>BSBK01000662.1:0-600000 GCA_027943335.1 Chamaecyparis obtusa
GACATTACAGTGGTATTAGAGCATAATCCTACCATCCTGTGGAAGATAGTTCATGCAAACATATAAAAGGAAGAAATGGGAGAAAGCTATGGCTGAATAATCAACCAACAAATTAAGAAGTTTCATGGAAAAAACTAACGAGAGGTTTGAATGAACCAATCAGTTAATACTTCAAGCCATCCAAAACATGAATAATAACAATAATCATTCTAAAAATGAACCCTTGACCTAAGATTCCACCATGAGACCAACAATACCATTGTTCCCTCCAAGAGAGGAACTTATCTTAGGAGGAGAAGATCCATCCACCCACTTAGTAGAAGTGATCACCCAAATGTATGCTAACTTAGAACTAGAAATACAAAAACTCATTCCCTTCAAAGAATATTATGAAACCAAAACCATGGCAATTAGTGGACCAAAAATAAATCATGGGAAAAAAGACATTAAAGCCAAAGTAGGAAAAATGTCCCTACCACACTTCAAAGGCATGGGGAAGGAAACAAATCAAGCTTAGGTCCAAAAATTAGACACCTACCTATCTCTTAGCCTGATGACTGAAGAAAATGCCATTAAATTTTCCATAATGCACCTAACAAGGGAAGCCCACAATTGGTGGCACCATGAAATAGTCACATTGGGTCATAAAAGCATTAACACCTATAGTGAATTCACTCAAAAACTCATTAGCAGGTTTGACCAAAAGGAACCAGAATGGTACTTCCAAGAATTGACTCACCTCAAAAAAACATGAACAATTGAGGAGTTTTCTAGTAAATTTTAGAGCCTATCAGTCATGGTCCCTGATATATCTCAAAAAAGGAGGGTCTATACATTCATTGAAGGACTCAAAGAACACATCAAAATAAGGGTGAGACCATTCAAACCCCAAACCCTAGAAGACGCTATTAGGAAGGAAAAAATGTCAGAGTATGATGCATCTAAAGAAAAGCAAAAAGGCAACTCTTTCAAGGCACCAAATAAAGGAGAATTTCCAAAGAGAGATCCCACAAGATGTTTCATTTGTCAGCAACCCTGGAGAAAAGACCACTATTGTAAGGAAATGGGAGAACTCCTCCAAAAAGGATTGTGCTTTAAATGCAAGGCACCCTGGACAAAAGGTCACCAATTTAAAAGAGGACAAATGAACAACATGGAGGAAATACCTAAGGAAGGGACACCTCTTAAAGGAGCTAGATTGGAAGATCCAGAACTAGGAACATTATTCATCATTACCTAGGGGAATGAAAATAGACCATTCTAACTTAAAGGTCTAATCAAAGGGAAAAATATAATTGCTTTGGTAGACATAGGAGCCTCACATGATTTCATTAGCTAGCAAGTCATAGCAAGAAGAAAAATACCAACCCAAGAATTGAAAGGATTTGAAGTAATTATGGGCAATGGAACAATTGATTAGTGTATAAGAATGGTACCCCAATTAGAAGTCCAAGTGGGGGAACATATAATCAAAAGAAATTTCTTTGTGGTGAATTTAAAAAATGATCTCATTCTAGGAATTCCGTGTATAAACTCATTAGGGTGATTTACAATGGATAGCCCCAACCTTGAAATTTGTTTTCAGCATCAAGGGAAATAAATAATATTAAAAGGCATGCCCGATGGCTCTCCAAAAGTGGTATCATGTAATCGAATGGAGAAAAGCCTCATGCATGATCAAGGGGAGTGGATGGTCCAATGTATGATCCTTGATAAATCTTCCACTAAGGAGCAAGAAATTCATGATGACATCCATCCTATCCTAAAAAAATATAAGAGGGTCTTTGAGGATATTCCACCTAGATTACCTCTAAAGAGAGGGTTCAAACACTCCATACAATTAGAGGAGGGAGCTAAACTGGTTATCACAACTCCCTACTGACATCCCCACAAATTCAATGAAGAAATTGAGAGGACCATAAAAGAACTTCTAGAGATGGGTCATATTCAACCTAGCAGCAGTCCATTTGCTTCCTCTGTCATGTTGGTAAAAAAGAAAGATGGTACCATGAGAATGTGTATAGATTATAGAGCCTTGAATAAAAGACTATAAAAAATAGATATCCCATCCCTAGAATTGATGAATTACATGGAGCTAAGTTTTTTTCAAAAATTGACCTAAGATCAAGTTATCATCAAATTAGAATGAGGAAAGAAGATACTCCCAAAATGGCTTTTAGATGCCACTATGGACATTTTGAGTTTTTAGTCTTTCCTTTTGGACTCACTAATGCGCCAGCCACCTTTCAGTCATGTATGAATCACATTTTCAAACAACAGCTAAGGAAGTCCCTACTTGTTTTCTTTGATGATATCCTTATTTACGGTGAGACATGGAAAAAATACCTCAAGCACCTTGAAGAAGTATTAAGCATTTTGGAGTCAGAATGACTATATGCAAAAATGTCCAAATGTGAATTTGAGTTAAAGGAAATTATTTATTTAGGGCACAAAATTAGTGAAGCATGAGTAAGTGTGGAAGAAGAAAAAATAAAAGCTATTAAAGAATGGCCAACCCCCATAAACCTAACACAACTAAGGGGATTTGTGGGACTTTGCAGTTATTACAGAAGATTTGTGAAAGGATTTTCAAAAATTGTAGCCCCTCTCACCGATCTAACTAAAAAGGGAGCTTTCACTTGGAATGATAAAGTCCAACAAGCTTTCGAAAAACTTAAGGTAACCATGAGCACCTGTCCAGTCCTGGCTATACCTAACTTCTCTATGCCCTTTGAGCTTCAATGTGATGCCTCTGGAGAAGGCATTGGGGCCGTACTCATGCAAAATAAGCATCCCATAGCTTTCAAAAGCTGCAAGCTCATAGCAAGGGAAAGACACTATTCTATCTAAGACAAAGAGATGTTAGCTATTATGCATGCATTAGCCAAATTCTGTGAATACTTGGTTTGTGGAAAATTTATTGTAAAAATAGACCATAACATTTTACGTTTCTTCCTAAGTTAAAGATGTGAATAATGGCACTATGGATGCACTATCTAGAAAAGCATACCTCAATAACATCACTAGTATATCTAAAGAATGGAAAGAAGAAATCATCAAAGAATATGACCAAGACTCATCAGTAAGGGAAACTCTAGAAGGAAACCCACCTAATAAAAATTATGTAGTTAGAGATAACCTTATACTCTATAATGGAAGAGTGTATTCGATTCCTCAATCTACATTCAAGATTAAAATTCTCCAAGAATTTCATGACAACCCCTTAGCATGACACCCAGGATATTATAAAACATATACGCATATCTGAGACAAATATTCATGGAAGGATCAAAAAAGGGATGTATAGAAATATGTACAAGAATGCATGACATGTGTAAGTGCAATAAGGTTGAACTCTCCTACCCCACTCAGTTAATCCAACCCTTGCCTATCCTAACCAAAAATGAGAGAGCATATCTATGGACTTCATCACAAGATTACCAAAAATACAAGGGAAGGATAGCATCTTTGTGGTGGTGGATAGACTTGCCAAATATGCCCATTTCTTTGTAGTCTCAACTGAATATAAAGCAACCTAGATAGAAGATTTATTCTTTAGAGAAATTTTTAGACTCCATGGACTCCCTCAGAGTATTGTCAGTGACAGAGACAATAAAATTATTAGCCAATTTTGGTATGAACTATTTAAATTAGTGGGTACCACCTTAACCCCCAGCACCAGCTACCACCCTCAAACTGATAGGCAAACTAAAATAGTGAACAAATGGCTAGAAGGCTACTTAAGAAACTATGTTACCAAACAAAAAACCTTGTGGATCAAGTGGTTGCATTTGGGGGAATATTATTACAATACAACACACCACATGTCTATGGGAATGAGTCCTTTCCAAGCATTATATGGGTATGAGGTCACATCATTCAGGGAACTCATCCATCAAGAAAGCAAGGTACCCAAGGCACAAGATTTTATTCAACAAAGTGGAGACATCCTTAAGTCCTTGAAAGAGAATATCCAACAAGCTCAAAATCAACAAAAGATCTATGTGGATAAGAAATGCACTGAAAGAACATTTGAAGTGGGAGATCTTGTATTTTTATGATTATGACCCTATAAGAAAACCTCCATTAAGAAGAATGGGACAAAAAAATTGAAGCCCCGATTTTATGGACCATATAAGGTAATAAGAAGAATCAAAGAAGTAGCCTATGAGATAGAACTTCCTAAGGAAAGCAAAATATATAACATATTCCACGTTTCTAGACTTAAGAAAGTCCTCGGACAACATACACTTCCTTGTGGGGAATTACCACCCCTAGATGAAGAAGGGAAACTCATTCTGTAACCAGAAATCATCCTAGACACATGACATAGGAAACTACAAAACCGAGCCATTTCTAAGTACCTAGTGAAATGGAAAGATCTACCAGATGAAGATGCCACTTGGGAAAGAGAGGAGAATCTCAGATTGCATGAGGACAAGAAAATTGAAGACGGGGGAATTGTGATGACCCTCGATTAAATCTCTTACAAATGTAAATTTTATATTAAAACTAAGTATTAAACAAATGTTGTCATCTTCCTTAGAGAATTATATATGTGTTAATTTATACTATTATAAATTATATTGTATTGATAACATTTAATAATATTTTAAATTATAACCAATCTATAAATATTATAATATGATAATATTTAATAATATTTAGAATTATAGTCAAGTTATAAATGTTATAATATTCTAATATTCTAATCTATATTATAATATATACACTACCTTTAGGAACATGAGACAATCACACCCCTAGAGGTGCAACTGGCCACAGCCTAGGGTGTGACCATGTGGGAGGGACTTAACTCTCCTCTCCACACGTATATATGGCATTTCAGGGGCACCGAAATATAAAGAAACATAAGAAGAGAAGATAGAAACAAAAAGGAAGAAGATTAATATTCATTGTTTGGAAATTCTGCAAACTCTTATAGAAGCCCTCCAAGTATGTAATTAAGATACAATTATATATATATATATATATATATATATATATATATATATATATATATATATATATATATATGTATATATATATATATATATATATATATATATATATATATATATGTATATATATATATATATATATATATATATATATATATATATATATACACTCTCAAATATTATATTATACATATATAGATGGTTATGAAATAATGGGTGTTTATTAGACATATGTAATTAAGATCTAACCATCTATGCTATGGGTATTACATGTTTATGATTTACTTATAAATCTAAATATACAATTATGTTAATTACATTAAGTTTTTGTACGTTTATATATGGATGATATGAGACCATAGAGAGAATGAACATTCTGTTCATTAAGAGATGGTTTCCATATCTGGAGGGGACTAGAAGAAATTAAGATAGTTTCCTAGTCTCGAGATTGTTATCTCATAAAAAGGAAGATACAGATGGATCCCCGTATCTAGAGGGGATTAGAGGAGATTTTTGTTATTTCCCTAGTCTCGAGATTATTATCTCACGTAGGTAGTATATATACTAATTGCCAGTCATATGCATATGCATAGGCTTGGAATGCATTTAATTGTTTCCAAGAGATTCTTATGGGCAATGCTCTATGGGATGACGTGTCGATAGCCCGATTGCTTAGAGTGGATCTTATATCCCTCAAGATGAGAATAAAAAATTATGTGAAGCCTGACTTGGAGGTAACCTTAAGAATCAAATTTCCCCCCTTACTAACGTAGAATAGAGTATGAGTCATTGAAATATTAAATATTATTATGGGACTAAGGTTGCTTTTTCAGGAAACTATAAAGGGAGAATAACCAAGGACATTACAACCACACGTTCGAGAGGGAATAATATAATAATCATGAGTATGCCATCCATATAGGGACAACATTAGATTAGTATCTAAGAAAAAAGTTACTATCTCTTGTACCAAATGCCAGGTATAGGGGCACACACTCAATTCATGCAACTTAGGATGAATGTGCATGTACTTGTTCACTAAAACACACAAACATAAAGTGTAGTTTCTCAAAATATATAAATAGTCAAAGCACACATAATACTTGATAACAAGATGTTAGGATTGAGTAATTTTGAGAGAGGGGTGAATCATTATTACAACACTTATTTAAATTAAACCAATTCCTTATAAATCATATGATTGCATAAATGAAAAGAACATAAACAAATAACACATAACTCATAACACCATTATTTGTTTTTGAGGAAACCCTAGCCAAGGGAAAACCCCAGTGGGGATGGTACCCACCACTATGCACTAAAATATAGTATCCCTATTAGGAGCCAAGTATTACATACTAAATTTCCATGTTAGAGGAATATAAACCTTGTTAAAGGTATACAAAACCTTGTTAAAGGTGTAGTGAGCTTATAGCTTTTACAATCAATAATTTAGTTACAAAAGTGTTCTTAAGAGTCAACAATACAAGCATCTGCTATACTTTGATAGTTCCAGTTATAGTTCTTAATAGCCTTTGTTAATCTCTAATCTTGCATCTACTATCAACCATTACTGATATCCCAAATTCACATCCATATCTCATACATATATCACTTTCACAAAATACTCTTTATTTATATCTATTCTTTCATCCATTCGGCTCTCAAATACAATACAAAACATAATAATTACTAATGAAAATAATAAATACTGAGTCAATGATCTTGTATTACCAAAATGTTGGCAATATACAATCTTTATCTAACTTAGCATGTTACCATTCCATCTAGCATTCCCTTAATCATCACGACTGTTCATATGCCCTGTTTCACTGTTCCTCTATCTTTTCATGCCTTCATATCACTGTAACTTGCTGATATCAATACCAAAACACATGAGACCTTAACTGAAGATCATAAGTATCCCAAAATGTCTTCCTCTAAGCTCACAACCCATTATATAGCGTATACTATCTTCGTTGACCAAAACAATACTGCAGTACAATATAAATCTGATTTTGTACTTAGTCATTTTCATGATTGTGTCTCCAACACTCATACTTACTACATGTAATCACTATAACATATGTGTTTCTATAAATGAAAACCCTCAAGTGATCTATAGTGCTCTCAAAACATCACTTGCCAAAAATATTTTGATGAACTACAATTGATTGAATATATGAATAAACTGAAGAAATGGTGATTAGAGATCACCGAGCTACTGAAGTGTTATGTAAGATGATTAAATCAGTCAATATGTTGTCATTGATGTCAACCAATTTTGACAGTACTTACAATGTTAGTTAAAAACATCTGAACATCTGTTGAAGGAAGAAAAGATGAAGAACTAAGATATTTACATAAGGAAAAGATGGATATGAAAGATAAGGATAAGCTAAACATTGGGTAACTTATTGATGAGTCTATGGCTTTATATTGTTGACTTGAGCATGTTACATTAATCTATTATGAATGAGAGATTTTAAATTGACCAATTCAATGTGGTCGGTAATTGAATATTTATGTATACACCATGCCAGTGTAGTGTATACCAAGTGATAGTAATAACTGAGTTAATTATCACCGATACATTTATATATTAACCAAGTATGGATGAAAATATTTAATGCCAAGAATAGCCGACTAAAATTGATGACATGGAAAATGTTATGATTTTGAGGCTAAGGATGAAGTTAGTTATGAGATCCATGACTAAAAAAATTCAGATATGATCTAAAGGATGAGATTGAAACATGTTATGGATACATCTGCTGAGGAAGGTTTAAGCGGCAAAATGGATGAAGGAGATTAAGAGGCAAAATCTAATGGCTGATATGAAAATAGTTTACTTGTCTATATAAGAGATATGAGTTTCATTATTGAAACATTCCAGACAAAAGGAGACTACAGAGATTTCATGTGAAGATTGTATTCATGCATTTCTGATCAAACTAGTTATCGAAAGAACCGAGTTGCAAACATTACCAAGCGTTGGAGAACTATTTACCGAGTGAAAGTAAGTTGAGAAATATTGAGGAAGTGAATTGATTAATGATCAAAGGATTTTATGAGATTAGCATAGATCTAAATATTTGCAATTGAGTTGTATTTGAATCAGATCAGTATTGTATCAGTTGAACCATTGATTCAAAAAATCTCTTAACTGAGTGGACTTAATAGTCTTATTGTACTATCCTATGACATTCATTGAATGTAAAGTGTTATCTTGTTGACCCCATAGTGAATGTTGGTCAAAAGTTAAATATTAGTGATAAATCCTCTAACCAAGTCACACCTAGCAGTGTGCATTGTAACCTTTAACAAGGTTGGCTCTTTACCAAGCTCACTTTAGAAGAGTGAATTATTTTGGGTTACTGGTCTGAGTTGGTTTTTACCTTAGTAGGGTTTCCATGTTAAATCATTGTGTTATGTGTTATTTGTTATGATTGTTTTTATATCATACTTTACATGCTGCATAGTTGATTTAGTCGGTAATCACAGTTGGATAATTACTGGTAATTGGTAAGTGAACAGACAGATTGATATTGTATGTTACCGAGCTGCATAATTTGTTGAAATTGTTTTGTAAGGTACATCTTTTGGTATGGGACTGTGGGATAACTGATTTAACTGATTCACCCCCCTCTAAGTTATTCTAACAATTGGTATCAGAGCGTATTGGTTGCTTGGAAGAAAGTTTTAAGGACTTGAGTAGAAAGATCACAAGATGTATAAGAGGGAAGTGTCGAAGCTAAACAAAGATAACTTCACCACATGGAAAAGCTGGATGAGGCTTCACATATATGGAATTGGAGAATCTTCTATAACTTTACTTGACAATGGCTACATACAACCAAATGTTGGACCTTTGACCCTTGATCAGTTGAGAGACTAACACAAACATAATAAAACTATGATAGAGATTGTTGCTGCTATATCAGATGCTAAATTTGAGGATGTCAAGGATTGCACTACATCAAATAAAATGTGGGATAAACTTTCCCTAGTTCATGGTGGAGATGTGAATGTGATGAGAGCCAAAGCTGAAAGCTTGAGAGGTAGATTTGATTACATGAAGATGAAAGGAGATAACATCACACAATATTCAAACCAAATCAATGAGGTAGTCAATGCTATCCGAGGAGTAGGAGGTATTATTTCTGAAGATACTATGGTAAGTAAGATACGAAGAACATTATTGCCTAACTATGCAATCAGAATATCTGCTATTCATGAAATGAGGTCTGCACCTAATAGCACTCTTACTCTTAATAGTCTAATTGGAAAGCTAACATCTTTTGAGCTGAATAATTATGACAATAGTGTTGTACCGAGTGTTGAGTCTACTTTTATGTCATCTCTTAAGATTGGTAAATCTAGTAGTAAGCATAATATAAAGAATGAAAGTGACAGTAATACTAAAGATTAGCTTGATGATCTTGAAGCACTTATGGCCCAAAGACTACAAAAAGGTAAAGGAAGGTATAAGGGAAAGTTACCTTTAGCTTATTTTAACTATAAAGAGGTTGGCCATATTGATGGTAGATGTCCTAACAGGAAAGAGGAAGATAAAGACCGATCTGGTGATGGAAATTTTGGTATAAGAAATAAGAGAGGAAACTGATAGTACAATAGAGACAACTGAGATTACAAAGATGAAGGAAAAAAGGCATGTTACCTTGTTGGAGAAAATGAAGATGACACCGACATTGACATTGATGATAAAATTGAAGTGGTATTTGTTGCAATGAAAGATGATTTAGAAGAAGAGGAAAGGTATGTAGAAACATCCCTTATTTCTAAAGTTAGTAAGAATGATACTTGGATCATTGATAGTGGTTGTAAACATCACATGATTGGTGATGAAGATAAGTTTGATCATCTTGAGCATTATAATGGAGGATCAGTGAAAATGGGAAATGATACACCTTGTATGGTACAAGGAAAATAATCTATTTTATTGAATGACAAAATTAGATGTGATAATGCATAATTGGTAAAAGGAATTAACTACAATTTTTTGAGTGTAGCACAACTGAATAACTTAGGTCATGGAGTTGCATTTGAAATCAAGAAGGTGAAAATCTATGATGAAAATGGAAAGCTTGTCAGAACTAGAGGACAATCAAAATGTAATTTATTCTATCTTGACAATGCTGAAACTTCTTATTTACTGGTGAAGAATGAAGATGCATGGTTATGGCATAAGAGGTTATGTCATGTAAACTTTGATAACATAATTAAGATTAGTAGAAAGAGAAAAGTTAGAGGATTTCTGAGTCTAACCAAACTTGATCATGTTATGTGCCATTAATGTTAGAAAGGAAAGATGACCAAATCTAGTTTTAGAAGTATGGAATATTCATCTAAAGGTATTTTGGAGTTGGTACACACTGACCTATGTGGTCCTATGAGAACTCAAAGCTACTATGGTGATAGATATTTTATTTTATTTATTGATGACTATTCTAGATAGATGACAGTAGTGTTCTTGAAAGAAAAAATTGAGGCATTCAAATTGTTTAAATGGTATAAGGATAAAGTTGAAAAAGAAACCGGAAAAGAATTGAAATGCTTAAGGTCTGATAGAGGAGGTGAGTTTTTTTATGATGAATTCACTAATTTATGTAATGAGCATGGAATCAAAAGGTAGGTTTTTGCACCAAGGACACCACAACATAATGGAATTGTTGAAAGGAGGAACTGATCTATTGTTGATTGTGCCAGAACATTGATGATTAAGAAAAATGTTGCACAAATGTACTGGAGAGAGGTAGTTATCACTGTAGTATACACCCTGAACCAAGTTTGACTGAAGAAAGACACAAACAAGATACCTTACGAGTTATGGTTTCGATATACACCAAATGTAAGTTATTTCAAAATCTTTTCTAGTAAGTGTTATATTCTGAAAGATGATAGGAATGGTAAATTTGACTCTAAAAATGATAGAACAAGGCTACTAATAAAATGATAGAAAGTGATAATGTAAGAGTTGATGAGTTTTCTGAAAAGAATGATGAAGAAAGCATGAAGGAACCAAAAGACTATGGTAGGTTTACTTATTTTGAAGATCTAGGTTATCTACAAAAGCCATAGGCTGAGTCTACCGAGCATTAGGAAAATGCTAACGAGAATTAGCAAATGGACACCGAGAATCAAGAAGAAGCTACCGAGCAGGAAAATGAACCTGAACCAAATGATGAGCAGAGAAGAGAACAAGTGCTACAAAGGTTTGTTAGAAGACACCATCTAGAGAATCAAATCATTAGAGATAAGCAAGCTGGCATGATGACCCGAAGTAAGTTAAGACAAAACACATGCTTAGTTTTTTATTTTTAACCTAAGAATGTTAGGAATGCACTTGAAAATAAGGAATGGATCAAGGCTATGAATGAGGAAATTGAACAGACATGGACATTGATACTTAGACTGAAAGATAATAATGTAATTGGTATTAAATGGATATTCAGGAACAAGTTAAATGAAAATGGTGAGGTCACTAGGAATAAGGCAAGACTTGTATGCAAGGGATATGCAAAAGAAGGTATTGATTATGGTGAAACCTTTGCACCTATTGCTAGACTTGAAGGAGTCCGTATACTACTTGCATATGATGCACATAAGAGATTCAAAGTATATCAAATGGATGCGAAATCAGCTTTTCTGAATGGAATTCTTGAGGAGGAGGTATACATAGAACAACCAGAAGGTTTTGTTGATCCAAATAAGAAGAACATGGTATGTAGACTACACAAATATTTGTATGGACTGAAGCGAGCATTGAGGGCATGGTATGAAAGACTACATGCTTATCTTATCAGTATTGGCTTTGTAACAAGTAGTGAAAACAATAATTTGTATATGAAAGGAGAATCTGATGATAATATTTTGATTGCTAAAATATTTGTTGATGATATAATCTTTGGTGGACATGATCTGATTTGAAAATCTTTTTCTGATGAAATGAGAGAGGAATTTTAGATGTCAATGTTTGGAGAGATTAAATTCTTTCTAGGTTTATAGATTATACAACAGAATGATGGGATTTTCATCACTCAATCAAAATACATTAAAGTATTAAATTTTTTTGGCATGGAAGATGAAAAACTAGTAGGAACACAGATGGTAATTAGATGTAAGTTGATAAAGGATGATGAATCTACAGAAGTAAATCAAACACTATACCAATCTATGATTGTAAACTTGATGTATGTAGTACACAGCAGGCCTTATATTGCACATGTAGTTGGGATTGTGGCAAGATTTTCTGCCAATCCTAAAGATTCACATATGGTTGCAGTTAAAAGAATTTTGAGATACTTGAAGAAGAAAAAAGATTATGGTTTATGGTACTCAATGGAAGGAAAATTTGAACACGGAGTTTACACCAATGCAGATTGGGCTAGAAACATTGATGACTGGAAGATAAAAATTGGTGGAGCATTCTTTTTAGGGGAAAGGCTTGTGATTTGGATAAGAAAGAAACAAGCATGCATTTCTCAGTCTACTGTTGAAGCAAAGTATGTTTTTGGTGCTGCAAATTGTTCAAATATTTCTTGGATTAAACAAGTGTTGGAGGGAATGAATGAGGTAATCACTGACCTAGTTATTATATATTGTGACAACACTAGTGCTATAAATATTTCCAAAAATCCTGTGATGCATAAAAATAAAAAGCATATATCTATTAAATATCACTACTTAAGGGAACAAGTTCAAGAGAAGTAGGTGAAACTAGAATTTGTAACATCTAAAGAATAATTTGTTGATATCTTTACCAAACCCTTACCAAATGACACACTTGAATATTTGAGGACTAGACTTGGGGTTCGTCCCCTGTCTATCAGTCACTAAGGTGATCAGGAGGTTGCATCAACCTCTATTTATCACAAGATCATTTATGTTGATGCACATAGCTCACACTTTAGTTTTTTCTAAGGTTGTGAAAGATTGTAGAAACTGGAACATGAATTTGTTTATCAATACACTGAAGGTACCTGATATGAACTGAATAATAGAGAATTACTTGGTTGTTGAAGAGTTGTTTCTATATTTTCTTTGGCATTGTTGTCAAAGGGAGAAGAAATGCATATGAAAAAAATTATTTAGTGAGAACACAAAGAGGGAGAGAGACTTGAATTTTGGAATATCTGTTACTGAGAATACAAGACCTGAAAAGATTAAATCCGTAAGAAGAGTCTACATGGAATACTATTTTGTTTTGTAGTAATTAAACATATTAAATATCAAGCTAGGGAGAGCGTACTGAGTTACATCATTTATTTACATAGTTGTAGAATACATGTTTGGTATGTGTATGACATATTTTCATATTGCTTGTGTTTCCATCAATGCCAAAGGGAGAGATTGATGAACTACAACTGATTGAATATCTGAATGAACTGAAGAAACAATGATTAGAGATCACCAAGCTATTGAAGTGTTATGTAAGATGATTAAATAAGTCATTATGTTTTCCTTGATGTCAACTAGTTTTGAAAGTACTTATCATGTTAGTTACAAACATCTGAACATCTGTTGAAGGAAGAAAAGATGAAGAAAGGGGATATTTATATAAGGAAAAGATGGATATGACAGATAAGAATAAGGTAAACATTGGGTAACTTATTGATGAGTCTATGGATTTATATTGGTGACTTGAGCATGTTACATTAATCTATTATGAAGGAGAGATTTGAAATTGATCAAGTCAATGTGGTCGGTAATTGAAGATTTTTGTATACATTGAGCTAGTGTAGTGTATATCGAGTGACAGTAATAACTAAGTTATACCGAGTGACAATAATAACTAATTTATACCGAGTCTAGTGTAGTGTATACCGAGTGAAAGTAATAACCAAGTATGGATGAAAACATTTAATGCCAAGAACAACTGACTAAAATTGATGAGCTAGAAATTGTTATGATTTTGAGGTTAAGGATGGAGTTAGTTATGAGATCCACAAATGAAAAAATTCAGAGATGATCTTGAGTAGTGGTAAAAATGGATTCACCTCTATTCAAATATGTGAGAGAGTGGATAGATAGATGTGTGGGGAAATATGATATCTATTCCCAAATCCAAATTCCCAAAGGAGAGATCCAATTTGATCAACCAAGAGGTTAATGCACAATTGAATCAATCTATAAAGAATATGAAAGAGAGAGTGAATCCAATGTTTCCCTATAAAAGAATTATGCTTGAAATCTAAAATAATTGAAATACAAATACTAACATCAAATTAGGGTAGATCTGGAAAATGTCAATTTCTGATGTCTGTGTGTACTTTCAGGCAATTCTACAACTTGTTCTGGATTGGAAATGCTGAGATAGAGAAAACCCAGAAATCTTTCTCCAAGATGAGCTCAAGTTGAGTTTGACCCTCATAAAAGGTCAAATACTACATTCTTTATTTGAAGGCTGATTCTGATTCTATTCGTAGATCTCAGAAGTTCGTCAAAAAGGGTATCAAAATTTAGTCTTAGATACGAAATCCTACACCTATACCTATAAGAAAATGGGGGTTTTTATTGTATGGGGGGTTTGCCTTGGTCAAACCCCAATTTAGGAATTAACCTTGAAATTGAATTCAAATATAGTGTGCATAAACAAAGCAATTGAAACAAATCACCTCACTTATGTTGAAGTCCTTGTAGAGGATTTGAATCCTCAAATCCACAAGTAGGAATGCTTTAATGGATGTAGAATGAATGTAGGATGTCTCCAATCAATGGCATTTGATCCTCAACACCAATCTTGACTTGATCTTTGCATATGAGAAGGCTTGAATGAATGTAGAAGGATGGATCATCAAAGGGGCTCCAAAGAGATTGAATCCTTCAATAGCTAACAATGGCTCTCCTTGATGGATGGATGCTTGAACACTTGAATTCTTGAAGACTTTCTTGTACTTGAGATGAGATTTGAGTAATGGATATTAATTGCTTGATTGTGGATGATAAAATGAGAGAGGAAGGCCTCCTTTTATAGTGAACTAGGGCACAATCCTCTAGAGGGGCCACCTTGGAGAATTAAATCCCAATTAGGTCCTAACCTTTAGAAAATATACCTAGATTAAATGAAATTAGAGGATTTACCATCCTGAAACCCGAAATGGCTAACCCAAAGGTGGGAAAACAAATATCCTGAAAGCCCGATGCCCGAAAATCAAGGATTCTTGAAATTTGAAGGAAGGGGGAAAAATTGAGGTTGGGACTATTGAACTTGACCTAGTCAGGTTTGAGCTCGATCTTGACCTAGTCAGGATCAACCTTGAATTTGACCTTGGGCCCAGATTCAATCAGAACCAGGACAGGAGGTCCTGAGGATGCCCAGAGACCTAGAAATGATATCAGACAGGGACATAATGCTAGGGATAAGCATAAAATCCTATGATAATTGTGATGAAGGCTAGGAGGACCTATTTCTAAGTCCTACCTAGAAAATAGAGCCATGGAAGAGGGAAATTCAAGAGAATCCTTGAGATCCTATCCCTGATTTCACCTAGAATGAAGAAATCAAGTGCAGGAAAGAAGTGGAAAGCGGGGAGAAAGCCAAATACATGCAAAGACCCAGTCAAGGAGCTTAACATGACCCCAGACCACTTACTCAGAGGGATAAATGCTCTTATCATGGAAGTTCTTCTATTTTAATATGATACAGATCTAAAGGATGAGATTGAAATGTGTGATGGACACATCTGCCAAGGAAGGTTCAAGCGGCAAAATGGACGAATGAGATTAAGAGGAAAAATCTAATGGCTAATATGAAAATAGTTTACTTGTCTATATAAGAGATATGAGTTTCATTATTGAAACATTCCAGATAGAAGGAGACTACAAAGATTTCATGTGAAGATTGTATTCATGCATTCCTGATCAAACTGGTTATTGAAAGAACTGAGTTGTAGACATTACCAAGCATCAAAGAACTATTTACGAAGTGAAAGTAACTTGAGAAATATTGAGGAAGTGAATTGATTAATAATTAGAGGATTTTTTGAGCTTAGCATAGATCTAAATATTTGCAATTGAGTTGTATTTGAATCAGATCAGTACTGTATCAGTTTAACCATTGATTCAAAAAATCTCTTAACCGAGTGGACTTAACAGTCTTATTGTACTATCCTATGACATTCATTGAATGTAAAGTGTTATCTTGTTGAACCCATAGTGAATGCTGGTCAAAAGTTAACTGTTAGTGATAAATCCTTTAGCCAGGTCACACCTAACAGTGTGCATTGTAACCTTTAACAGGGTTGGCTCTTTACCAAGCTCACTTTAGAAGAGTGAAATATTTTGGGTTACCAGTCCCAGGTGGTTTTTCCCTTAGGAGAATTTCCATGTTAAATCATTGTGTTATGTGTTATTTTTTATGATTATTTTTCTATCATACTTTACATACTACATAGTTGATTTAGTCGGTAATCACAATTGGATAATTACTGGTAATTGGTAAAGTGAACAGACATATTGATATTGTATGTTACTGAGCTGCATAATTTATTGAAATTGTTTTGTAAGGTACATCTTTGGGTATGGGACTATGGGATAATGGATTTAACTGATTCACCCTGATCTCAGTTATTCTAACATCTCTGCCTTTGGTATTGATAGCAAAACTTATCAAAAAATGACTAAGTGTCCAAAACACTAACTGTACTAACTGTACTCTTCCTTCTTTTCTTTCTTATATACATATATATTCTATCTTTTTTTAATTTACAATTTTCTTTTTCATTTTCTCTTCTTCTCCCCCTTTGACATCAATGGCAAAGGTACACATAAAACTTCAAAATTTCAAATATGTAGGACTTAGTGCTTACTCACCAATTTCAGAATATCTTGGAATGAATCTTCCAAGGTCTTCACTTCATCATTCCAAGACCTAATCAATAGTTCACTAACATGAATCAGTCCATTTAGTGTATAGGATGTAGTCTCTACTACCTTTAGCTTAGTGGGTACATAATTGGTCATTGACTCCCTAATCTTTTCCATCTCAGTGAGATGAGATTCAAGAATTGATAGCTTAGGACTAATTAAACTCTTTAGCAATCCAAATCTTGTCACTACTCTCCTTTCTCTATATCTGAGACATTTAATTTATCCAAGATTTTGGATGTCTTCTTATCCATTTCTAATACAGTTTGTGAGGAGGTCTCACAAGTGTCGATCGTGTTGTCTAATGTAGCCCTGTTCTTAGCTATTATGTCCTCAATGTTCTTGATGTGTCTAATAGGATTGATGCAATGACTATACAACTTTCTTCCTTGTACAACACAAAATTTGGCCTTAGTTGTAGTTGCTTTTAGAATTCCCAAGTCCCATGAGATGGACTGGAAAACTTCCTTCAACTTCTTCTCTAGGTAACTCTTCTCTACCTTTTCCTTTGTGATCTTCACAAGTGACTCATAATGGTTGTCGAAGTTGTCTAGTGCCATGTTTAGGTTCTCTGCATCATCTTTTCCTTGAAATATAAGAGGTATAGGGAGTATTTTATTCACAGTATCTACTGCCCTAGCGATCACCTTAATCGTCTTATCTCCTTTTTGTTCTAACCTCTCTTTTTCCTTAGCAAATGCCATGAAGGATAATCTCATTAATTCATCCTCATCCATACTCTACACATCAGTGCTCATAGGCTTGGCCATACTTGCCAACAATAAGTTGGAGGAAGTATCAAGTTTTTGTTTGATCTCAACTCTTACCTCTTCTTGTTTGGCCATTCCTATCTCTTCTCTCTGTTCTTCCTCTTTTTGTCCTTCCTCTTGCTATCCTTCTTCTTTTTGTTCTTCTTCTTTATAATTTTCTGCTTTCTGTCCTTCTTCTTTTTCTATCACCACACTATCCAAGTTTCCTTGAAAAGGATCACTTTCATCAAGTGTGGTGTCAAGTGTCATAGGGACACCAGCAACAAAGAAGTCTAGTTGCTAGTCAACTTTGCTTCCTTCCATACTCTCCTCAGTTGTCTTAGAGATTTCTCCCATTCCTAGTGGTGTAGGCTTGGTAGCTTTGGGAGGTGACATCTTCTCATGCATGTCACTCATCAAAATTTGATCTAGTGCCTTCTGTGTATCCTGAATTATCTCATCATATTTCCTAGCCATTATTTTTACAAGTATGGCCTTAGTCCTTAATAGGTCTTTGAGTTCCTTAATTATTTTCTCCCTTTCTTGTTTAGAAACTACACACAACATATCTTCAATGGCTTTGTTCCTTATTATTTCATCCTCTGATTGTGCTAATTTTTTTCTGAATTCTAGCTTCCCATAAAAATCTTTTGCAATAATTCCTTTAATCTCCAATAAGTTATTTTTGTAAACTAGAAGGTGCTCAATCACTATATCTTCAATCACTGATTGATTAATAGAATCATACCTTTCATAGTATCTATTTAGATTCTTCAAGTTACCATCTTTTATTATCCTCTTCTGCAATATTTTAATGTTCATTTTCCATAGGTTCTCTCCTTTATTTTGTTCTACTTTCTCTTCTTTATTCTCTGTCACCTTATCTTATTTTCTCTTTTCTTCCACTTCAACCTTTTTCTTCTTGGGGCTATTAGGTTTGTTTTATCTTGTAGATCTCCTAGGAGTATCCGTAGGTACATCCTCTTGTGTTATCTTTTCAGGGGTGATCGATAAATCAATTATATCAGAAGTGGTACTTACTACCTTTTCTACTTCAGAAGGTGGAGGAGCTTCAATTGTCATGCTAGAAGAGCCTTCTGTCATTTTAGGTCTTACTTCTTTTAGTTTTTCCTTTTTGATTCTTGCCTTCGCTACCATGCCATCGACCATCTTTTCTATTTTCCTCTTCCTTGTTCCTTTATCATGCTCTTCTCTTACTTTTGCTGACTTTTCTTCATAAGTTCCCCATCTCTCCTCAGATGTGTCTATTTATGATGCCAGTACATGCTCTATCTTCATTAAAAGTACCTCAGAACTAACTTCATATCCCATAGGGTAGCACCATTTCTTCCTAGGCCCAACTGCTTCAAAGCATACACAATCAGTTTCAACCATGAAAAAAATTGTATTCTCATATCTTTCAACTAATTCCTCAGGGATTTTGTACCTTTCCTTCATTTTCCTTTGTAGGATCTTGATCATGGAAAATAACTCTCCATCTACCCATGTGCTATTTTGTCTCTAGTAGCTCTTTGATATTTGAATACTAGTAGGTATGGTGTCCTTCCATGCTTTATGGTACATTTTTAGAAACTTGCACTCAATGTGAATGTACATATGAATCAAGAGTGAACCAAATTTGAATGCTTTTGAATTTTCCTTAATAATCTTTACATTTCCCAAGAATTGTTGTGCTAGGATCTCGCATAGGTTACTTGGTATTTTCCTTTACCATTCTGTAAGCCATTATTATTACCCCTATTGATACTGAGTTAGGTTTGCTGCTATAATATAGCTTGCAACCTAGAAGCATTGCTACTAGTCTTGCATCTTGCTGAAATATGTCATTTACTATCATAGCTCACTTATCCCATTTAGAATGAATCAGGGTTTCAACTTGCTTCTTGATGTTTTTCTCTGCCACAGGGATGGCTCCAATGTTGTCTAGTCTAGTTATATCATGAATTAGCTGACTACATATCTTCACAGGCTGCTCTCATATCCAAATAAACTGATCATGCACTCTTCTTAGTATAATCTTAAACCATTCTGTCTCACTGAATTCATTTAGGGGGTTAGCTTTATGATAGACTTGTCATTTAGGTGTTTAAATTTTTCCTTCATTTTCCCATCAAATTCTATCATCTCATCTATTTTCCTATATATCTCTACATCTCCTATAGTTTCATACTTACAAGCCCTAATGTCTTCTATGTGAAGCATGTCGTATGGTGTTTGCAAAAATGCTCCTTCAAGATCATCCTCACAAGACTTAAAAGGGTGTCTTTTAAACTTATACCTTGTATCAACAACATCATATATCATAGGTGCATCCATAGCTTCTTGATAGAGTAAATGATCTAAATACCTTGAATACGTTGAATTCCATAACTTTTTCTTCAATCGATCATGCAATGTAGCTTCTAGGTGACTGATATGCAAGTCTTAACTCTGCTCTCCTTGGTCACTTCTTATCAAACAGTGAAGAAATGAAATGCCTTGAGGTCTTTTATCCATCTCCAAGTGAGTAAATGCATTTACCATAGTTAGCTCAACTTTGCACATTGTCCAATCAAACACAAATATCGCACTCATAGGATATGAATCTCCAAGTTCTACGATCACATATATAGACTCCATAGTGTTTTTATATACCATATCTAAGCTCACATGAGCTTATTCCACATAATTAGGGGCTGGATATCATCTATTGTCTTCATTCAATGCTCCCCCTAAGGCCATGCTCGACCTTTTAGGTCGATGTAGCAATGTTAACATCATGCAAAGACATAGTAGCATCTATTGTCTCTCCTTGAACCAATGCATTATTGAATATTTTACCTTCCATATCTTTCCATCATCTTCATTTGCTGGTTTCATGAAATGATTCTTGAATTCATCCATGTATTCACCAAGACTTTACCACTATCACCAATATTCTTCTTTATAACCATAGGAGGTGGTTCTCTTCTTTTGTCCATTTCATTGTACCTGTAAAACTTCTCTATATGTCCTAAGTTGTTTCATTTGTAACATGTGGGTGGTATTCTATCCTGATTAACCTATAGTTTACAAAACCTTGCAGTATGCCCAAGGTTGTTGCATTTGTAGTATGTGATCTTCGCTATTGATTCTTCTATGATATAATCTTGCTTGTTTCTTGACTGATCAGGTCTCCTACATTCTTCTTTCTTGTGTCCATATGCATAACAGTTACAATAATAACCAGTAAAGGATCTGAAAGGGCCTTTACCTCTACAATCTCTTTTTATGTGTCCAAGTTTTTTGCATACATTACATCTACCTTTGAAAGGTCTGGTTTGATCTCTAGGTCTCTCAAGAGTAGGTCTTTCTTCAACCTTCACTTCATGTGATTCTTCATGAGTTTTAAAACATTCTCCTTCATTTTATCCAATGCTAGTCATATCTCCTTTAGGTTTCTCCTCTATCTTTGTTCATCAATTTTATCACTACTCATATGTAACTTCTCAATGTGTAATTTGGCTTGAGTGAGTTCACCTTTAATTATCTGATTGTATTTCTCCAATTCTAGGCATTTATCCTTGTAGTGATCAAGTTCAATCTGCATTTCTCCTATCTGTGTGTTTGATCCTTTTAGAGTCTCTTCAACTTTGTATCTTGCATCCTTTTCATGTTGAATCTCTTTAATCATCAAAAGATTAATTTGTTCTTTTTCTTTCTCCAGCTTCTTTACTTGATCTGATGTATCATTGTCTAAATCCTCCTTGGTCTTTTCCATAAGGTCTTGTCTCTAACTTCTTGAAAGTTCAAGCTATTCCTTTAGTTTCTTGATAAAACCTTCTTCTCTTCTTAATTTAAATTTCAAATCTCCATTCTCAACCCTTTCTTTGTCCAGGTCATCAAGTGCTACTTCAAAGTTCTCTTGCAAACTTTTTGAATCCATTATGATGTCCCTTAAGCTATTAGACTTTATCTCCAAGGACCAATAGCTCTGATACCAATTGTTAGGATTGAGTAATGCTAAGAGGGAGGGTGAATCAGTATTACAACACTTATTTAAATTAAACCAATTCCTTATAAACCATATGATTGCAGAAATGAAAAGAACATAAACAAATAACACATAACTCATAACACCATTATTTGTTTTTGAGAAAACCCTGGCCAATAGAAAACCCCAGTGGAGATGGTACCCACAACTATGCACTAAAATATAGTATCCATGTTAGGATTTGAGTGTTACATAGTACATTTCCTTGTTAGAGGAATATAAACCATATTAAAGGTATACAAAACCCTATTAAAGGTGTAGTGAGCTTACAACTCTTACAATCAATAATTCAGTTACAAAAGTGTTCTCAAGAGTAAAAAATACAAGCATCTGCTATGCTTTGATAGTTCCATTTATAGTTCTTCATAGCCTCTATCAATCTCTGATCTCACATCTTCTATCAACCATTACTTATATCCAAAATTTGCATCCATATCTCATACATATACCGCTTTCACAAAAGACTCTTTATTTATATCTATTCTGTCATCCAGTCGGCTCTCAAATACATTACAAATAATAATAATTAATAATATAAATAATAAATATTGAGTTGATGATCTTGTATTACCAAAATGTTGACAATATACAATCTTTATCTGACTTAGCATGTTACCATTCCATCTAGCATTTCCTTAATCATCGCGACTATTCATATGCCCTGTTTCACTATTCCCCTGTCTTCGCATGCCTTCATATCACTATAACTTGCTGATATCAATACCAAAAACACATGCGACCTTAACTAAAGGTCATACATATCCCAAAATATCTTCCCCTAAGCTTGCAATCCATCATATAGTGTATACTATCTTCGTTGACCAAAATAATACTTCAGTACACTGTAAATCCGATTATGTACTTAGTCATTTTTATGACTGTGTCTCCAACACTCATACTCACTACATGTGATCACTATAACATATGTGTTTTCATAAATGACAACCCTCAAGTGATCCATAGTGCTCTCAAAACATCACTTGCCAACACAAGAGTGAAGGAGAGTGGTACATCATGTGCACCTCACAATGAGTAACTAACACTCCATCTCAAAGTTGTAATTAATGTGGGATAATAGCACACAATACTTTTAATCCAACTATGTAATCAGAGCTTCCATAATCAATTTTTAGGATGTTGAACTTTCAGCTTAAATTTGTTTCAATATTCAAAGCATGTTATAATTCAAAAGTATTCGCCAACAATGTGCACAAGTGTACAATGATTATCATTATTAAAAATTAATTCAAAGTTCAATAGAGTTTTTAAGCATTGACTCTTCATTAGTAATCATACAAATAACATCATCAATGACAAACAAAAACCTATATAAAACAAGCATCCTATGAGCAAGATGACTCAACTAGTTTCATTCACCATATCCCAATTAAGAAAATAAAATAATTGATTCAATCTTAAATTTTTATAAAAAGGTTCACACCATATGATTTCACTCACAAGTTGTTAATGAATCTTTTAGCTTGTTTAAAAAGAAATATTAATTTAAACCTTATTTAATTAATGCAATATTATTTTATTTCATTTAAAACTTATCTAATCAAATTTTATTCATAATGCTTAGAAACTTTACCTTTTTTAATGAACATAATAATGATAAAAAAAGAATAGATTTGAGTTGAATTTTTTATTTTTTTTATTCAATAATTCTTGGTTATAAAATGAGGCATAGAATAGTAGTACTAAGTGAATAAAAAAGTATACACTTAAGTTAAAAAAAAAAATAGTGCATTTTAATCAATAATTCTTGGTTACAAGATGATTCAAAAACATCACACAACATAATCACAATATTTTGTCTATATCTTTTTGTAACTCAACTCATGAAAGAAAACAAGAAAAATAAAGCAAATTAAATTTCACATATTTGACTACTTTCAACTCCTTTGAGTGGATTCATTAAATGGTCTATATTAGATAATTAAACGATTTCTATCCTAGAGTTTCAAAACACTTTGATGATGGTATTTTTTTCATTTTTTATTTTTGTACATTATGAATTCAAAATTATATTTACAATTGTCACTATAAGAATGACCATATACTTGAGACTTTAGGATTTTAGAATTTTCACATGGAATTAGTTCCCAAGAAACAAATAGCATCACAACCCTAGAACTTTATCGAGTTACTTTCACATCATCGTACACATAATCATAATGATAAGCTAAGAAAATTCGTTAGTTATCAAAGATTTGAAATATTATGAAAATTATTGGTTCACCTATGTGAATGAGTAGAGCAAATGGTCATTTTGTAACTGCTACAATTTAAAAAATTGATTATATTGCAAACATAATAAAACCAAGAATTTCAACTCTAAAAAAGAAACCTATTCCATAATATGATAAGAGTTTACGGAAAATAATAATACTTAAAATTATTAGATACTAATGACTTCATTCATCATAAACAAAAAAAAGGTTAATAATGTATTATGTTTTATTAGATTCATGAATATTTTTCACTTGACCTTATTTGATCTTTTATTAATATCTTCTACTTATGCCTACAATCACCACCTAAATTATATAACTATTTAAATATAATAAGAATCATGTGATGACAATATAAACTAATTTCGCAACATAAATATAATTTCTAAAACTTCATCATTTTATAATGCATACCTAATAATCACACCACATGAAATCAAATCAGTATATAAAGTTGTTATGAAAATCTAAGATAAAATTCATATTCAAAAAACACTATAACCAACCACAATGGGAGATATTAGATGTAGTCAAGGAGTGATGAGAAAGCACATAGATAATATCCCAAAACAAAAACAAAAGAGAGAGAGAGAGGTCAGAGTTGAACACTATCGTCATTAAAAATTCATTCAAAGCTTTTATTTTCTTTTAACCTAAAATTCATTCAACATTGATTCTTCTTTACACTGCACTAACTTGGAGTTTAAATATACACAAATAATGTCGGTGATGAAAGCCTCCAACTATACATACTACAGTTGGTTGGAAGGTTTGCGCCCACTTTATGTTGGTACTGTAATTTTTCTCCTCATTTTGGATGAAGAACTATATGGGAAACTCTTGAATGGGCAAGTTAATTCTGTATAAATCAAAATTAGGTGTTTTAAATTTAGATTGTTTGATTAAAAATTTTCTTGTATCTTTTGTTTTAAAATTTGTTCAAGACTTTCTTATAAGGAGGCAATTTGGAAATCATTGTTCATTTCTGATCTTTGAATCACCAATTATTTATCACGCGATCAAGAAGTGTCTATAATTCAAATAAATAAATAGAATGCAAGAAATAATTTCTGTTTGTCTTTTAAATTTCATCATTTGATATCAGAACTATTTTCTTCACTTCACTCAATTAGGTTTTACTCGGAGAAAACATTACAATTGATTTCAGTCAATCATCGTATTTTGTTTTTTAGAGCTGCAGTAATGATATGTTGCACGCAAAAGGGAAAATATTCTCCGTAATTGTGGCAGGTAAGCAGTTTGAAACAGTTATTACAGAGGTGAAGAATTTAGGAACAGTTATGATTCTAAGAAATACATGAGTCCCATTGAAGTGGTGCTCACTGAAGATGGCCTACGGGCTTTGTATTGCAATTTTCTCCTACAGCCTTCCCAAGTCTGTTGTTTGGAGGCAGGCAGGCTTTGCTTTTAACATGGACGCTACCTTCACCATGCTCTGAACTTCCATTTCTATAATCCAAAGTTCTGTTCAATATTGTTTGACTTTTTTTTAATATTAATATTTTAAATCACATTGCATGATTCATTATAGTGATGAAGAATACTAGAAGATGAGTTGAAGTTGTGGAAAAGGAATTAGTTGCAACATATAGAAGCACCTCACCACTTGGGATATTTACCAAAAAACTAACTAGAATAATCCAGTTGAGTTGTCACAGTCGATTTATCTATTTCTTGAAGGATGGGGGGAAATATTGATCAGCCAAATAACAATCTTCCAACACTTTTTTCAATCAAAGTGTTATACACTAAGTTTGCACCTTTGTTTCAAGCTCTCATAGTCTTGATAACCTAGTATAACATGGGAATCATCTCCAGGTTGTGGGACCTATGCTAACTGAGATGAGACCTCTAGGTTCTAAGTTGGTTCCTCTTGGATAATCACCTTAATTTGCTTCTTGACATGAAAAGTAAAACTTTTGAGGGAAAGGGATAGAAGGAATGCTTGGAAAGGGAAATGACTGAAAGCAAACTACCTACTAGGTGATGCACTGAAACTAGGGTTTGGATCTCAGTATGGAGGATGAAATCAATGAAAGACTTAGGTCTAGTAGGTCACAACTTACTGAATAGGCTTGCATAAGTGTTTCATAGGAGGGTCTAAACATAAGACACAACCTATGACCTGCAAGCAGACATTCACTTTTGCAACTCTGTGTAGGATTGAGACAAGACTATTAGGAGGCTGAGGTATACCCACAAAATATCCAAATCAGATCAAACACAATAACACACACAATTGCAGAAAGCAAGAGGGATCAAGAACCCTAAGATACCACAAAAAACATCATATACTTTGATTCAATAAGAGATAATTCAAACAAGGAAGCATAGGGACATGAAGGATTGTCACAAAATACCTCTGCAATATTTGAATCATCAATGGGAGATTACAAGAGTAGAAGACCGGAGGGTAGAAGAAATACCACGAATAGCCTTTTGAGAAAGGAATCTTTCTTTTTACAATTCCAACCTCTAGGCACTAAGGCTCCAAAAATACAATATATACATCTCCACTACACGTAGGCAGGAGTCAAAAAACCTAACTAGGGTTACAATATTTTTTACATTAGAATAATCAAACCCTAATCCCATCAAATCTGATCATAAATACATCTCTGCAACATCATGGCCAATCAGATATTTGTTTACGTGCCCATCTCTATATTAAAATCAACCTATAGACACATCAACCTTGATCCATCTACCCACCTGCAACTCCACCTTGCAATGAATGCATCCAAATCTGATCCTGGTCTGATATCTAAGTTTAAAATGATTAACCCTACAAAAGGTGGCGCCAAGCTCATTAAAGCCTCCACATGGCATGGTACTCTATAAAATCTATGGCACCGATGATCAGATCATCTATCATCATCCGTCCAACCTCCACTATCCTGAAGAATTAAATTCAAGATACCCATCTTGTCGTGCATGGCCACAAGAACAAAACCCTAGAAAAAACCTTCGCAGAGAAATTTGAATTTAAATATTAACAGCTAGCAGATATATTTTTAAAACATAGCTATCAATGTGAAATCTTCCTAGAAGATGAACAGCTATGATGCACCCTTTAAAAGTAGTCTAAAAACCCTTCTGACAAGTCAAACACCACCTCGGCAGTCAGCGACCAATCGAAAGTGAGCAAATCAGTGTCTCTGACAAGACCTTGGACCCATGTCCCTAAGAACACTATCTAACGGCTGTCACTAATGATCGACCATTTTGGATCCATAGTGTAACAACAGCCATGAGATCCAACCGTGCTTTAACCTCTTTAGAAACCCCGGACCCCACGGGTCCACTGACAAACCTCCACATCACACACCAGCCAGCCAATGAGAAATTGACAACCGAGACACACGTAGCATCTGTCTCTGACACAAGACCCACTGTCAAAAGCTAAGCAATGGAGAAGGATCTATGACTGTCGCTACTCCGTTGTTGCTAACAATCAATCATCTTGGACCTCCGATATAATGACAGCCACACAATGCGCTCAGAACTTGACCTATCGAAGAAGATGGCCCCACTGATAGATGCTGAATCACTAGCCCGCCAATGAATCAGAAGCTGCCAAATTGGATGAGGTGGCACCGGTCCCACTGACAAGATATTGTGCTAGAGGAAAAGTAAGATCAACGGTCATCACCAGACCGCGATCGTAACACACCTGCATCTTTGGCTTGTGGAACAGTGAAGACCATTAGATCAAGCCAAAACTTAACCTAAGGGAAAATGTTTTATGCACTGAGACCTAGGAAAGATTAAAGCGCTTGACTTAGGAAATATTTTGCACACATGTGAATTGGGATGACTTAAGTGGCCAGGATAAAGTAACACAAAAATATAACATGGCCAAAGGGTTTTGCAGGGTAATGGCTAGTTTTATGAAATTTTAAGGGTTTTTCTTCTAGCTAGAGACCTAAAAGATATTGCAAAGACCAGGGGAAAATAGGTAGACTCATGAAATTTTTTGGGGTGTTTGACAAGATAAAAACAGAGGCCTGGGGATGGTTTTTTTCCAAATTTGTATGCATAGGAATATTTGGGTAACATTTTGGCAATTTCTGCTAGATGTTAGCCTGCTAGACATGGAAACCAGTGACCTTGACAATCCATTGGGCATTGGGTCATCAAAACTTAAAAATTCTCACAGGGAGACAGAACTGGAACTGTGCTTAGAGAACTTCTTGGAAAACAAGGAACTAACCTAGAAAGAAAGGAAAGAAAATAAGGAAACTTTTTAACAAGATTTACAGAGAGGGATTAACCTCAAAACAAGGTTTCAAGTGGAAACCATTGACTGAAATTGGTAGGGAAACTCCCTCCAGAGTTGCTAGTTGAAAAGCATTAGACCCCTTACACTTTGTGATCACAAATGGTCCACCCCAAAAGGAGTCAAATTTTGTGTGCCTGCCAGGTCTTGACCTGAACTCATCCTACTTGAGGACTATGTCTCCAACCTTGAAGTCTCTGACTCTGGCTCTTCTATCAAAGCTCCTCTTTGTTTGAATCTGATGGAATTCCATATCCTACATTGATTTTTCTCTAATTTCTTCTAATTCCATCAACTGAGCATACCTGACCTACAAGGAATCTCCTTCATCAAATAGGGCATACTGAGTGGCTAGGTCCAAGGCTAGCAATTCAGTTGATATGGACAACTTGGCCTCTTTGCCATATACTAGCATATAAGGAGAATTACCAATGATTTTCTTTGGGGTAATTCTGTCTAGCCATAAGGCAGATTTTAGTTTAGTATGCCAATCCCTCTAGTTTTCTTGAAGACTCTTCTTGATTATCCTAATCAAGTTCTTATTTGTTGATTCAGCCAAGCCATTGCCTTGAGGGTAGTAATTGGAGCTGGTATTCAAATAGATGCCATTCTTGACTGCCCACTCTGAGACTTTGAGGCCTGTGAATGCTAATGCATTATCTAAGATGATGGAATCAGGAGTGCCAAACCTATGAATTATGTCATCATAAAAGCTTAAGACAACACTCTCATTGGCCTCTTTTAATGCAACTGCCTCTGTCCATCTGGTGAAGTAATCTGTTGTAGTAATTATCCATTTATGGCCTACACTAGATGGAGGATTGATCATTCCAATGAAATCTATGCCCTACTTCATGAAGGGTTGCTTTGTTCTGATTGGTTGTAGGGGCAAGGCTACAAGCCTTTCTTTTCCTACAAACATGGCACACTTGATGCATTTTCTCACATAATCATGACTATCCTTAAAGATAGATGACCAATAGTATCTAGCCCTCATGATTTTAAAAGCAGTAGTCCTAGGAGAAAAGTGACCTCCAGAAGGTCCATCATGAAACTCAAATAGGATGTCTGCTACCTTTTCTGAATCTATGCATCTTAAAAGGACACCATTGTGATCCCTTCTGAAAAGAACTTCATTTATCAGCACAAAAGGAATAGATTGTAACCTATAATACCTTCTTTTTGCTAAATCCAAACCTGTAGGACATTGTCCTATCTTCAAGTAATTGATCATATTAGGTAACCAGCTTGTTGCCTTGGCTTGTCCTTCTATAGAATGCACCACCAAAGATGCATCTATTTTCTCTAATTTCTTTGAGCTTTCATCCTCTACCAAATCTTCAAAAAGACCTCTTCCTCTAACTAGCTTGGTGGTTTGAATATCAATGTCATATTCCATAACCTTGGTGATCCAACTAGCTCTTTTCTCATTTAGGTCTTTGGAAAGCAAAAATTCTTTGACACTTGGATGAGTAACCTTCAAGTGTACCTTGCTATGAGTCAATAGATATCTAAAATTTTTAAGGCTCTTTACCATAGCAAGTACATGTTTTTCTACAAAAGAGTATCTCTGTTCATACTCTTCTAAACCTTTGCTAAAGAAAGCAATGGGCTGCTCCCATCCATCTGAATTTTTTTGAGTCAACATTGCAGATATAGCATCATGACCTCCATAAGCATAAAGGATAAAATCCTTATTGAAATTTGGGTTTAGGAGAGCAGGGGCTTCTGTTAAGGCCTCTTTGATAGCTTGGAAATTGACTCTCCCTTCTTTGGTCCAACTAAAAGTTGAACTCTTCTTTAACATGGCTATCAAAAGCTTTAGTAAATCTGCAATGTTAGGCAAGAATCTCCTAACAAAATTAATCTTTCCTATGAAAGATTGGAGACTTTTCTTGTGATGTGGTAGAGGTAGGTCTAAGATAGTTGTAATTCTCTTAGGATCCACTGTAATTCCTTCTTTGGATACTGCATATCCCAATAGTTTTCCTTCATGAACTGCAAACACACATTTCTTGGGATTAAGAGATATCCCAAACTCTCTACACCTTTCAAAAATCTTCCTCAAATGTTTGATATGGTTTGTTGCATGTTTAGAATAAATAGTTATGTCATCCAAGTAGACCAACAAAAACTTGTACATTAGGCTCTTAAAGGCCATATCCGTTGCCTTTTGAAATGTAGCACCTACATTTGACAAACCAAATGGCATCTTTTGATAAGCCATGGTTCCCCACTTGGTTGTAAATGCAGTCTTATATTGTTCCTCCTCATTCACTAAGATCTAATTATATCTTGAATAGACATCCAATAATGAAAATCTCTCAGATCTAGAGACACGTTGTAAGATTTGTTCCATGGAGGGCAGTGGATGGCAGTCTTTTAGAGAGGCCCTATTAAGATCCCTAAAGTCAACACATAACCTCAATTCCCCATTCTTCTTCCTGATAGGAATAAGGTTGGAAACCCAACTAGTATGCTTAATGGGGTAGATGATACCACTTTCTATTAGTTTGAGTACTTCTTTATGCATAAGTGGCTCAAGCTTGGGATTAACAGGCCTTTTCTTTTGCCTCACTAGTTTGGCATTAGGTTCTAATTCAATAGTGTGTTGAGCAAGGGATGGATCAAAACCTTTGAGGTCTTCATACTACCATGCAAAAACATCACTGAATTCTTTCAATAATTGAGTGTAAGCTTGCTTTTCCAATTCAATGTTCACTTTTCCAAACTATAAGCTCCTACCTGGTTCCAACTCTAGTTCAACACAATGTTGTTGTTGGACTACCAGGCCAGCTTTATTTTTATTAACTTCCTCATCCTTGTTGAAGACAGTCTCTAAGGTGACAAGACCTCTAGGCATCTTATTGGACTTAAGTTGTATCACTTGATCACCATAATTTTCTGATAATGTTTCTTGATTATGCCTTAAAAAAATATCTTCTTCAAACAAGAACTACAGAATTTGTTCATCATTGTCAAACACCTACCAATTGACATTATTATCAGGAATAGAGGGTATGAAAATCACTTTGATATGCTATTGATCTATTTCTTTTGAAACAATATTTGGAATGTCATACTGAGATCCAATAGCAGCTAACCTATCTGCATTTTGGTTGAGCTTCCTAGGGATAGCAACAATATTGAAAGCATGGAAATCTTCAATTGCATCGCAAACTCTATGTTTGTATGCTTTCAAAGTGTCATTTTTGGTTGCACTTATCCCTCTCACTTGGCTGACAACTAACTCATTGTCACCATAAACTTTTAAGGCCTTAAGCCCTCTTTTTCTAGCCCATTCCAGTCCATTGACTAGGCTTTCATACTCTACAGTATTGCTAGTGCAAGAGAAACTGAATCTAAAGGTAGTGTAATACCTTTCTCCTTTTGGGGACACTAACATAGCACCACCACCAGAACCATGTCTACTTCTAGCTCCATCAAAAAATAGTTCCCAAACCTGATTGCTCTAATCCTCTAAATCGGTGTCCTTAAGAAGGCTTGGTTCAATGGCTCCACTTTCTTGTATCAGATAACTTCCCAAACCAAAATCCCAAAGTAGATTTTCTTGGGCCTCTGAAGCTCTTTCATCTAGAAAAATATCAAGGATACTTTCTATCTTTGTGCTTGCTTCACTAATAGTTTGGAAGTCACTATCATCAAATATAAGGCAGTTTACATTGATGGCATTGGATACATATGGCTCTATATGATGTGCTACTAATGGTTCTGATTTAATGGTGACCTTGGTCCCAGACCTTGTATGAAATAGCATGTGAGACCAGTCAGAAGATAGATAGCCTCCTATCTTGGCTGTAAACTCCCTTGAAAGACATATAGCAAATAAAGCAGGGAGATTTATGATATATATATCAAGGAGGATGGAAAAATTAGGACTAGCATGGAGAATTAGACTGGTATCCTTAGCTACACCTATGGTATTGACTAAGGATCCATCAAGTTGGGTGACCTTCTTTTGGAAGGGTTCATATTTTAGTCCTAATTGGTCAGCTACTTTCTTGGGCATTACAATGCTAGTAGCTCCACTATCTACCATACAATTATGCACTAAAGATTTTCCAATGATTAAAGATACATAAAAGGGAGGTGGCTTTGAGTTCCTACCTTGTGTGGCATTTCCTTTTGAGTTGCTACTTGGAGCCTCCTTTTCTTGATCAGTGTTAACCAACACTGGCTTTGTAGCTTCTTTTGCAGGTTGAGGAGTTCTCACTTCTGTCATGGCCTTCTTCAAAATTTCAGGCTGTCCTGGAAGAGCCAAAGAGTTCCACATGGACATGGTGACATTCACCTTCTTCATGTTGTCTATAATGTTATAAGGTGTCACATTGTGTACTCTTTTTTGTGTCTTTGGCACGATAGGTTCCATCTCTTTAGACTGTTGGTCTTCTTTGCTTGTAATGACAGGAGTCTCCTTAGGTGTGATGGGAGTAGCTTGATGCAATGGCTCTATAGATGTAGTGGATTTGGCATTGGAATTTTCTCTTTCCATGTCCTGAGCTCTTCTTTTTGCTCTTGTATAAGCAACAAAAGCAACTTCATCATTGACTCCATTGAAGTCTGGTTGTTCCCAATTGAAAAGAGTAGTCTCATTCTCTTGTGGTTCTTGTTGAGGAACTGACCCACTAGATGAAACCTCTGATTGAGCTTGGGAGGCATTTTGAACCATTAGAGCTTGGTCCATCCCTCCATTTGAACATGTAGCCTAATTATGAGGCTGATTACAAGGAAAACACCATTCATTATCCATAGCCATATTATTTTGACTAGGAACCATATCCCTCATTGGATTTGCAAAATTTAGAGGTGCAGGGTTATATGGTTGGAATGGTCTTTGATTAAAACTTTTTCTTTGTCCTTGATAGCCTCCTTGGTATGGTGGCCTATTTTGTTGATAAGGTTGTCCTTGATTTTGATATTGTTGATTAGGACCTTGGCCTTGTGGCTAAAAGGATGGTCTAATTCCTTGACCTTTTTTCTTCAAATTTGTAACCTCTTTAGTCAAGGTCTACAAAAAATTTGTCATCTCTTGTATGCTAGTTGGTTGGCAACTCTTTATCTCTTGTAGCTCTTGAGAGAAACTAGCTGTTAGCTCTTGACAACTAGTACTAGCCTGAGGTGCTAATATGGTGGGAATAGGGGTGAATGGGGGTACTTGTGCAGGTGCAATGGGCTTAAGGCTAAGAAAAATGGGCATTGGAGGCCTTCTAGCAATCATGCTTTCTTGGATTAAACAATTTTCAGCCTTGATAGCTATGTTAAAGGCTTGAGGTAGAGAAGTACCACCCATAGATTGGATCATGACAAAAATTTGACCATTTAGACTTTGCAAGTAGTATAGGAAAGCATGGTCAGCTGATAGCCTTATTGAGGCTGGAATTCTATTCCATGTCTTAAGGAATCTACTATTGTAATCTATCATTTGCTCTTGAGGGTCTCTCTTAATAGTTGTTAACTGCTCAACTAGAGACAAGTTATCTAATTTATCCTCAAAATGTTTACTTAATGCATCCCCTAACTCATCCCATGAAGTAATAGAACCAACAATTAGAGTTATAAACCATTCTAGAGCCTTACCTTTGAGAGAGGCTACTAATAATTTTCTGGCCACATCCTCTTGAGTTATGTTGTGTATGCTGCAGATGGTGGTCACATCTCTTATGTGTTCAAAAGCAGTTGTCTTCCCTTCACCAATAAAATCAGGTATACTCTTAAGTGCCACCAAGGGCACATCATGATGTTGAGAAAAGTTTAATGGACTCCCTTGATTGAAAGGTGCAAAGGCAAACGGCCTAGCCATTGTAGGAGCTAGAATCTAAAGATTAACAACTATGTGAGTTGTATTTGCTGCTGGATTTGAATCTTCCTCTAGATCTCTGGTTAGAGATCTACCTCTTCTTCTAAAATGAAAGTGAAAAGGTCTCCTTTCTGAGGTATCAGGTGGTGTTGATTGAACTCTCCTTGTAGGAGATGTTCTTTGAGTTGTCCTACCTTTGTGACTTCTTCTTGAGGGAAACTCTGAAAATTTAGTGGGCTTTGAGCTTCTAGTCTCAATCTTTCTCATAAACCTTGAGCAAGGTTAGCCCTAATCTTTGAAATTAGTGGAGTTGCCAGATATACTTGATAGAATAACTTCTAAAAGCCTATTTTATGCAATCTATATATCAGAGATAGCATATCCTTCAACAATGAATTTCTTGTGTGGTCCCACCGAGAGTGCCAGAATTGTTATACACTAAGTTTGTGCCTTTGTTCCAAGCTCTCATAGTCTTGATAACCTAGTATAACATGGGAATCATCTCCAGGTTGTGGGACCTATGCTAACTGAGATGAGACCTCTAGGTTCTAGGCTGGTTCCTCTTGGATAATCACCTTAATTTGCTTCTTGACATGAAAAGTAAAACTTTTGAGGGAAAGGGATAGAAGGAATGCTTGGAAAAGGAAATGACTGAAAGAAAACTACCTACTAGGTGATGCACCAAAACTAGGGTTTGGATCTCAGTATAGAGGATGAAATCAATGAAAGACTTAGGTCTAGTAGGTCACAACTTACTAAATAGGCTTGCATAAGTGTTTCATAGGAGGGTCTGAACATAAGACATAACCTATGACCTGCAAGCAGACATTCACTTCTGCAACTCAATGTAGGATTGAGACAAGACTATTAGGAGGCTGAAGTATACCCACAAAATATCCAAATCAGATCAAACACAATTATAGAAAGAAAGAGGGATCAAGAACCCTAAGATACCACCAAAAACATCATATACTTTGATTCAATAAGAGATAATTCAAACAAGGAAGCAGAGGGACATGAAGGATTGTCACAAAATACCTCTGCAATATCTAAATCATCAATGGGAGATTACAAGAGTAGAAGACTAGAGTGCAGAAGAAATACCATGGATAGCCTTCTAAGAAAGGACTCTTTCTTTTTACAATTCCAACCTTTGAGCACTAAGGCTCCAAAAATACAATATATACATCTCTACTACATGTAGGCAGGAGTCAAAAAACCTAACTAGGGTTACAATATTTTTTACATTAGAATAATCAAACCCTAATCCCATCAAATCTGATCATAAATACATCTCTACAACATCATGGCCGATCAGATATTTGTTTATGTGCCCATCTCTATATTGAAATCAACCTGTAGACACATCAACCTTGATCCATCTACCCACCTACAACTCCACCTTGCCATGAATGCATCCAAATCCGATCCTGGTCTGATATCTGGGTTTAAAATGATTAACCCTACAAAAGGTGGCGCCAAGCTCATCAAAGCCTCCACACAGCATGGTACTCTATAAAATCTATAGCACCAATGATCAAATCATCTATCATCATCCTTCCAACCTCCACCATCCTGAAGAATTAAATTCCAGCTACCCATCTTGTCGTGCATGGCCGCAAGAACAAAACCCTAGCAAAATCATTCACAGAGAAATTTGAATTTAAATATTAACAGCTAGCAGATATATTTTTAAATTGTAGTCGTCAATGTGAAATCTTCCTAGTAGATGAATGGCTATGATGCACCCTTTAAAAATAGTCTAAAAACCCTTCTGACAAGTCAAACGCCACCTTGGCAGTCAGTGACCAATCGAAAGCGAGCAAATCAACATCTCTAACAAGACCTTGGACCCACATCCCTAAGAACACCATCTAACGGTTGTCACTAACGATTGAGCATTTTGGATCTGCGGTGTAATGATAGCCATGAGATCCAACTATGCTTTAACCTCTTTAGAAGACCTAGACCCCATGGGTCCACTGACAAACCTCCACGTCGCACACCATCCGGCCAATGAGAAACTGACAACTGAGACATGCGTAGCATCTGTCTCTGACACAAGACCCACTGTCAGAAGCTAGGTGATGGAGAAGGATCTATGGCTGTCGCTACACCATTGTCACTAATGATTGAGCATCTTAGACCTCTGATATAATGACAGCCACATGATGCACTTGAAACTTAACCCACCGAAGAAGACGGCCCCACTGACAGATGTTGAATCACTAGCCCGTCGATGAATCAGAAGCTACCAAATTGGATGAGGTGGCACCGGTCCCACTAAAAAGATATTGCACTAGAGGAAAATTAAGATCAATGGTCATCGCCAGACCGTGATTGTAACACACGCGCATCTTTGGCTTGCAGAACGGTGAAGACCGTCAGAACAAGCTGGAACTTAAGCTAAGGGAAAATGTTTTATGCCCTGAGACCTAGGAAAGATTAAAGCACTCGACTTAGGAAATATTTTGCGCACATGTGAATTGGGATGACTTAAGTGACTAGGATAAAGTAACATAAAAATATAACGTGGCCAAAGGGTTTTGCACGGTAATGGCTAGTTTTATGAAATTTGAAGGGTTTTTCTTCTAGCCAGAGACCTAAAAGATATTGCAGAGACTAGGGGAAAAGAGGTAGACTCATGAAATTTTTTGGGGTGTTTGACAAGATAAAAATAGAGGCTTGGGGATGGTTTTTTGCCAAATTTGTATGCATAGGAAAATTTGGGTAACACAAAGTATACAACTAGAAATAATAGATCAAATTCACACAACCTGAAATAAATTTTGTAGCCCTCAAATGATGAGAACATGACAAAGTATTAGCAGATATGACATACATATATTGGTAAAATACATTAAATATTAGGAGTTTGTCTTTTGTGAGTGTGATAGGACAAACTTGAAGCTTCTTTGGCATACTCTTTTCATAAAAGCATCCAAACTATTAGATGTTCTAGGCAAATCAAACATAAAATTGGATGGAAGCATGATAATTTTATACAACTAGAAAATAATTCAATGAAGATTGCATGATAGTAGAAACTTCTATAGTGAAGACTATCAAGAATAGTAAAATGTCAAGATTGTAGTGGGGCATTTTTTAGTAATTTCATTATCAAATAGTGTAGTATATCAACCAAAAGAGAAAGCTGAAGCACCAAAAAAATATCCTTATGACGAAACAATGTCTTTTTATATGTCAATGAAAGGCAAATATTCAAATGTAGAGCATAAGAATGGTAGACAAATTTATTATACAACTCAAATGCAAATGAAAGAAGAAGAGGTGTCTCAAAAAATGGAAGCAATTTAAGAAACAATTTTTGTTATTGCAACTATGTTACTAATTCCAACAACATTTATCAACAGTAGCAGATCTAAAAGAAATGGATATGAATAAAATGTCTCTTCATGTTTTGGAGGAAAATGGTCAATTAGATCATTTATCTAAGGCTAATAATGATGATTATCCCCAAAGACTTGATGCACTAATACACTTGAGTTCAATTTTCTACCTTTAATTTTGACTAAGGCCTTTTTTTGGCTTGTTAGATTCAATTTGTTTTTGTTTATGAGTCTGATTTGGTCAAAATTTGGCTTGTAATGTTTATGAGGTGCCCGATTTGGTTGAAATCATTTTGTATAAACAAAAAAAAGGGTTCGATGAAAAATCAACTCAATTTGATCAATAGTGTTGCTCGAGCCAGTGAGGTAGCCCCATCTGAACCTTTCTCACGAGCAGTTTTCAAAACACAAACTCATAAGCGGAACTCAAATTGAAGATCTAGTTTTCCATCAGTACATCTTTCAATCTCCAAACTCAATAGTGATTTTACCTCCCACCGGGTCGAATTCGGGCTCCTTGAACTAATATAGTAGGGTGACTTCAGATTGCTAGTGGCCGGTATAAAAGTTAATGCATCGAATTCAAGTGCTACTCCGATTAGCAAGGCAATTTATTTATTCCACAGTGTTGTTCCCCGGGTGCTTGATGGGCTCCAGTGATTTCCAAATCTATTTTTAATGCGGGAGCTGGTTGAGGTTGAGGTTGAGGTTTGGAGGTCTGGGCATGCGGGGCAACATTAATCCATTTTTTCCCCTAAACAGGTATGTGCTCCTTATATACCTTTGCATTTTTGCAGTCTTTCATAGCTCTATTTGGTATTTTACAACTCATTTTTGGGAAACATTCTTGTCCATTCACGCTGCTAGAGTTCCATTTCATTTTTACTATAATATTAAAACTGTAGTGAGGGGTGTTTGGCACGTTGTAGCCATTTCTACTTCCGCATATTACTAACCCAACACTTGTCCATTTTTCTATTTATATGAGTAGACATTGACTCCATCTTCCCTACATCTCCTTATGCATACACAAGAATAGTTCCCTATTTTACTTTAGCATGCATACAATTATTGTAGCCTCTAGATTTTTAAATGTTGTTATATTACATTTTTTATATAGCTTTCAACCCTCTTTCTTAGTGACCCTCATCTATATTGACGTTGCAACACCACTATCATTATCTTGGACTTTTCACACTATTGTCAATGATGTACTCTTGACATTTTTACTATCATCCAACCTTGAATGACACCATTTTGGCATTGCCTTTCATAGCATATCACTATGTTCTTTGACAGTGAATGAAAACTCTTGACCTCCCTTTAGTGAATCCTTGGTGATTTGAGGGTTTGAATCTTGAAAATATTGGTATCTTTATGAAATTCATGCCATCTCCATTATAGATGATGATATCTTTAAATTCAGTGCATGTCTCTTGAAAAAAAATGGAAATATCTTTTCAAAGAGAGATGAATGTCTTGCAATAGAGCATGGAAATCTTGAGAGAGATGAAAATCCTTTTTGAAGATAACATAAATCCATGCACCATATAAGTCTACAAAAAATGAGGTGGAAACCCCATCTAGGGTAAGAGTGAGTATCCATAGATGGTCTTCCTTGAGGAAGTAAAATAATGCATGTCAACCTTTGAAGAATAGAAGGAACACTACCAGGAAATTAAAATCTCGTAGATTTGTCTACCTTCATGTTGAATCTTTCACTATAAGAATAGGAACCTTTCATTTATTTTCCATTTCCTTCTCTATTATAACTTACTATATGCATGCTCTGTCCCTTCATGGTAGTCATGCCATTCTTTTACTAATTTTATCATCGGGTGTATGACCACATATCTTGTGACCAATTCTTTGAATCTTCATGGTTATTGTATTACTACCTTTTCTATGAAAATCACTAGCACTACAATAGCTAATCATTGTATTTAATGCTCTTAGCAATGTTGTTCACTCTCATTTTGAACTCCAATTCTTTGATTTCACTATCTTAAGGAAAAAACATGATTGATCTCTACCTCTTACCAATTTCATCACATATTGACCACTACCCTTGATATTAGTCAAACTAAATACCATTCACTATTAAAACATTACCTTTTGCAAAAATCCCTATCTTTCTCATGTCTTTTTAGAGGTAGTTCCTTGTGCATTATATCACTCTTTTGATGTTCATTTTTCTTTGTTTCTTGAAAAATACCCTTCCATGGATTCATCCTCTTCACACCTTTCTTTGGTAATGCATTTGATCCCCCATGTGCAAGATTTGATCATGTTTATATAATACCATTGTCTCTTGTGGTTTATTTCAAGACCACATTGAATAACCTCTGACCAAATGGAAAAATACAAGTTCATGAAAGAAGTCCATAATCTTGTATGATAGTCATGTCTTCAAACTTATTTTATTTTTATTTATTGCGTGCTCTACCTATCATTTTCATAGCCATGGCTAAAAATTAGAAATTGCTATAATTTATGGGAGAGGGCAAGAGGGGGAGAAAGAGTGGGAGGAATTTTTTTGAATTCAAGGTACGACAAGAAGCTATAAGAACCTAGAAATGCTATGGAATCTAAGCCAGGGATGGCCGAAAATGCTGTGAGATCAGTGTCAGATGAGGGGGAAAATGCTGGTGGGTCAAGCCTGGTCTAGCCCAGCAAGGACAACAATCCTATCTTAGGACTAGAGGTGGAAAAGGTTAAAAATTATGAGAAAGAAGAAGGGTCAATGAAACATCAAGAAGATTCCTCACATGGTGGTGATTTGAATTGAGGTAAGCGGAAATGGTCAGGTCTTTTTGGTGTTAAACCTACTGGAAAATATTCTTTCCCTAAGGTAGACATTGTCTCTGATCTGATTAAGGGAGATATTGGTATAAATATACCTGACCAAATCATGGACCATACTATTTCTATTATGGCATCTACCCTGATAGGAAATTTTATGGGTCCTCGAACGAATATAGATCTAGTGAGATCTTTCACAAACCAGAATGGAAACTCAAAGGATAGGTGGACATTGTGGCCTAAAGGTTTCTTCTCCTTTGAATTTTCCAATGGAGAATACCTTTCTAAAGTGTTGTGTGAGGGCCCTTGGATGATGGGTAAATCCTCTTTATCTCTGCAATAAATGGTCGACAAATCTGGATTATAATGATAGTTTTTTCATTTCTGCACCGGTCTGGGTTCATCTACCAAGTTTTCCTTTGGAATATTGGCATGAGGACATACTGGTAGAAATAATGGGTTCCTTTTCTGAACTACTTACTATAAACTTGATGATTGCTATCCAAACTAGACAAGTGTTTGCTAGGATCTATGTTAATATCCAGCAAGATACATAACTACCTCAAGTAATAACGCTAAACTTGAAGGTGGGTAAGTGGAGACAAGAAGTAGAATATGAATCTGTGTTGTTTTCTTGTTTCACTTGTAAGAAGCCAGGTCATTGGATGAAGCATTGCCCTCTAACACCTTCAAAAGATAAGAAATAACAGGAGCCTAAAAGAGCTAAGAGATTGGAGTGGAGGAGAAAATAAGAGGATAAACTCCCAAAACCTCCTGAAGATCAGAACCCCTGCTCTAATCTTATGGAGAAACCAGTACTTTTAGAACCTGATAAGAATGTTACAGGAGAACAAAAGGAGGTAGTAAACCAAGTGGAGATGGATAAAACTAAGGATCTTATTAGCTCAAATAACAAAATAGAGGAGTTTCTAGTATCTTTAGTAGGAATAGACCCCAAGATGATTTCAAGAGTTGAGGATATCCTAGACTCCATCCCAAAAATTGGATCCTAGATAGGACTAAAGGGGATTGATGATTATCTGAATGCTTACTCTATAGAAGATCATATCAGTAGTGGAGCATCTAATGCTAACCTTAATGACCCAAACTTGAGATAGGAAATGCCAAGATGTAAGAATGAAGAATCTGAGTCTTTTGAAGTAGAGAAAAATAATAACCCCTAGATTGAAGTCCGGGATTGTAAAAAAAATCCTAGCATGAAAGGAACTAGATCCCCATCTTGAATTGAACCTCAAAAAGACCAGATTCCTTTCTCAGGAAAAAATATCTCAAAAGTTTCTCTAGGATGTTCTGCTTCTAAATCAAGAAAAAAGATTCGAAAAATTAAACAAGGTAGTGTCTAGACTAGAGGCCAACAGCATAAAGCAGACACAAGTACCCCTAAAAGAGATAGAGGAAGAATGTCTGAAAAAGACCAGAGGGAGTTGGAAGATAAACATAACATAGCAGATGGAAGACAACTTACCATCGAATAGGTCTATTCCCCAATCCTTAAATGAAGATCTTATCATGGAACATCAGAGGTCTTAATGGACCTCATAAGCAAGATGTAGTTAGGAATTTAGTTAGAGATACTAAACTTGATATTCTTCTAATTCAAGAGACCAAGATGTTAAAAGATAAGGTTGCAAAAATTAACCTGCTTAAAAAAGGGAAGAGTTATGGTAGTGATTCTGATGGTGCTTTAGGAGGTATGGTTATTTTCTAGAATACTAGTAATTTTAATTGCTACCTATTGAGAGAGGAGAAGAATTTTCTTGCAGTTAAAGTTTGTATCATTAAGGATAACTTCTCATGGACCCTGATCAATGTGTATGCTCCTAACACCAGGTAGACTTAAACTTTGGAAAATGCTACATGACTTCAGGATTTCCAACCCTGATAAGAACTGGATGATTATGGGAGACTTCAATACCCCTCTGAAAGAAATGGATAAAAGAGGTGGGAACATAACTCAAGTGGAAAGTAGGGTTGATTTGATGGAATTCATTAGTAATGAAGGTTTGTTGGATGTTGATTTAGAAGGAATAAACTACACTTGCTCTAATAGAAGAGTGGGAGCTAATCTTATTTAGGTTAAGCTTGACAGGGTTCTTTTATCTCCAGAATGGTATTCAAAATTCTCTTGCTCCCTCTCTTCCCTTAACCATATTGGGTTGGATCACTATCCAATCTCTTTTTTTGCAAATTATTTTAGTGGTAAAAGAAATGTACCCTTCAGATTTGAAAAGATGTGGCTTGCTCACCCAAACCTTTAAAATAGAATAAGGGAATGGTGGAATATTAAAGTGGAAGGAAAAGCTATGTTTCAAGTGGCTAAAAGAATGGAAAATGTAAAAGCCAAAGTAAGACAATGGAATAAGGATGTCTATGGAGACATTTTCCAATCCAAAAGCAAGATTCAAATGGAATTAAAAGATATGCAAGATAAGATTCAAAGAATAGGATTGACCGAGGAACTGAAAAAAGAGGAAAATCAAATCCTAGCGGATTACCATAACATTATTTTGAAAGAAGAGACCTTATCTACTATAAGGGGAACCATATCTAAAGAAGAGGAAATAAGGGAAGAAATGATGGGCTATTTTGCTTCTCTGCTTTCAAGAGAGCCTAATCTAAATTACGAGAATCAAAATACTTTGTTGCATTCCATTCCTAGAATTTTGGAGTCTAAGGATAATGACTTCCTCAAAGCTATCCCTAAGGAAGAAGAAATCAAAAGGGTGGTCTTCTCCTTTGAAGGAGAAAAATCTCTAGGAACGGATGGGTTCCAAATGTTCTTCTTTCAATCCTTCTGGAGTATCACTAGGAAAGACGTGTGTTGTGCTATGAAAGAGTTCTTTGGTTCTAAGTCTATCCTAAAAGAATTAAACTCTACTTTTATAGCTCTCATTCTGAAAAGACCGGGAGCCAACTGTACCGATAGCTTCAGGCCTATTATCCTTTCTAACTCTTTGTATAAGATTATGTCAAATGTCCTTACGTCCAGACACTTAAAACTTCTCCCTAATCTTATTTCTCCTCAAAAGAATGACTTTATCTTGGGGAGACAAATTCTTTACTCCATCATAGTTGTTCATGAGAATATTCATTCATTGGAAAAATCTAGGAAATAGGGTTTCTTGATGAAGCTGGACCTTTCAAAAGCCTATCATAGAGTGGACTGGTAGTTTCTTTCTAATATTCTTCCACTACTACATTTGGGGCCAAATTTTGGCAGAAACTTTCAATGGGTAACTTTTTTTTATGAATTTGGTGTTTTTTATTGTAATAGGCCCCAATGATGTCGGTATTCTGATGGGTTTTAAATTGACCATTAGAATTTTGATAGGTTCTAGGTATAGATGAAAAAAAAAAGTGAAATGCCCAAATCATTTTTATTTTGATTGTAGAGAAAAGGAGTGAGAGAAAACAAGCCGATGAAATCTGAAGGAGCGGGTGAAAGATGAGCGCGAGAGAAGGTATGTGATTTCTTCATCTTTGATTGGTATCTTTGATGGGGCAACATCTTTTGAGCCTCTGGCATCATGTTCAACCGCAAATTTCAAATGCATTGCATTTTATTTGATAATGAATGCTCTCTGAAATGACCCCATTCTACTGGTGTTGTTCCTTAGCCCGTGCTTTATCTCTATTATTTGATGTTATTGGTGCTTGTGCTCAAGGATATCGATTCACTATTTTGAAATGTTTGGATTCACATTTGTTGATATTACTAGCACATTTAATGATGTCATTGTATATTGCTGAGATGCTCAGTGAAATGACCGCATTCTACCGGTGTCGTGCCCTAGCCCATGCTTTAACTCCATTATTTGATATTATTGGTGCTTGTGCTCAAGGATATCAATTTTTTTGAAATGTTGACTGTGGTTATCAAATGGATAGCCTGTGAGCTTCTAGCTAGGTGCCATTTGTATTGATATCTTAGGGCATCAAATGTATTGTATTGAAAGCTAAACGAGTGAGTGAAAGTTGAGTGTGAGAGAAGGTATGTGATTTCTTCATCTTTGATTGGTATCTTTGCCTCTGGCATCATATTCAACTGCAAATTTCAAATGCATTGCATTTTATTTGATCATGAATGCTCTCTAAAATGACCACATTCTACTAGTGTCATGCCCTATCCCATGCTTTATCTCTATTATTTAATGTTATTGGTGTCTGTGCTCAAGGATATCAATTCATTATTTTGAATGTTTGGATTCACTTTTGTTGATATTACTGGCACGTTTAATGATGCCATTGTATATTGCTGAGATGCTCACTAAAATGACCACATTCTACTGGTATCGTGCCCTAGCCCATGCTTTAACTCCATTATTTGATATTATTAGCACTTGTGCTCAAGGATATTGATTTTTTTGAAATGTTGACTGTGGTTATCAAATGGACAGCCCGTGAGCTTCTAGCTAGGTGCCATTTGTATTGATATCTTAGGGCATCAAATGTATTGTATCATTGATAGTTGAGACTTTTTTAAAAGGAAATAGGACAAAGAATGATTTTGATTTATTTTCTCTATTTTGATCGCTAAGTGGCTTACAACCCTAGAGAAGTATATGCAGTTTTATGGATGCAGTTGTAGGATACATAGCAGTTGATAATTCATAAGAAATCCATGAATCCAATTTGAATAGAAATTAATACAAAGAAATAAGGTCCTCCAATGGCCCAATCATCTGGACCTTGACTGTCCCCGCAACCAGTGACCCTTCAAAACTGGGTTATCATGCAATCAGTGAGTGATCCTTCATTCTCCTAGTCTGCCCTACATCCAAACATATTGGAAATACACAATACAATGATAACAAGTCTTTCACAATCCCCCTTCCCTCAAGGAATACTATTAACCATCCCTTCCACATAGCATTTCACTGTTGTATGAGTGGATTGTGCAAGAATAGTTAACATTAAACAAGGAGTAAAATCCTCAACACATCTTGGAAACCACTGAATTCAATAATCAATGAAACCTAACACAAAAAATATTCCTTCCATTCACTTCTACCAAGAATAAAACATTTAATCCATTCAACATTACATATAATCATTAGACAGTTACATTTCCTAACTGTGTACAGGAACAGTCACGACCAAAATGATCAAAAGTACTTTCACCCTTGCACAAGCTATTCCAAACTTCAAGTAAAATGAGAAATATGCTATGTCAAATCATTTATATTCATAGTAACCATTCAAAGGATCATTTTTTCAATGAACCCTCTGACTGTACCCCTACGGTAGAGACTAGCAATATACATGAAATTTACATTTTTTATTACTAAAAGTGGTTTACATAGTTTCATATGATCTTTGATCAATCATTAACCTTGTCTCCATTCCTCTGGCATACAAAAGGAAAAGAAAAGAGATAACATGAGAAAATCCTAAGTAGCCCTTGCAGAAATGGAGGATGTCAAGTCAGCTCCAAACTAGGCTCCATATGCATTAACTAATCCTTGGGAGAGAACCCTATAAAAAGAAATTTAAAGTTTAAACAAGAAGATAAATCATGAGGAACTAATCTATCTAATTCACTTACAAGGAAGATGTAGGGCATTAAAAACAAAGGTATGCCTTAAGGATCTAACATATCCAATTCACTTCCAAGGTAGATTCTTCTAGACCAAATAGAAGGAGTAGGAAAGCTTAGCCTACTACCATGTCTGAGGTGAATATCTAAGGTAGACCTATCAGAGAATCATTTAGATTAAAAGGGACTTCACAAGTGTTGTAGCAACACCAAACTAGCATCTTCATTAGGATCATTCTCCTTGATCCAAGCCACGCCATCACTATCAGAGTGCACATACAATTTCTTGTGCCACCATAGGCTCTACATAATTTTCAATTCTCTAATTTCCCTCAATCCATCCAATGGATTCCTCTAAACAAAAAAATCTCCAAACTATCCCTTACCGGTTGCTCACTAGGCCTATTTCCCTAGTAGCCCTACCAGACTGGTTTTTCAAGGATTTATCCAAACTTCTCCAAAACACTCAAGAATATAAAGGTATATCTAGATACCCTTTTTGAAGTTACACAACATATCTCAGAATCATATACTACTCTTTTGGACCAAATATCCAAACAATTGTTGGTGCTTTGTAACTAGCCCTCTAATTAGCCCTCCGTTTACAAAGCAAGTATCATTTGCACATATCCCCAAAACTTATGACCCCAAAATATATTTTTATTATGATCCAAATCAATGTATTCTCAAACTCAAAGGAGGTAACACCAAGATCCTCTACCCAAAACACAAAACCCTCATTCCTAGGTGCATAAGCCTGGGGCTTTGTCAACCAAACCTCTCCAAACACTTTCAAACCCTCCCAGTGGATCTAACACCATATAAGCATCATATCTTGACCTTCTATGCATTAAAATATGGTCCTCCTTTGGTAATAACTCTCAGACCTTGACTGGTCCAAGCAACTAGTAACCCTCAATCAGCATATCCCTTCACTCATAGATCTTTTCCACCATTTTCTTGCCATCCCTGCCTACAAACATATAATAGCACATATTATACATGTATTAGGTCTCTCCCACAAGACACATTCACCATAGAAAGTGGGAGAGCCTAGATCATCATAGGTTCTTCAAAAGAATTTGTTGATTGCACTTAAACAATGACAGGAATAGTCAAAATTTTGATTGTCTCTTGCTTCAAAACTCAACAAAACTATTCAATAGTGAATTTAAATGACCAATAACCTAGTCTATATTAAATATAATGCATTCCCACTCAATATTGAATACAAAAAAGAAGTTTTAACACCACAAAAGGTTGACTGTGCCCTTACGGCAGCAAGCAGGCTGTTTGCAAAGAATTAAAATTTATTACTTTCAAACTTCATTACAAACATCTTTCAACACCAGAAGACTAAAAAAAACTCACCTACACTCCTCTACTTCTTGGTTACATTAGTTTGTCCCTCAATTTGTGTTGCCAAGTTTGCAATGGGATTGTCAACTTTGGAAACCTTCAAATATTTTAAACTTTATTTTCCCCATTACATTCAAGTGGTCAAATTATGACCTTTCAAACACATTTTATTATTAAATCCCTCAAACTAACCATTTAACCCCATAATTAGCACTTTAGGCCTTATCTTTCCCATATGGAAACTTTTACAATTTTAGTATTTTGCTTGCATTTTATTACAGTTGGTGGCTCTAATGGCCACATTTACATCACATAAAGACCTTATAGGCCATTTGGACTCATATTACCTATTATGCTCCTTCCGGATCATGAAGTGACCCTTGTAGCCATGGTGCTCCTGCACAATACTCCCCAACTTTGAAAACTTTCCAAGTCCTCTTGGAAACCTGCAAGCACAAACATGTCAGCAAATAAAAACCTTTAATCTTCACCCTTGGCTTATAGAGATCCACACTAGTGATCCATGGCATCTTAGCATGATGTTGCTCCAACAAGTGCTCAAACCTTTAACTCTTTTTCATCTTCAAGTTTTGAGTCTCTCTTCATAGATACCAATGCACCTTGCATACCATGCCTCTCCTCTAGGCATTCCAAGCTTTCTTTAGCATCCATGGCTTCCTCTTTAGCCATACTCATGACCCCATAGGCAGGTTCATTCATCCCTACTACCACCTCTTGTTGGTCTTCCTCCTCATCTAAGTTTCATGAAAGGAAAACCAAGAACCATTATCTTCAAAGATTAAAGCATTTTTTCTCACAAAAATAGGTGTCATTGAATGGGAATCGAAAAGGAATACTCTCACACAAAAGTGACATAAAATGAAAATATAAGAATGACCCTAATGCCTTCATTTTTTTTCATAAATATTGAGATTTTTTAACATTGGAAAACTCTTTAGGAAGATTCAAAGTTCATTATTTACATAGTAGAGGTTTACAACCCTTAATCTTCTTTATATATTATCATGTATTAATTGGATGACAAATAAAGAAGCATTTAGACAATCAGAAGACAATGAAGATAATTTTAAATGCATTTAACACCAAAAAAAAATACAAAACTGAACCAATGACATGTTTACAACAACGAAATAGAGTGATAATAATATGCTGAAAATTGTATTCTATTTAATACGCGCCAAAGGACCAGTTCCAACAATTCTTAAACATACTTTATCTGATATTATGAATTCTTAAACAATTAAGGTTGGAGTAGACATATTTATCACACAGTTTTTTGTGTGGTACAAGGAAAATTTGGCTAATTAAGAGTGAGGCCTTCTTTAGAATCTCATGAGTGCAGTTAGATTAAAGGGGTGATTATTTTGGTAGTGAAGATGAGAAGAAAAACACAATTCAGTTTGGTGTTTTCAATTTATGTTAAAAGTTGATTTGGTAAAATCCTCAGAAAACACACTACATGTTCTAAAATGTAAAGAAGTTGAATGTTAAATGTAAGATATATATCTCATCCATAGTAATCAAAAGAAAGGACATGAAACTAAGGAGATTTACCAATCCAAAAATATAAGCAAATAGAAAACATGATTCGTACCTTATGAATTGGTTTTTGAGGTGCACGATCTTCATCAATATCCTCAAAAGAAGACCCCTCCTCACTGCTACTGCTTTCTTGTTTAACAATTGGTTTGGAAAAATGCATTTAACACAAAAAAAAATTACAAAATTGAACCAATGGCATGTTTACAACAAATAAATAGAATGATAATAATATGCTCACCATTTGTTTGATAGTAAGCATATTGGAAAGAATGTAATGGACTCTCTTCAAACTCACAATACGTTGCATGTGTAGTACAAAAATCATGAGATTCTAAAGAAGGCCTCACTCTTAATCAGTCAAATCTTCCTTGTACCACACAAAAAATTGTGTGATAACTATGTCTACCCCAACCTTAATTGTTTAAGAATTCATCATATCAGATAAAGTATGTTTAAGAATTGTTGGGACTGGTCCTTTGGCATGTATTAAACAGAATAGAATTTTTAGCATATTATTATCATTCTATTTCTTTGTTGTAAACATGCCATTGGTTCAATTTTGTAAAAAAAAATTTGTGTTAATTTTTTTTTTTTCTATTTTTTCCATTTGATAACCACAGTCAACATTTCAAAATAGTGAATCGATATCCTTGAGCACAAGCACCAATAACATCAAATAATGGATATAAATCATGGACTAGGGCATGACACCAGTAGATTAAAACTAAACCAATGACATGTTTACAACAAAGAAATAGAATGATAATAATATGCTGAAAATTCTATTCTGTTTAATACACGCCAAAGGACCAATCCCAACAATTCTTAAACATACTTTATCTGATATGATGAATTGTTAATAAAGGTCTAATTATGTAGACTACTAGTACGAAGGAAGATTTGACCTAGCCAAACCTTCCTTGCACCATACAAAATATTGTGTGATAACTATGTCTACTCCAACCTTAATTGTTTAAGAATTCATCATATCAGATAAAGTATGTTTAAGAATTGTTGAGAGTTCTATTACACCTTTGTTGTAAACATGCCATTGGTTTAGTTTTGTAAATTTGTTTTTTGTGTTAAATGCATTTAAATGGAACATTAAGCATAGTAATAATATGCTTAATCTATTAGTAATTGGCAAATTAAATGTAGATAACACCTTTATCCATTTAGCATGTTATTATAAGATACTAAAGAAGACCTGCTATTTGTCAGACAAATCTTCATTGTCAAACATACTTTATCTGATATGATGAATTCTTAAACAATTAAGGTTGGAGGAGACTTAGTTATCACACAATTTTTTGTGTGGTACAAGGAAGATTTAGCTGATTAAGAGTGAGGCCTTCTTTAGAATGTCATGAGTTTTATACTACACATGCAATGTATTGTGAGTTTAAAGAGAGTTAAAGGTTTCTAATTAAAATCAGTGATCTTAAAGGTGTTAAAGTCTTGTTTTAGTTTTTCCTTTCCACTATGCAATAAGGAATAATTTTCAAACATTTGTATTCACTTATTGAATGCTTTGGAGACTAGTGGTTTGACTGTCCACGTGTTACTAGTGACTGAGACTCATTAAAGGATACAAAACCCTTTATTTTGGGCTATTGTGTGTGGATTCAAATGTAGGTTTGATTTGGTTAATGTTTAGAAGAGATCAATAAAGTATTTAAAGATAATCTTACATGTTTGGAGAGGTTTGAGAGGCACTTATCATGACTATACCCTCATAAACAGTGGCATAGACTAGTTTTACTAAGTTTCTTTTCTCTATTTTGAGGTTCTCATTTCCAAAGTGGCCAAAGACTATGTTAGGCTGATAAGATATGGGGATTCTCTTTACCGCTACAAATCTTTGAAGGTTATTGCACTTGGATAGATGTGTACCATTGTTAAGAGAATTGGACCGAGTTTGGCTTACCTCAAACAGGTGAGGCAGCATATGGAAAGGTTGTCGTCTATTGACCCAAATACCAAGACTATTTTGATAAGTGAGTACCCTAATGTTGGCAAGAGTTATTTTATTAATTATGATGAGTTGTATCATTCCCATCATGTCCCATGCTTACACCATGTGTACCCTCAAATATAGGATGCAAATCATTGTTCTCTTCTTGACCAAAGGTTGCCATATCTTGAGGTAGTGGAGTTATGTCACTGTTATGAACTCAGAATTATGGTCATACCCTGGTGACAAATTTTAAATGGATATAAGCACCTTTTTATGCAATGGTCAGGCCCAATATTTATATCTTGAATGCCAATGCTAGATGCCTCTTCTTTACTGATTAATCCATGTGACAAATCTACAGACTTGTGAGAATGAGGAAAGGAGCCTCTACTGTCCAAATTCAAAACTTGGGACTTTTCTTTCCTTCCATCTTCAGATTCACCACACACCACTAAATTTAGATTTTCCTCATAGTCTTATCAATTGAGAAGAGGAGTTGGTGTGTCAAATGAATCCCTATCCATATCAACTTCATGTTCTTCACCAATTGCTGATTCAAAATCAATCTTTGAGAAATCTGGATACTCATCAAACCTCTCTTGAATGTCCTCACTACAAGGCACATGTGATGACAACGAAGTATTGGTAAAACTTAGAAAATCAAAATCATGTTTAAGTTTTTTTAAAAATTTGTCTTCATGGACTATGGTACCTTGCATATTGCATGAAGTTACAAAATTCTCTTTCACATCTTCCACCATGAATGATAGGACAACACTGTAACCAATCAAAGAGACACCAATTGGATTTATACCTTGTAATATCCTAAGGCTGATCTAGATGTATTTTCTAAACACTCTAACTGAAGTTTTTTCTGAAGTCAATTTGCAATGTCTTGTATTTGTTATATGAATGGTTTAGTTTAAAGAAGAGAGCATTGTATTCAGGTCATTCATAAAGGTTTACTCAAATAAACATGATAACAATTTAATATCACAAACTTCCAATTAAAAAATGTATTAGACTTAACTTCAGTCAATACAAAGTGAGAAGGAAATATAATAACCCAACCTAGTTCAATCTCTGTATGTTGAAATACCAGGACTATTTTAATCTGTGGGTACCCTAATGTTGGCAAGAGTTATTTTATTAATAAGTTTACTAGGGCAGATGTGGATGTGAAACCTTATGCTTTTACTACTAAGTCTCTGTTTGTTGGTCATACTGATTATAAGTACTTGAGGTATCAAGTTATTGATATCCCTGGTATTTTGGACCACCCCTTGGAGGACAGGAACACCATCAAGATGCATTGCGTTGGCTCATTTGAAGGCAATTATTTTTTTTTTCCTTGATGTTTTGGGGTTTTGTGGTTATAGTATTGCGCAGTAGGTAGCTCTATTTCACAACATAAAACCTATGTTTTCCAATAAGCCTCTTATTGCAGTTTATAATAAGATTGATTTGCAACTAGTAGAGACACTACCGGAGGAGGATGAAAAATTGGTTGCGGAGATGAGATCTGAGGCTGGGAAAAATATGGGTGGGTTCTTTGGGAATCAAGAGGGGGGTGGGGGATGATGGTGCACTACTCTCTATGAGTTCTTTGAAGGAAGAAAGGGTGATTGCGGTGAAGAATGCGACATGTGACAGGTTGTTGGAGTAGAGAGTGGAAATTAAGATGAAGTCGAAGAAGATTAGTAGTTGTCTCAATAGGATCCATGTTGCAATGCCCAAGCTATGAGATGGGAAAGAGAGGACCCCTTGTATTCCTCAAGCTATTTTGGATGCTAGGTGTGTGCTACCAAGGAGGCCATGAAGCTAGAGAAGGATATTGAGAATGAAAATGGTGGGGCTAGAGTTTACTCTACAAGCTTGAAGAAGTGGTATATTTTGGAAAATGAAGAGTGGAAAGAAGATGATATTTCTAAGATCATGGATGAACACAATGTTGCAAACTTTATTGATCCAGATATCTTGCAGAGGCTTGAAGAACTGGAGAGGGAAGAAGGGCTTAGGATGGCAGCTAAGGATGATGAGGATGATGAGATGGGGGAAGTGGAGTTGAATCCTAATGAAAAGGAAGCTCTTGCTATAATTAGGAAGAAGAAGAAGATGATTATCATCGAACACAAATTGAAGAAGAGTACTGTAGAGAGCAGGCCTACCATACCAAGGAAGTTTGACAAGAACAAGGAATATGGCTTAAACAAAATGGGAAGACATCTTTCTAGCCTAGGCTTGGATCCTTCAAAAATTACATTGATAATAAATGAAGTAGATGAGAGTTGAGCAATTACCTTCCCAAGAAAAATCTCATAAATGAACTATGTGTACCCCAATTCCTGTGCCCTCTGTGCATACCTAAATGATATATTTGAAACAACAAGGGTAAGACTTAAATTAACTTCTTTAAGCCTTACCCTTGTTGTTTCAAATATATCATACAAAGGGCAAAGGAATTGGGGTACACATAGTTCATTTATGCATTTTTTCTTGGGAATCTAATTGCTCATCTATCATCTACTTCATTATTATGAAGCTACTTGCCAAATGATCTAGGCACAAGCTAGAAATATGTCTTCCCAAACACATAAAAAGCATGCACATAAACACGACAACTGAGAAACATAAATGTAGATATCACAACAGCTGAGAAACATAAATGTAGGCATCATGGTCACAATTTTTTGGAGCCAACATAATTGAGTTGTATACCCAAACGATGCTTTTGCATCATCTGGGTATACAACTCAATTATGTTGGCTCCAAAAAATTGTGACCATGATGCCTACATTTATGTTTCTCAGTTGTTGTGTCCCAGGACCCCTTATGACCCTTTACAACCCTTTACGATCCCTAAGAATACACATCTTAGAGGTCTTAAAATGTCGTAAAGGGTCATAAGAGGCTCCTAGGAGGGGCCAAATGAGCTTCCACCTTCACGTGGTTGGCCTTGTTAAGTAGAGAATGTTAAACTATTCTTGAAACAAAGAGAAGCTCAATAATTTAAGGTCTCAATCCATGGAGATGCTGAAAAAAAAATGGGAATCAATGATAGAGAGTTTTTAGATACTGAGAAGACGTATATGTAGTGGAGGCTAGAAGGAATTTTTGTGGAGATTTTCTAGAGAGGGTTTCCAGATTGAGTACCAGTGCAGAGATGATGATTTAGTAACATACATCTATTAAAACTTCACAAATATCCCTTCTTTGGCCTCCACTCATACATCTTCTCAGAATCTAGAAACTTTGGATATTGTTTCTCATCCATGCACGAAATGTGCTAGTGATCATATAAAATTACTTTTGTGAGACTGGGATCAATTATGAGAAGGTAAACAACAAGATAATATTATTGTATCTTTCATTTCTTTTATCCATTCATATTTTTTGCCTTCTCTTATATTGGATACTGTGCAGTGTACATAAAGGCAAGACAGTGATTATTCTTGATGATCGACAAGTATAAGTCTTCCAGGCCTTACCCAGTAGCTAGGACTAAAGATAGCAAAGCTCAAGAGACCATCATAGTTGGTCTCCATCTTTGGTCCATATACTGAAAAAATGTTTTACATTTCATTAGCTCATCAAATGTGGTGATTTGAAAGAATCTAATGGATGATATTTTCATGTATAACATACATTATTTTAGTTTGACGCTGAATGAATTTATCTACTTCGTGCACTTGAAGAAATTGAGCACAACCATAAAAATCATCCCCTCCTGTGGCTTGAGTAATGTAGGCCATGGGAGGAGATGCTTCTTTATCGCTGTGCTCGTAGTCTACAAGTGTGCAGAGTCGATAAATTCGTGCAATGTCAACTTAAATAATATATGTTATCATGAAAATATTCAATTAATTTTTTTCAAATCCCCTCATTTGATGAGCTAATGAAAGGTAAAACATTTTGTCAGTACATGGACCAAAGACGGAGACCAACTATGATGGTCTCTTGAGCTCTGTTATCTTTAATGTGAGTATCTGTCTCTTTTTTGACAGAACATATATTTATTTCGACAGCAGTGCTATATGTCTGATGGGTTTTCCTGTCGGAGAATCATTGCATATCCATCACAAATCTGAAAAATTCTTAAACATATATTTGTTAGAGTTCCTATAGATATACCATATTAAATCCCATAGTAAAGTTGCTATCAATGTGGCAAGTTCTGACGGGAAAAGGTTGTCAGAATTGCAATGGTTATCACTCCCGTCGCAATTTGCAATGCAAAAAAACTGACGGACATATATGTCAAAGTATCGACAAATAGGTGTTGCAACTCTAACAAATAGCAGACTGATTATGCAACTGGTTACTACGGTCTCCTCCTCTATCATTGTGAATGGGGGTTCCTCTCCCTTCTTCAGATCCTCTAGAGGCTTGAGACAAGGAGACCCTATCTCTCCTATCCTCTTTTCTATTATGGCTAAAAGCCTTGGGAGATTTATTAGCAACATGGTGATTAATGGGCATATTTTTGGCCTTCAACATTCCTCTTCTAGTCTTAAGTGTTCTCATGAACAATTTGTAGATGACACGATTCTTATGGGGGAATCCTTTGTTAAAGAAGCAAGGAATATGAAAAAGGCCCTCAATGTTTACTCAAATGCTACAGGAAAACTTATCAACTGGGAGAAAAGCTTTCTTTACTTTAGTAATACTCTTGAAGAAAGAAAGAATAAAATTTCCTACATATTAGGCTATAAGATAGGGATGCTTCCTGCTCCTTACTTGGGTTTTCCTCTATGCCTAAAACCTGCAGCTTATTTCTGGAATGAAATTATTGATAGATTCCACCATAAACTTGCTAGTTAGAAAGGAGCTACTCTAAGTCAAGCTGGAAAAGTTCAACTACTGAAGGCAACTCTTCAAAATCTTCCAGTCTATGCTCTTAGTCTATTTAAAGTACCTCAGAAGTATGGTGACCTAATTGAAAAAATTCAAAAAAGATTCCTTTGGACTGGGGTTGACGAGAAAAAAAGACTCAGCCTAGTTTCCTGTGAGAAGGTTTGTAAACCTAAGAAATGTGGGGGGCTGGGCATTATAAACATTACCAATACAAACAAATCATTGTTAGCAAAGAAATGTTGGAGGATCTTCGAAGAAGAAAAAGAATGGAATTCTATCATTAAAAGAAAATATCATCTTACTTCTTTAGAAGATACTCTACACTCTCAAATGGACATCCATGGATCCTATGTCTGGAATAGTATCAGCAAGGGTAAGAATTTGGTCAAAAAAGGTGTTAGATGGAAGCTAGGAAATGGCAGGAAGATTCAATTTTGGAATGATAAATGGCTAATGGAAAGGTCTCTAATTGATATCTAGGAATGGAAAATTGCAATCCAAGAGTGTAAAGAGACTATTCGGGAAATGGTGAATGACTACTAGATTAATGATGAATGGATAGCTCTTGGATTGAAGGATGAAAAATTTAAAGAGGTGAATAAACAACTTAATAATTGGTTTATCAAAGAAAATGTGACTAATGAACTGATTTGGGGCCCTGTAAATAATGGAAAGTTTTCGGTTGTCTCATCTTTGGCCCTCCTCATCTCTCAATTTGATTAGCCCCTCTTCTCTCATGTATGGAACAAAGATCTCATACCAAAAATTAACCATTTTTTTTGGTTTCTTGTTTAGAATAAAATCCTCACTAGAAGAGGATTCCAAATGCCAAATAGATGCATCCTGTGCTGTGAAGAGGTTGAATCTTGTAATCACTTAATGATCCATTTATCCTACTCTAGAGATGTGTGGGATACTATTCTCATGACTATGCATCTGAAGTGGGTTAAGCCTCTAAATTTCTAGGACTTTGTTCAACAATGGCATTGTCCTTTTCATGACAAAAATGCCAAGGCTCTTTGGTATCTTGTTCTCCCTCACTTCACTTGGTAAATATGGAAGGAGAGGAACAAAAAAGTCTTTAGAGAAAAAATTGCACCTTCTCACAAGGTTTCTAATTCTGTATGCAGAATTCTTATGGAAAATTTTAGAAGCATTTGCAAGAAAGACTCCATCTTATGGAACTCCACCTTCAATTATGATAAGACTTTCTCCTGGGACAATCTGAATAGCAGGACAGATCTGAATCCTAGAGACAATATTATGTGGACAGCCCCCCCTATGGGATGGTTAAAAGGGAGCTTTGATGGCTCTGTTAAAGGTAACCCTGGAAGGGTTGGGGTGGGAGGCCTAATAAGAGACTGGGTTGGTAATTGTCTGGGAGCTATAGTGGCACCATTGGGAATTCAAAATAACAATGTTGCGGAAGTCGAGGTAGTGCTCTATGTGGTGAAGCTAGAAAAAGATATGGGATGCTTGAAGCTTTGGCTGGAAGGGGATTCCCTCAAAATTATTAATTGTATTAAAGGTAAAAATGCTTTCTCATGGACAATAGCTCACATAATTGAAAAAATAATGATGATAATCCAAACACTTGAGGAAAGCCGCATCACCCATATCTACCGAGAAGGTAATAAGCCAGTGGACAGGCTGGCAAATGAGGGGGCCCAGAATGATGTCACAAAAATGTGGATCAGGGAAGAAAATCTTAAAATAGAGATTATAAGTCTAATCACTTATGATAGAATTAACCATAAGGAGGGAAATACCACTCTAAATAATGATGACAAGGATGAAGCAATTATCGAGGAGTGCTACTTGTAAGGTAAGGTGTGTGTTCATCACTTTGGACTTCATGAGACATGGATTCTGGGAAATTTTAAGAGTTATGAATAGCAAGAGCAAGCCGAGTTGTGAGTCTTGGAAAATTGGTAAGATATCTAGCCAGAACAATAACATCATTCAGAAAATGGGAGGAGGTCTGAGAAGGGAGGAGCCTTTTGATTGTAAGAAATGGAGACAAGAGAAGAAGGTCTAGAAGAAGCTAAAGAAAGGAGGGGTCACCCTATACGTTGAAAAGCTTCATGGTTATGATAAATGGGTAACTATTAAGTTTTCTGAGGGTTTGGTAAATGGAAAAGTTAATTTATGGAGCAAATATTTCCCCCTTACTCTTACCCTTATTTTTGAAATTACTGGTTTACCCATGGAGGGAATGCACTTCTATAGGGATAATAAGCATATAGGTACTGATGCCTTTAAGCTTTTTCCTAAAACTATGGATGAAGAAGCTTTGATGACCAAAGGTAAAGGGGATTATGTAGATATTACAAAAATCAAGAAGTTTTGGGCTAAAATGCTTAAAGTGTTGATTGAGTACTTCATGTTGGATGGTCATTGCTCTAAAATTTATAATCTGCACTTTGTTCTGGCTAACCACTTTAGGCACAACAAAAATGTCTCCTTCCCATACTTTCTATTGAGTTCTTTAAACAATAGCATTACTAAGCACATGAAGAAAGCAAGAAATCCGGTCTTGCATGAGGGATTGCTCGTCCTCATCACAGACTATGCCAGGAATATTATCCCGAAACCTATTCCTAAAAGGGTTACATGTAAGAGAAAGGATTATAGAGAGGAAAAGAGTAAGGCTGAAACCCACAAGAAGGGAAGGAAAAATAAGAAAAGGGCCAATGACAGTGGTGATGAAGCTGAAGACAAAAGCCCTTTGTCTTAGGGAAAGGAAAGTACTAAAGAGGAAAATGCTGAAGAGGACCAAGAAAAAGAGGATTCGAATCCTGAAGAAAATGAGCAGGAGGAGGCCATTGCGGAGATAGAGAACATGGAAGGAGAAGATGAAGAGGAAGAAAGGGGTAAAGAAGAAGAAAATGAAGAGGATGAGGAAGAAGGATTGGAAGGTCCTAGGCCAGAAGAGAAAGATGAAGAATTGACTGAAAAATAGGAAGGGAAGGGCCAGTCGAGCCATGGGGAAGATGAAAGCCAAAAGGAGGCTACTGTGGGCTTTGAGATGGATGCTAGTATTATGGAGAAGGTAAAGAAGAAAGATGGCCACGATATTCATATGGACAAGTGGATATCCTAGGAGATGCAAGAAATGAAACATCACCTCAAGTCCATGGAAGACATGATGAATACCCTAAAAACTAAGCTAGAAAAGATGGAAATTAATTTTTTGGATAAGGTGAAATATAATAACCTGAATAAGGATCTTACGGCTGAAATTAAAAAAATGCTTGACAACAAGCTTAAAGACCTAACTAAAAAAATTAGTTATAATGGGTACATAATAAATGAGGTCCTCAAGCATAGCAATGAAGGCCTAAGTGTCCCTATTATGAACCTGAAGATGTTGTACAACTATCTAGAAAAAAATCTGCTGGAAAATACTACCATAACGATTGATGAAGATGCTAGGAACTCTGGACCGGGAACTAGAACTAGGGGCCACATCCAGAGGAAGGTCCTTGATACACCAAAGGAGCTGAAAGAATTAAAAGAAGCCATTCAAAAAATGGAGGACCTATAGAAGAAGGCGGAGAAGACTATTAATAACAAGTAGTCTCTTCTGGTTGGTTGCTAGTAGACTACTGGTAATTGTGCTAGTATCTATTTTTTTGTCTTTGTTGTCTTGTCTCGGGTTGGGTAGGGTTGTGTTTTTCTCTTCTTAGTAGGCAATCTCTTTTTTGTATAGGGCTGAAATGTTAAAATCTTTCTGATTTTTGTAAATGGTTTTGGGTTCCATTCAAAACCTACTTTTACCTTATTTAAAAACAACACTGTTGTTTATATCTTTACTAGGAACTACTACTTCCTAAAAAATTGGATCTCTTTCTTTTTCTCACTGTTATGGAATATTTATCAATCACTATTATTCATTCATTACTTGGTCCTTACTTTCAAAACCATACCTTGGCACTGTCTTATTCTCATATCTTCTCTCTCATCATCAAAAATTATTGTTTTGCATGTTATTTTTTTGTGCTCTATTGTCATCAATCATGTCTTTGACTATTTCACATAGCTCTTTCTTTATAGTGAACAAACTTTTGATTCATTACAATCTCTTTATTAATAGTCTGGTTTCATAAAATTTGGATATGAACTTGAATATTATAACCATAAAAATTGGTAGACAAGTCGATAATATAATGTATAAAAGTCCCCTTAATGTCCTTTTAGAAAAACTAATTTTTAAAAAAAAATTATTACCAAAACAAAACATCCACTTTTTACCAAGACCATATATGTCAGTACATATACATTACAATCTCTCAAAATCTCATTGTTTAGATTTGCAAGGCCTAGCATTATGTGTTGTTATATCTTCTTATATTTGCCTTTATTTTTAATGCACTTTGTCCTTATATTTGTTTGAGCCAAAATAAGCAGTGTCTTTTGAGGGATTTAAATTTGTGCTTTATTTTATGAAATTCACATTCATAACAACAAATTCTTTGCAAACTTTTATAATTATATGTCTTTTCAAATATTTATCAGAGTGTCTTCTTATTGATCCTTTCAATATGTGGAATCCCTTTTTAATGTAAATTTTAAAGCTCATAAAATCTCATGTTTAATATTTTAATTGAAAACTTGGTTTCTATATATTTCCCAACTTCAAAACTAAATCTAGTTTTGATGTTCAAAATTTTGAGCAAATTCTTTCTCCTCCATATGTTTCTAGGGTTTTTTCTGCAAACTTGGAACTCAAAATTTTACTATAGTGGTATAGTCCAGGTACCCTCCCATGGGCTTTAATAACATTGCAAATTTCTATCTCAATCAAATAATATGAGAGACATTGATAAAAATGATGGTAAAAATGATGTGTCATTATTGAAGTGCCACATTTATGTGTAGTGTCCCCTATTGGGACTAGACTTTATTTACCCTAAAATTCCCAACAAAGATTTGGATTGCACTTGGAAATGGAAATTTACTTTGTCTCTATAATGTTCCCTACTAGGGGGCTACTAATTCCCAATAATTAGCATAGATCACTCCACCCTTCTCTTGCCATTATTCAACTATGGCATCTAATTCATCCCACAAATATGTCTTGTCTTCAAGACTTGGACTACTTGTCTCCTTTCCCATTTCAGTAGTTTGTGTTGGTTTCCCATAACCAACTCCATGAACTCTCTCAGTGATTTTTCTCTATAGTAGATTCCTCTCAGTAATAAGCCTTTTGATAGGCCACACAACCCTTTTCTTCATCCTCTTATGCCAACTTGTGGCATCTTTCCTCAACTTTGTCTTCAATAGCTTGAGCTCTTCAATCTCCAAGGTCCCTATCATCCTTGAGACCTCCTAAAACTTATCCCCACAATGCCATCCTTCTTGACATTCAAACATGTCATCTATGGATTGTTTCATAGCCCTATCTTCTCTATTTTCAACAACAACTTGAAGTAGACACTTGACTGTCCCCACTTGGATGCCTTCATCCATGTATTCACCCATTTCCTTAGCAACCTCTGAGATCTTCTCCTCTATCACTGACATCAGTAATCCTTGTGCCCTTTCTCCTCTAGGCACACACATCTCTATATGCATCGCTATCCTACCATGTAAGGTCTTCTATGCACCATTTGTTGTAGACTCAACTTTTCAACCATCTTAACTAAAACAAAATTGAAAAATGAACCATTGGAAATGACTATTTTACAAACCTTACCCATGCATTTGCATTGTGTTCTGAATTGTGAGTATACATGAGTTTCTCTTCTCTCCAAATCTGCATTCATGATGGCTTGAACTTCTTCTACCCTTCAATCTGACTTCCTCTACAAACTAAGATCCATCCAACTTTGAATCACCACCTTGGAATGCTCTTAAAGGATGATTCAACTTTAAGGTTCAATAAGGGATTATAAGTCTTCAAAACCTTAGATTGTATCCTCCTCTTCTTCCCAAAATAATCTTCCTGCTCTGATACCACCTGAGAAAAACTTCTACACTGTCATATTAGATGCAAAAATTCTACACTATCATGCAAACCAACCAATAAGTGAATAGATCATGAAGAACATATGGTGAAAATTTTGCAAAATCTATTATGTTTTCTTTTTTTTGAAATTTGGTCAATGGTACATTTTCTATTTAAGAGTCCCTGAGTGATTTGAATATTTCGTGGTCTAGTGAGCATGATTTGTGTGCGTATTTGTAAATCTTGTATAATCTTGTAATATTTTATTATTTTTTATTATATAAAAGATACTACTAATGCTTGTATGTTTACATTTTGTATATTTATAGCCCGAATAATTGTATATGAAGAAATTCCACACTTGGCAATATGAACCCAGAACAAAATAACGAGACAATTGCTAGATTGTGGTCTCAGTTCCAAAGAAAAGTTGATAAATGTAATTGTCCTTGCAAAAAGTGTAAGGGCTTAAAGAATCAAAGAATTCTAATCACAACATCCCAGAGTCATTGTAGGCAACATGGTCACATTGAAGGGGGGCACGATTTTTGTCAAGTGGTGAATGTGGATTTCCAACCGGAGGAACATGGAGGTGTGAATATCCAAGCCAAGGATAACGCTCCCATGGAAGAAGATGATCCTATTTTAGAGAATACAATTGAATACAATCAATTGGCATAGCTGATAATGTGTCAGAGGACATGATTGAAGAAGATGGTATTGGCGTAGGTGATCAATATGATCATGATGATCGTACTAGTGCATCTGATAATGATGATGAAGATGGTCTTGATATACATATACTAGAGAAGGTATACGAGCCCCTATACCAAGGCTCCCAAACAACTCTTCTCTCCACTATAGTGTTGTTGGTGAACTTGAAGGTTATGAATGGTTTATCCAATGTAGCAATGTCATGTATGCTAAGGCATTCCATTTTTGTCATCTTCAATGTTAGCATACCATTACTATTCATTATATTAACAATTCATATTTGTTGTTTTAGGTTGATAGGTGAGTTTTTGTTACCACCATTAAATATTTTGCCTCATTTGTACTGATAATTATCTACCATTATGAATCGAATTGGAATGAAGTATCACACAATACATGCATGTCCCAATGATCACATTCTATATCATAAACACCATGAATTTGCAATAGAATGCCTTGATTGTCATATTAGTAGATATCTATCAGATCAAATAACAAAAAAGGTTCCTCACAAGGTTCTTCGGTACCTTCCCATTATTCCACATCTTCAATGATTATTTAGGTGCACTAGCTTGGCACAATTTATAGATTACCATGCATGTAATAGAAGTCAAGATGACATTATGTGAATGCCTGTGGATGGTTCTGCATTTAAAGACATAGAAACAACATGGCCACACTTTAAAGAAGAACCTCGTAATCTCAAGATTTCATTAGTAGCGGACGGTGTCAATCCATTTGGAGATATGAGATCTATTTACTCAGTGTGGCCTATTTTTGTTATTAACACTAACATTCCTCAGATGTCCATAAAGAGGGAGCACATAATGTTGTCAATGATTGTACCAGGTATTTTTTCATTTAATAGTTATGTAAGTTAATTTATAAACATTGCATCAAGATGGTCATAATAATTATGTAATGTTTTTGTTCATTCAACTAGGTAAGTACCAAGTTAAAGATATGAACGTGTATATTGAGCCCCTTATTGATGAGTTTTTGAAGTTATGGAATGGGCTCACTATGTATGACATCTCTAGACCAATAGGACAAAGACAATTTCAATTCCATGAAATGCTTGTATGGACAATACATGATGCCCCTGAGCTAACTCATTTTTGTGGTATGTTATATATTGTTAAGGTCATGTATCTTTTAGGTCTTCAGGCAAAGGGTAAATTCACATGTCCAATTTGTGGTCTGAAGATGAAATCTCATCATTCAAGAAGTTTAGGAAAGTAGGTGTTTGATGAGTTTAGGCACTTTCTCCACAATAATCATAAGTATAGAATTATCAAAAAATATATTTTTAATGGGAAAGAAGAGACAACATCAAGGACATGAAGAATGACACCTTGTCTATGGAAGTTGGAATACAATAGACTAAATTGTCGAGGTAATATCATTCCATCTAATGATTTTTGTTTGAAATTTATATTTTGATATTGTCTTTTATTTACTAATGATGTAATTAATACTTGTGAAGGTCGTCAACGTATCAATGACCAACTTCTTAGAGGAATAAAAAGTTATCCTAGTTAATTTAGTAGGTTTTCATACTACAAAGATCTCTCAATCATGCATTTGTTTGATGCTATGCATATTCGAAAGAATGTAACAGAGACACTATGGAAAATATTGGATGGAAGGCGTGACAAAGAAAAAATTTCCAAAATTTGTAATGACATTCATGAATCCAATCATGCATTGAAAAATTTCATTGAATCAAATAGAAATGGAGACCGCATAAATACAAGTTCCCTTCCTTGGTTATTAACTGAGCAGCAAAGTGATGCATTAAAAGAAGTTATAAAAAAAACAAAATTTCAAGCAGGATTTGCTGCAAATATAAGCAATCTTGTATCAAAGAAAGGTGATTTTGGGCCAGGGTTAAAAACACATGATTGGCATACCTTCGTCAAGGTAAGTCATGTTCTCTATTTACAATATATTTGTAAAATTGCATGTACTTTTTATTGTATTATTTTACAATATATTGAAAAGATCATTTTTAATTATTGCAATATGTCCTACTTCTATCCCTCCTACATCAGTTTGACAATAATGTTAAACAAGTTATATACGATCTTGGAGAATACATGAGGTTAGAAGTGTTATTTCTTAGACTTGTTGTAAATATATTATATTTATGACTTGCTTTACTTTTTATGTAATTTATTGTATATTTTTTTCTAAAATCTTGTTTATATGTTCTTGTGAGTTGAATCTCTTTTAGGTGGTTATCATCTAAAGAAATTGATAAAAAAAAAGATATAAAATACTGGAAGAGAAAAATTCCCCAACTTATGTGTGAAATGCAAAAGTGTCTACCTCTAACTTTTTTCAATGCTCAAGAACACTACCTCATACATCTAGTTGAGGAGATTGAATTGTGTGGACCTGTACAAACTAGGTTAATGTGGATGGTTGAGAGGCACTTGAAATTTATGAAGGGCTTGGTTCGACAAAGAGAACATCCTAAGGGTTCTATGGAGGAGGGATATATGGTATACCAGACCATGGTGTACATTAGTGAATATCTTCCCAAGTTTGCAACAAATATCCATGTAGATCGTATTTGGGATTCCAACTCTATTAACAAATTTGAAGGGGAGTACTTGATGGGGAAAGGTAGATTCAAGAAAGTGAGAGGTAATTATATGATGTTATTATAGTTTATTAATTCTTATAAATCTTCAATATAAGTTATTTCTAAGCGGTCTATTTGTTTTCTTTACAGTTGGTTGTGAGTGGGATTCACTACATTTATATATTGCAAACAATCCTGATTGGATGACGGTATGGATTCAACAATCTCAAGAAAATGGTCACTCATTAACATGGGATGGTTTTGCATCATTGGTTAAAGAAGATCATCATAATGGAGATCCCAATGTTACACCGATGGTACTTGATCTAGCATATGGTTTAAGAGGTAGAAAGGTATGTATAAGTTTACTAACCATGACCCATAAGTTTAATATCAACTCACAAATTGATGCAAATAATCTTGACATGTTTGAATAATTTCAAATCAAACACCACAAAGCTATGTACTAACATGTCCATAAATTTTGCATAAAAAATTTAGACGACACGAAGAAAACTTGTGATTTTGGGATAAGTGCAGTCTTCGAGGTCACTAATATTTCATCTAGAAATGACATACATCCTCAACAATCTGAAAATTGATACTGTGGAATTTTGGATGATATACTTGAGTGCAACTTTAATTCATTCAAATTAGTTCTATTTTTCGTCAAATGGTACAGGCTATGGCTGAATCAAAATGATCCCAATAGGACTGTTATTGAACATAATAGTGGATTTACAATGATTAATACAAGGTCATTTGAGCTAGTTGGAGATGAGCCCTATGTTATTCCAAGACAATGTGAGCCATTGTTTTACTTTTGCGTTTCACATAAACTGGGTGGGTCATTTTTTGTTAGACATGATCCAAGAGGAAGGCTGGTAAAGTATACTATGATGGAAGAAGAAGATATTGAAGAATTAGAAGATGAAGTAAATGATGATCATAGACAACTATTACACAATGAAGAAGAAGAAGAAGAAAATGATGATAATTTTGGTGATGCTAACGATGATGGTGATGATGGTGACGATCATGATCATGGTGATGAAGATGGTGTTGATCAAGGCGATGATGGTCATTATAATGGTGATGATGATGATGATGATGATGGTGATGAAGATGGTTGTGGTGTTGGTCATGATGATGATGACAATGATGACGATGATCAAGGTGACAAGTATGATGATGATGATGATGATGATAGTCATTATGATGACATGGATGAGGAGGATGATAAATAACATGATCAATGAAATGTATGTCAAGGTATGATCAATGTCACATATGAGGTATTGATTTATTCATAGAAATTTGTTTGACTTGTATGTTTGTATAATTAAGTTATTATGTGTTGAACTCTAATGTCATGGAGTATATTTTGCATCATGTAAATTTTGTCTTCTATGTAATTTGTAGTTTACATATCATGTAATTTTTGGCTAACTTAAGATAAATGATTTACATATGCAAGAAATTTAACTCCTTTGACATGGATTGACAGGTATAATTTATTATTTGGTTTCCCTCTCTTTAGTCAGCAAAATATATAGATCCTACTATGTCTCTCATTTGATGGATTGCAGGTATCACCAAATAGGTATTTTTCTGATCTATCTTCCTCAAGTGAGGAAAATGCGGGAATAGAAGACAAAAGTGAGACATCTAGTGGGTCTAAAATAGGGAGATCAACTAGAGGTCAAAAGATTAGAAGAAAATTTAATAAACTAATGCAATTTTTCCTCACTGAGGGGGGGTCATGTTCTTATGATAATGAGACCAAAGGTGACAGGAAGGTTCCCTTAAGTTAGACACATCTTCAGAAAGAATGGGTACCTAAGGAACTACCTCCAGTTAACACTGATTTTTTTGTTAACGAAAGGATATATTGCATAGCTCCATCTTCATTACATGGTTTGGGCTTATTTTCCATGGATGGCATAAAGGTCAGTTATAATCAAGTTGTTGAATTGATGGAGTATGTAGGACCTTGTTACAATTACAATAATTGGATGCGGATTGTGCAATATAAAAAAAGTATGTGTAGGTATGCATTATCAGAAAATTATATATAATGAAAAGTAAATGATCAAACTAAAAGGCTCGCTATGTATATTGATGGAAGGCCAAAAGCAACAGGGAATATTGTAGGTTTTATAAATAGTTCTCAACCTGTGTCAACTAATAAGCGGCCGAATTGTATATTCGAGGCACGCGAGGGAAATCATGTATTTGTATGTGCGATAAAATCAATAAGTGTAGGGGAAGAGCTTTTGATAGATTACAATTTGACTCATGTAGATACAAAAAAATTCCCTATCATGGGACTAGTAAGTATAACATTTAAACCAATTGCCTCCAATTAATATTGACTCCAATATACAATCTACTGTTTTATTAATAATTTTTTTAATAAGTTTATTACTTTCATTTCGTTGTTGATTGCTAAGAATTACTAATCTTTGTCACGGGGCAACATGGATCCACCTCAAGATATAGGTGGGGATGTTCCTCACAGTAAAACTTCTTCATCAAAGGTAAACCTTAATTAGTGTAATTCTACAAATTATATAGAAACAAATGTCATATTATTATGTTCTTTTATTTATGGCTTTGAAGTTATTTTGATGGAATTTTTCTGATATTGATGTCACAACTTGATACTTATTGATAGGGAAAAGAAAAAATGACAGCAAATCAATTGTGATCTAAAATTGAGGTGGCATTTATAGATGACATTGCATGTCATGCTAACCCTATATTCATGGCTACTCAAATTATAAATAAATATGGTAAAGAAATTCTTAACCTTGTCATGGAACCAAAAAAAACTAAGGAGATAGAGGCACTCAAAGATGAATTGATACGTAGAGTCAATTGTATGAATGTAAGCAGTAATTAATCTTAAGCAATAATTAAAGTTTAATAGATGTTTATATTTTATACTATCTTATGGATCATGATCTAAAATATGATGTGTTCTTCTTATATTATTTTTTGACACCTGTGAAACATGGTCAATATGGTGAGGGTTGTAGCACCACACAACCTTCATGTAAATAATCCTTAAACCTTTAACCATTCATTTAACCTTTGTATGCATTATTGACTCAGCTTATGTTTGGGATGATTCTAGTACCCCATTTAATCATTATCCATTGCAAATGTCTTTGCTAACAATGTATTATTCAGCTCATGATGAAGTGCAGACACCTCCTTTGATCAACAATCCGATATCAGTGGCTGCATTATCTACAACAAGGAGCTTGCAGACATCTTCCTCTGTACTAGCTACAACTGGTAAAACCTTGTTTTTCTATATTTTGTTATGTGCTAATCATGCATTGATTATTTTTCTTGTGTTAATTTTATACATTGCATGGACCTATTTTGTGCACTAATAGATACACCTACACCTGGTACAAGAATAGATCAGACCAGTACTAGTGAAGATCAACCATTTCCTGGGTCAGCCTATGTTACTAGTACTGGTTCATTTGCAGGGACATTATTGTTGAAAAAGAAAAATATGTTTCCATTAAAAGTACCAAAGCTTCTAGGTGCTTTAAAATTGTTATTATTTACAGTGTAATTGTAGTTTACTTATACATAACTTGTTTTGGATTGATAATCCCATGATGTTTTTGTAGGAAATGATATTTTTTATGATCATCTTTTTGAAATGAAATTGAAGCTATTTGGGCCCACCATACATAAAAGGTACATAGCTTCATAATATTGGTACAATATTTTTCTTATCTTCCATTTATTGTACTATATTAAAGTTATGATATCTAACAATTTTGTTTTTTCAAAAAAGGTGGAATGAATAGGATGCTGACTTGAAAAATAAGCTCATTAAATCTTTAGAGGACCTCTTTGGAAATAAAAATTTTGACAGTGTCATGATTCTTAAAAAAGCATCCAAACATATAAAGACTATGAGGGACCAATATAGAAGGGATCTAAAGGATAACCCAAAGTACAAGTGTCCTCCTATGATTCCACCAATGGAGTGGAATGAAATAATGGAAGATGCAAAAGAGAAAAGGCTAAAGGTAGTGGAATTCAACCAGAAGAGAGAAAAAGAAGGTATGTCATGATAGTGTTATGTGGAATGTAATCATGCACTAATTAGTGATCTTTGTAAGTATATAATCTAACATGTTTCAAAATTTTCATAGACTGTAAGACACATCAAAAGCTACACAAGGGAGATTAAAAAAGGTTGGCCAACACAAACTTGGCTCTGGTGGCTATATGAAACTTCACTCTCGACTTGTAAGTAGCAACATTGGAATTTCATATCAAATTTTTATATATAAGGTTGCAAACAATTTTCTTTAATCAAATCATACATTCAAAAGTGACAATATTAAACAAAAAATATAGGGTACAGAATACATTGTAGAGCCCATAGATGAAGATAAACGAATAGCCTTGAATGAAGGCTATAAAGTCATGGTTGCACGCCTACACCAAGAATCCAAAAGCCATAATGAAGAATCTATTGCACCAGATGAGACATAGGTAAATTGGTCAAATGAAAGGTAAATCAAATTAAATAGTCAATTTCAAACATAAATTGACTATTTCATGATAACAATGCACATGACATTTCACTACAACCTTCAAATCCTTTCACAGAACCTGGGTCTGATGAAGGCCATGATGTGCATCATAGTGGTGGAGGTATTAATTTTCTATTGGAAGTAAATTATGTAATTATTAATAGAATTTAACATGTTTAATTGCAATTGGTCGTGTAACCTTTTTTTGAATATTTTAGAGCATGTTGAGCATGTTGAGGTGGCGGCAGATCAAAATGTTATTGTACATGATGTGGCATTGTCAGGTAAAGAAAAATGCATGTTATGTTATACTAGTTAATGAAATACATATAACAGTGAAAAAAAGTATGTGAATTTAACCCATTTACTTGTTATTGCATCAGACCCCCCTTTAGTGCAGCAGCCTCGTGCTCCTCAAGACATGAGGAAGCATCATAATTTGAGATCAAAAACACAAGAGGAGGAAGATATTGATGCTCCTCTCAGCCTTTACCTTAATAAATCTAAGAAAAACCCAAAAAAGAAATGATTTATTAAAAATTCTCTTTGATAAAACTTGTTTTATTAACTTTGTTGGATAATGAAAGAACGTTGTTTTAAGTAATTATCTATGAATGTTGTGTATTAATATTGAATTATATGTCATGTTAATGAATATTGTTATGTTTTAATGAATTCTTGATTAGTGTTGCGTATTAATGAATGTTATATCATATTAATGAATGTTATGTGATTGTATTGATTGAATATTATAGGCTAGATGAGCTTCCACCTTCACGTGGTTGGCCTTTTTAAGTAGAGAATATTAAAGTATTCTCAAAACCAAGTGAAGCTCAAACTAACATACCTTCATTATTTAATCAATTTCATTCATTCTAGGTCTTTGCTCATAAGTGCATTTTGAATGTGTCATTGTCAAGTAACTATCAAATAACAAACTAGAAGGGCCAATAATCAACTTGTCTGGCATGATTCGGATTAATTTTGTGTAAGTATTCTCTTATTGAATGTGTCAACCTCTCTTGGCCTAATCTGGATTATTTCATTGGTTTGTGTTTTTGAGTAGGTGAAGTGTTAAATTAGTTCCTATATTCTATTCTTCATTCATAACTATCATCTTTAGGCAAGCACATCATTATATCATCAATGTTATGTACCTTTAGCCAATGTAGATAAACTCATTATGACAAGCATGGCATAACATGTGTTCTTGACTTGGACTAGTAAAGGCATGCTATCACTGTCATTTGGAGCTGTAATGTGTCACATCACTTGCCAAATGGAGCCTTCAAAGAATAAAAGGTGTCATGTTTTATCATTTACTATCATTGTGCTCATTGTCCTCTAGTTACTTGTCTCTAATTTTTTCTTTCATATTCCTTCACCTTCTAGACTCATGCATTTCAAGTTGTTGCAGTTCACTGTCTTCTTAATTTCTTTGGAATTGTTTTAAGAAAAGTTTCTCTACATTTATTCATAGCAGCTCTTAACTAGTTAGTGTGCTTGGTTGATGCGAGCCATCATGAAGGCTCTCCATTTAGTACTTGCAATTATTATTTAGTGTAAAATATTATCATTTTCTACCTTTTTCATCTTGTCTCAATGACTGTAAAAACTCCTAATTATGCACTATCCTATCCAACAATGCAGCCTCCAATAGGATAGTCACACATTTTGGAGTTTTTATCCTTATAGGTACCATATATTTGTCCTTATGTTCTTTTTTTACCACATCTTCCCTTGTCTTCAATGTTAGTGATGGAATCTCAATGTAGTGACATGCCATAACATGCTGGCAGTTATGTACCTTTGACCAATGTAGATAAATGCGCTATGTCAAGCATGGTCTAACATGTCTTATTGACTTGCACTAGTAAAGGCACCTTGCCATTGTCATTTGGAACTATAACGTGTCACACCTCTTACCAACTAGAATCTACAAGGCATAAAAGATGTCATGTTTTATCATGTACTATTTTATTCAAGATAAGAGTTTGATTAAAGATATTTTCAAGATTAAAGATGTCATGTTTTATTCAAGATAAGAGTCTGATTAAAGATATTTTCATAGGGGACATTGACAGTCCATTAGGAGATTACTTGTTGAAAGAGTTTAGATTCCAAGCCAAAACTATTGGGATGCTGATATATAAGAATTTTTCACATATATGATTTAAGCAGCTCAATTTGAAAATTGCTTATTTGTAATGTAATAGATTTTGAAGAATATTTCATCTTTTTTGTGATGATCTTTATTTCTCACATGCATATGTTTCTTGGTTTTAGATTCAGCTCTGTTTCCCATTGGACTAAGGCATCAATTTAGTTACTAGCTCCTACATCATAGCACTTTTTCAAATAAATCAAAGATTATCTCAACATTAGTTTTAGGTAGCTGTTCTTTTCACTTTATATATCTCATTGCTTTAGCAATAATATTGCTCTTAGGATTCCTCAAGCATCATCCCAAGTGAGATTAGTAATGTTGCATCCATACATTCATGTGTGAAGTTGAATGATGAGGTTGAATATCATTAGGGGTTTGAGAATGATATATCTAAGTCATTCACATGTCTATATATCTGGTTGATAGAGGTGTGAAATCCTTTTTAGTGAAAAATCTACTGTAGGTTCTTAGTGACAATGGAATTGGAATTTATTATGCATTGGGTATGGTTTTCCTTAAGGCATATTTCTTATCATAATTAAATATTATATCTTCCATCTAACTTTTAAGTGCCCATTCTCTTGTAGTGACCTTGTAAACCTTCATATGACAATGGAAAAATTTTGTTTTTCTTTTGAGAAATTTCAAATTACAAAAAAGAGGAGCCAATTATATTCATTTTAGGTGCAAACAGGCCAACACTCTATTAATTTCATAGGGCCTTGTGCTCTAATCCAAGAAATAACACTATATCTTACCATTCAACCAAACCCAAGCTTATTGTTGGTGTGAAGGATTAGCACATTTTCAAAAACCAACTGTAAATTTAAGCACATTAGTTAGTCTTGTTGAAACATCTATACCTTTTGCATCAGTTTTTGTCCTTCCAAATTGGTTAGTCTTGTTGAAACATCTATACCTTTTGTATTAATAATTATGATCTCATCTCAAAAATTATGCCCAAAATTTCAAATCTTTAAGTGCACCCATTCTTGAGATAATTCAAGTTTGCTGAGTAAAAATAAGGGAAAATTTGAAAAAAAAAGTATTTATAGATGAAAATGAAAAAAAAAAGTTTAATTTCTGATGAAATCTTTTTAAAAAAATATGATTTAATCTCACTTATTAAAAAATTATGATCTAATCTCAGTCCATTATTTAAAAATTGCATTTTAACTAGGATTCAATTGGGATTAATTTGCATCTTAAAATTTGTGTCCTATTGAAAAAAAATTGTGATCCTAGATTGAAACCAATTTTGAAGGAAGACGTATACATTTGAATAAATTGACAAATACCTTTATCTATCATTTAAAGCAAGTTTCTTCTAGTCTTTCAAGGCATCTAGAGTGATTTGATACTTTTAATTGCAATGTTTTAACATTTGATTCCTATAAAAATGTACATATGAATCATTTCACCTTATGGCCCACTACGTTCCTTTAAAATTTTGAAAGTCACATTTGTAGGAGTCATTTATTCACGATTACCACAAATTTCTTTTTTCTCAATCAAGCCGAAGAGATGTTCTATTTTTTTTGTTACTAATCAATCTCGAACCTAGTATATGCATTGCAGTTTAATGTGCATATGCCATGATATGCTTCTTACCTTTGTGGATCTCATAATAAATAAATTTTGAATTGTTGTATAATCCTTGTGGGAAATATATGTTGATCTGGTGAATAGGGGTATTTCCTTAGCCTCATTTTATTTTTTTGGGCATCCATATTGTTGGTTAGGTCAAAATAGAACGTGGAATATTTCACCTCTATGTTCTTTTCAAGAGTACTTGAAACAATCACTAAAACTGGTCCTTTCAACAATTTACTTCCACTATTTTTTCTCACAACATATTTATGCACTAGAAAGTAGATTCAATTTAACCATCAAAACCATAAAAGCATTGAGTAACTTTGATAGACTAAATCAATGCTTGGATATAAATTCTCCTAGTGGATGTATAGTTTAATATTTTTCTTTTAGATCATTCCTGTAACTTACAATTCAATTCTACATCCCATAGGTGAAGCAAAGCAAAACAAAGTCAGTCATTTGAGATCCCTCAAATGTTTTTGGAAAATCATAACAAAGCCTAAAGGCTTACTCGGCTGCAAACTATGCAAGCCAGACAAATTATCAACAAGCTATGAGTTCACATCTATTTATGTCTTCTTCCTCTGGGTTCTTAAGTTCCAATAGATTACATGATTTCAAAATCTATTGATAAAAAATAAGAATATTTCTTATCATTTCTCTTCATTTGAAATTCCATGATATATATGATTTTTTCACATATCGCTATAGCTATAGCAATAAGACATTAGATATCAGGGTAGCAATATATATGCTTTTTTCACATATCACTATAGCTATAGCAATAAGACATCATAATGGTGTATCACTATAACCTATAGCGATCATCAGTGAGTGGGATCTTGCAGATCTAGTTGTCGCAATCAACGATCGCCATGACTTACACCGACAATGTCATCACTAATCGCCACAACTAGATCCACAAGATCCTACTCACTGATGATCACTGTAGCATATAGTGATTGGGTTCATCGTTGTGTAGAGAAAACAAATTATCGATATGGAGATGAGCAATAAAGAATGGTGTCATCGCTATAACCTATAGCGATCATCGGTGAGCAGGATCTTGCAGATCTGGTTGTGGCGATCAGCGATGACATTGTTGGTGTAAGTGATGGCAATCGTTGATCGCCACAACCAGATCTGCAAGATCCCACTCAGTGATTATCACTATAGGTTTTAGCGATACACCATTTCAATGTCTTATCGCTATAGCTATAGCGATATGTGAAAATATCTTATCAAAGATCGAAGGGATAAGATTTTATTATAGTGACCATTGATTTTTTTTTAAAATTCAATATTTGGTCAAAATTTTGACTAACCTTAGTTGAAACTCTTACCTAGTCTGGTCTAAATATCGACTATTCTATGTCGAAATGTAGCATCATGGGTTTGGCATCCTGGTTGGATGGGCCAAATATTTTGACCAACATTTGTTTAAATTTTGACTATTTTTGGTCGAAATTTAGCGTTGTGGTTTTGGCATCCTAGTTGGAAAGGCCAAATATTTCGACCAACATTTGTCTAAATTTTGACTAATTTTGGTCAAAATTTAGCCAATTGTAGATGTCAGTTTCAACCAAGATTGGCGTAGAACATTCTACATTAACAACAATATGTCAAAAGTTTGACTAGAAAAATAGCGACAAGACATTTCGTAGATCATTTGACCAATCTAGGTAGAAAGTTCAACCATTTGTTCATTGAAAATAGGTGCCAATTGTACTAGTGATATTTTCAAACATAATTGTAATAATCCAACAAGTGGATAATATCTTCCCAGGATTTCTCTAGTGCATCTCAAAAGCCAAAATTATGTTACTATGTTCATAATTAGGGATTCATCAATTTTATTATTTCCAGTTTATAGGTTGCAAGACTTTGTTGGCTTTTTTCTAAGACCATTGATACAATATTGTAATATTCATAATAAGAAATTTATCTACCCAATAAATTTTATGAGTGCAATCTTAAATAAATAATTTCTAGATATACCTAGGGCAACCGTGGATAAATATAGCTATCCATTCAAGGATTACAAGAACAATTAATTTTGTATTATTTAAATATTTTAATATAGAAATTGATTATTCAACAAAGCTTAGAGTTCATAATTGTTTATAAAATTCAAAATTGTGCTAGGCCTGATTTTACCAAGCCTAACCAAAACTAATAAAAAAAGCCAATAGACCCTCAAAACCCGTATGGGTTTTGAGGAACAAAAATGAGCCTCAAAACCTTTATGGGTTTTGAGGAACATTATATTCCCCAAAACCCATGGCTTTGGACCATTTCCAATGCCAAAAATGGAGGAACAGTCAATTGGACAAGCAAAAATTCACCATAACCTGAGCGTGTTTTACTTCCATTTTCATTTTTCATCAATTTGCAACAATGACACTACGTCAGAAAGGTAAGATTTTAGCATTTCGATTTTTTTTGTTTGTATTTTATTTGAATTAGGGTTTGTTAATTGATTTATATTTTTTTAAAATTTTGATGTCAGATTCTACAAAGAATTCCCCAAAATGAAAAAGAAAACAAAGACCTCATGCACAAGAAATGGAAGAAAACCCTGAAAACATTGAACATGAGCAACAACCACAAAATCCTCCTCCATAACCTCAAAATAATTCTCTTCAACAACCACTACCACCCGTAGACCCTCCCTGTCCTCCATTAGATCGTGCAGATGTCACACAATATGATCTCATCAAAAGCCTTACACACAATATTTCCCAAATTTCTATATTGGTCAATAGGTTGAGGTCCTCTAGTCTTGATGACCACTCAACCCTTGCCTCAATGCTAGAAAGAATGGCCAATAGTGAAAATGAGGTTTCTAGGAAGGTTACCAAATGGGGTTCATGGAGGGATAGATGTCGAGCATTTTATGTGGATGGGTTGTCATATGATGAAGTGAAAAAGAAGGCCATACTTAAAAGTGACATATGTGCTCTTTTCACCAATCCTAGTACTAGTAACACCCTAGAACAAAATATGACTCGATTTCCTATACATTGGTGTGTTCACAAGATGATGAAAACATCTTTTTGGGATAGGTGGTATATGGTCTTTGACTAAGCACCTTGTAATAATTAGGAGGTGCCTCTATATTTTTTGAGAAATCTATATTGTGAGTTTATTCTTAGCAAGAAGCTAAGTTACTTTGACATCTGGTAGTTCCAGGGTAGAGGGAGAGGCTATGCGTAGGATAGACCTGAGGCTTGTAGGGTGGTACAACCACAACATAGGAGGCCTCTAGCTAAAAAACTCATGATTCATGTTGTGGTCCCAATAGTTGTGAAGGATTCTATAGATTTACAGACTCTTCATGCAACAACATCATTGATTGATGTCATTAATGAGCATGACACATATTTTTTCAATGCAGAGGGTGAATCAACACCTACGCCACCTCCATGGTCATTAGATGCACCATTTCGATCAGCCCAACCCATTGAGCATATGTGCCCTAATTTTCAAGCTATATGTGTAGGAGTAGATACTGACATGAATGAGGATGGTTCGACATCCCATTCATGTACACATTATGGGGGTAGATGCCATGCATTAACTGTTGAGGATGCAACCCTCACATACGACTTGATGATGATGGTATTTTCTAGAGAGAAGAGATAGGTTTGTTTATTTGTGTTTTGACATCTTATTAATTAATTATTGGCAAGTTGACTATAATTTTGTCTATGACTATAATTAAGTGTTGTCATTATGGAAACAAAGTCATATGAAGTTTTGGAGTCAGTGCACTTACTCATAAGATCATATTTTGGTTAAGTATGGATGACTGGACAATCAACAGAGCACCAGATGAATAGAGCATCATCACACATGCGTATGACCGAGTTACAACATGCACCCTTGAAGATAAGCCAATGAGTATGTAATCATGCTAAGTCTAAGAGCACATGATCATATGAGTTAGTATGAAGAAGTTACAGCTAGATGAAGTGACACAAACAATGAGTGACATAACAAAACAGAGCATAGAGCCAACTGTTGGTATTTTGGTTAGTGATAATAATATAGTTTTTTAAAGGCTATGCACCTATTGTATTTGTGTTATAGACATGTAAATCTCATTGTATGTGAACACGCTTGAGCCAATTCATTTGGAAGCATTGTATGTAATAAGTTGAAAGTCAACCTAGTAAATAGTTTTGTTTGCGCATATAAATAAGACATGCGCCTTTGTATTTAAAAAAGAGGATGAGATATAGAGTTGAATGTAGCAGAGAAAAAGTATGCAAAGAGCAGTTCAAATTTTGTAGATCTTTACAAGAGGTTAAATCATCAATGCACAAAATGAACTGATCAGACAAGCAATGTCAAAGCAACAGTTCACCATTGGCACACTACTACATTTGGGGCCAAATTTTGAAGGCCATTTGTCAGATTTGCAATGCTCATTTGTCAAAATTTTGACACTTGAGTCTGTCACCATTTTTGCATAGAAGATTGTGACGGAAGACATATCTATCAGTTTACCAACACCACGTAATGTTAGAAACTTGTACATGACAACAACTTTGTTATGGCATTTCCTGCGGTTGATCCATCAGAATTTCGATAACAAGACCTATCAGAAATATACAATCTCTTTCAGAACTAACTATCAAAAACATATTCTTTCTGACATTAGAACTATTGAAATAGCGACAGTTTGCATCAAATTCTAATAGATCTACCTATCGGTGATATGGCCTCACTATCGAATGTTCTATTGAAAAGTTTCTATTTATGACACTTTAACTGTCGGAAGAGCGATACTTGTGCAATATTCTCTGATAGGTTTCCCTGTTGAACGTATAGCATTACTGTTGCACCAAATGTCATAAATTATTTTTTTCTAACATTTTGTCTGTCGAATGCATAGTGATTCCATCAGAATTAATTACGAATTGTTGAAAAATTGACGGATAGGCACATTAAAGTTAACACAGCTCAAGAGACCATCATAGGTTGTCTCTTTCTTCGGTCTATATTATTGACAGAATGTTTTACCTTTCATTAGCTCATCAAATCTGGGGATTTGAAATAATTTAATAGAATATTTTCATGACAACACATATTATTTAAGTTGATGTTGCATGAATTTATCTACTTCGCGCACTTGTCAACTATGAGGACAGCGATAAAGAAGCATGGCCATGGGAGGAGATGCTTCTTTATCACCATCTTCATAGTATACAAGTGTGCGAAGTAGATAAATTCATGCAATGTCAACTTAAATAATATACATTGTCATGAAAATATTCTATTAAATTGTTTCAAATCCCCATATTTGATGAGCTACTAAAAGGTAAAACATTCTATCAATAATATAGACCAAAGAAAGAGACAACCTATGATGGTCTCTTGAGCTGTGTTATCTTTAGTCCTAGCTACCTGTCGATCGTCGAGAATAATCACCACCTTGCATTTATGTACACTGCACAAATTGATCATAGTCTCACAAAAATATTTTACACTTGTACATCTCATCAATACTGGAGGCCTAAAGTAATTTTATACAATCACTAGCACATTTCATGCATGGATGAGAAACACTATCCAAAGTTTCTAGATAACCATTTTTGAGAAGAGGAATGAGTGGAGGCCAAAGAAGGGATAATTGTGAAGGTTTTATAGATGTAGTTTACTGAATCATCATCTTTACATTGGTACTCAATCTGGCCTCCACTCCATATATGTCTTCTCATAATCTAAAAACTCTCCATCATTGATTCTGGTCATTTTTTCAGCATCTCCGTGGACTGAGACCTTAAATTATTGAGCTTCTCTTTGTTTCAAGAATAGTTTAACATTCTCTACTTAACAGGGCCAACCACGTGAAGGTGGAAGCTCACCTAGCCCCTCCTAGGAGCCTCTTATGACCCTTTACAACATTTTAAGACCTCTAAGATATATTCTTAGGGATCGTAAAGGGTCGTAAGGGGTCCTAGGACACAACAGCTGAGAAACATAAATGTAGGCATCATGGTCACAATTTTTTGGAGACACAACATAATTGAGTGGTTTTCCAAGATGATGCAAAGTAGTGGTTGCTTTGCATCATCTGGGAATAGCACTCACTTATGTTGTGTCTCCAAAAAATTGTGACCATGATGCCTACATTTATGTTTCTTAGTTGTTGTGATATGTACATCACAGTCTATCATTGTTGCAGTAGCAGAGCCTATATTCCACAACAAAAAGGAAGACATCTTTTTAGCCTGGGTTTGGATCCTACCCCAATTATCGAAGGATCTAGGGCTAGGCTCAAAAGATGTCTTCCCATTCTATCTGCAACATTGTGTCCATCCATGATCTCAGGAATATCATCATCTTTCCACTCTTCATTTGCCAAAATATATCGCTTCTTCAAGCTTCAAGAGTAATCTTATTAATAAAAGAACTCTTGCCAACATTAGGGTACCCACAGATCAAAATAGTTGATGTTATTGGTGCTTGTGCTCAAGGATATCAATTCACTATTTTGAAATAGCCAAATCATTTTTATTTCGATTGTAGAGAAAAGGAGTGGGAGAAAATGAGCGGGTGAAAGCTGATTGAGAGCAAGAGAAGGCATTGCATTTTATTTGATCATGAATGCTCTCTGAAATGACCAATCATGTTTTCTATTCGATTCTTTTTGGTGTTTTTTTTTCCCATATTCAGTAGATAAAAATCATGGCGGCAGCCACTTAGCCATCTTTTTGATGTTCAAGGTATTTTACAAAGATACAAGTATGTGGATTTATCATTCAATTGCTTGCAGTTATTGGTCAAATGCAAATATTTTGTCACGTTGCAAGGGCAAGATATCAATTTGGTGTTTTTGGTTTATGTTAAAAGTTGATTTGGTAAAATTCTCAAAAAACACACTACATGTTCTAAAATGTAAAGAAGTTGAATGTTAAATGTAAGATGTATATCTCATCCATAGTAATCAAAAGAAAGGACATGAAACTTATAAGGAGATTTACCAAACCAAAAATATAAGCGAATAGAAAACATGGCTTGGTACCTTATAAATTGGTTTTTGAGGTGCACAATCTTCATCAATCTCCTTAGAACAAAACCCCTCCTCACAAAAAATGCATTTAACACAAAAAATAAATCTACAAAACTAAACCAATGGCATGTTTAGAACAAAGAAATAGATTGATAATAATATGCTAAAAATTCTATTATGTTTAATACATGCAAAAGGACCAGTCCCAATAATTCTTAAACATACTTTATCTGATATGATAATAACATGCTAATTAAACTGATAAAGGTGTTATCTACATTTAATCTACCAATTACTAATTACACAAAAAACAAATTTACAAAACTGAACCAATGGCATGTTCTTCATATGTGATTTCTTCATCTTTCGAGCCTCTGGCATCATATTCGACCGCAAATTTCAAATGCTTTGCATTTTATTTGATCATGAATGCTCTCTGAAATGACCACATTCTACTAGTGTTGTGCCCTACCCCATGCTTTATCTCCATTATTTGATGTTATTGGTGCTTGTGCTCAAGGATATCGATTTACTATTTTCAAATGTTTGGATCGTTTTGGTCGTGACTATTCCTCTAGTACACAATCAGGAAATGTAACTGTCTAATGATTATATGTAATGTTGAATGGATTAAATGCTTTATTCTTGGTAGAAGTGAATGGAAGGAATAGTGTTGGTGTTAGGTTTCATTTATTATTAAATTCAATGGTTTCCAAGATGTGTTGAGGAGTTTGCTCCTTGTTTAATGTTAACTGTTCCTACACAATCCACTCATACAATAGTGAAATGCTATGTGATTGACAATTTCATACAACTGGTCCTTTGGCATGTATTAAATATAATCTAGTCACTTATTGAATGCTTTGGAGACTACTGGTTTGACTGTCCATGTGTTACCAGTGACTGAGATTCATTAAAGGATACAAAACCCTTCATTTTGGGGTTATTGTGTGTGGATTCAAATGTAGGTTTGATTTGGTTAATGTTTAGAAGAGATCAATAAAGTATTTAAAGATAATCTTACATGTTTGGAGAGGTTTGAGAGGCACTTATAATGATTGTACCCTCACAAACAGTGGCATAAACTAGTTTTATTAAGTTTCCTTTCTCTATTTTGAGGTTTCCTTTCTCTGTCGTAGGGGTACAGTCAGAGGGTTCATTGACAAAATGATCCTTTGAATGGTTACTATGAATATGAATGATTTGATATAGCATATTGCTCATTTTACTTGAAGTTTGGAATAGCTTGTGCAAGGGTGAAAGTAGTTTTTGTCATTTTGGTCGTGACTGTTCCTCTACACAGTTAGAAAATGTAACTATCTAATGATTATATGTAATGTTGAATGGATTAAATGCTTTATTCTTGGTAGAAGTGAATGGAGTTTCCAAGATGTGTTGAGGAGTTTGCTCCTTGTTTAATGTTAACTGTTCATGCACAATCCACTCATACAATAGTGAAGTTACAAAACTGAACCAATGGCATGTTTACAACAAAGAAATAGAATGATAATAATATGCTGAAAATTCTATATATTCTATTTAATACACGCCAAAGGACCAGTCCCAACAATTCTTAAACATACTAGTTATCTGATATGATCAATTGTTAATAAAGGTCTAATTATGTAGACTGCTAGCACAAAGGAAGATTTGACCTAGCCAAATTTTCCTTGTACCACACAAAAGAAATGTGTGATAACTATGTCTACTCCAACCTTAATTGTTTAAGAATTCATCATATCAGATAAAGTATGTTTAAGAATTGTTGGGAGTTCTATTAGACCTTTGTTGTAAACATGGCATTGGTTTTCAAATGTTTGGATTCATGTTTGTTGATATTATTGGCATATATGTTTAATGACGCCATTGTATATTATTGTCACTGAAATGACCGCATTCTACTAGTTTCGTGCCCTAGCCCATGCTTTAACTCCATTATTTGATGTTATTGGTGCTTGTGCTCAAGGATATCCATTTTTTTGAAATGTTGACTATGGTTATCAAATGGACAGCCCATGAGCTTCTAGCTAGGCATCATTTGTATTGATAGCTTAGGGAATCAAATGTATTGTATCATTGATAGTTGAGACTTTGTTAAAAGGAAATAGGACAAAGAACGATTCTAATTTAGTTTCTCTATTTTGATCTCTAAGTGGCTTACAACCCTAGAGAAGTATATGCAGATTTACAAATGCAGTTGTAGGATACATAGCAGCCGATAATTCATAAGAAATCGATGCATCCAATTTGAATAGAAATTAATACAAAGAAATAGGGTCCTCCAATGGCCCAATCATCTGGACCTTGGCTGTCCCCTCAACTAGTGACCCTTCAAAACTAGGCTATCATGCAATCAGTGAATGATCCTTCATTCTCCTGGTCTGCCCTACATCCAAACATATTGGAAATACACAATACAATGATAACAAGTCTTTCACAATCCTCTTTCCCTCAAGGGACACTATCAACAATCCCTTCCACATAGCATTTCACTGTTGTATGAGTGGATTGTAGAGGAATAGTTAACATTAAACAAGGAGCAAACTCCTCAACACATCTTTGTTGTAAACATGCCATTGGTTCAGTTTTGTAAATTTGTTTTTTGTGTTAAATGCATTTAAATGGAACATTAAGCATAGTAATAATATGCTTAATCTATTAGTAATTGCAGATTAAATGCCCATAACACCTTTATTAGTTTAGCATGTTATTATAAGATACTAAAGAACGGGGATAACTTTAAGAAACCCCTCCCGAAAAAAAAGCCTAAAATGCTGGCGAATCCAACATCTTGTGGGCAGGAAAATTTTAATATCAAGGGCGATTTTTTTGTTCCATATAGGGAAATAAAATATTATATGTTGGCAATTTTTTTCTTGCCCTAGCAAAAATCATTTTAAATGTGGCGAATTAATGTTTTTTTTCACTGACGGATATATAAATGATGGCTATTTTTTCCCTTGCCAAAAATGAATTAATAATTTCAGAGGTGAATTACTTGTTTTGTAGGAAAATGAATAATAATGGTCTTGGCTAATCTTCAGTGGTAAACTGAAAAATTGTTTAATCTGAAAGCGAAATTTGCACATTTATTGGTAAACTGAAAAATTGTTTAATCTCAAATTGTTGTTCTTCTTAATCTACGACTTTGTAAGGTTGTTTTTGGCATCTTGTTAAGTTGTTTCTCAAATTATGCACTGTTGAAACTTGAAATGTTACTGTTAGTCTGTGACTTAGTTAAAAATAGTGAACTGTTAATAATTAACTATTTTCCTTTAATCTGATTGGTTAAAAGTTAACAAATGGAGCTTCAAGGAAAACTAAAGATTAATAGATTATAAGCTTAACAAAGTTAAATATAATTTTGATAATCTATGTGTCAAATTTTTATTTCATACCTATCTTGTCACCTATTCCTAACTTTTTTTTCATTATAAAATCTTTTAAATGATGAAGAATAGTTTATAAACAAGTATCACAATTTTCAATATATGTTAAATTTTAATAATTTATAGATATTATAACTATATTATATTTTAATTTTGAAACTAAATAATAAATATGAATAAAAATAGAGCATTTGCAATTATATTTTTAAATTGTAATTATAACCATATCATATATATATAATATAATTATTTATACTATAATATAATATAATATAATATAATTACAACCATACGATATAATCATAACCATATAATATAATATAATTATATTCATAACGATATGATATAATAAATAATAATAATAATAATAATCATAACAATATAATATAATATAATATAATTATAATATAATATAATATAATATAATTTAACCATATAATATAATATAATATAATACAATCTGAAGACTGATAGATCGATGGCCCGGGATGAATTTCGAGCCGATTTGGGGAATCTTTTCCCATCTGCCCAGATTCATCCGGAATATTATTTTTATAATAATAATAAATCTTAAATGATTACATAATATAAGTAATATTATTTTTAATTGAATGCCAAAAAACATATTATAATTTATAAAAAATACATTATTAAAATATAAAATATAAACCAATGCAGTTACATTAAAAAAAATTAAAAATATTTAAAAACAATAATAATTTAATAATTTAATTAAAAATAATAGAACATATGATATAATTATTTATACTATAATATAATATAATATAATTACAACCATATGATACATTGATATAATCATAACCATATAATATAATATAATTATAACCATATAATATTTATATAATATAATAATAATTAATAATAGTAATAATAATGACCATCGACTATCGAGTCTGAGTCATCGACGGCCCGGGATGAATTTCGGGCCGATTTGGGCAATCTTTTCCCATATAGGTTATGATTATTATTATTATATTGTATTATTGAATATTATTTATAATATTAAATAATAAAATATAATAATAATAATAATAAATTTAATAAACATTTGATAGTCTATAGATCGATGGCCCAAGATGAATTTCGGGCTGATTTGGGGAATGCTTTCCCATCTGCCAATATTCATCCGGAATCGTGACACATGTAACTTATGTACATTATTGAGTCTTGACAATTTATTACTGTTAGATGTACATTGTACATTAAAGTTAAAACCATTAATTACTTATTACTTTCGTTTTAACTATTAAACTTCAAGTATTTACGAGAGTCCGATACGATAGCCATAGGGTTTTCAAATTTTAAATTTTCAAAGACTGGCAGAATTCCATTTTGTGTTCTGATTTCTGAAGACTGAAGTCTGAAAGTGTGACACTGTGAAACTTTGTTATCAGTCGACAACACCAATTATCCAATCTCAATTCCAGGTATTTAATTTTTTTCAAAAAAATTCCATTGCAATTTGCAACAATAGAAATCTTGATTTTAATTGTCTTAGGTTTGCACTTTAAAATTATTTTGAATAGGGCCTGAAGTCTAATAACCAGTAGCGCCAGGCATGGGAAAAACAAAGTCAAAAACCTCCCAAATGAGTGCACCCATAAAGGAAAAGAACACCATTATAGAACTCAGACGAGTGCTACAAACCCCAGGTTTCACCGATGAGTGTCATGATATTTTTGATCCTGTTATCCATGGAGATTCTGAAATCATGGCAATTAGACATTCATTGTTTAGTAAGTGGAAAGATCCACAGAAGGGGAGAATTTATTACAAATATAACAGCAGTATTGGGGCATATACAAATAAACTAGCTGCTGTGGTTACTAGATTAGCAAACCTCGCTGTACCCGAAGTATTCCCTTGCCCTGAAATTGTAATGCTATGTGCTCAGAATTATGATGAAAATAGAAAGGCAATTGTAAACCAAAACACTCAGGAGGAAATTTTATCAATAACTGAGAGTGAATTTCTGACTCTGTTAGACCTAGGGTTAGGGTTTAGAACAGAAAGCTCTAAGGAGCGCATTGACTTGGATAAACTAGCTCAGGCTTATGACAAGCTGGAAAGATGTTTTCAAGATTCATATATTAAGGGTTTAATACCCTCAGAGTCCACTACTAGTGTTACACTGGACAAAGACCATAAGCCTCCTTATCAGTATGATATTTTTGTGCCATGGGTTCAGAATACTATTTCTTTGTTATCATTTTGTCTGGGATTGGACAGTAACAAGGAAGTGGGGGCCAGTGTTCTTGAAATGATTTATAATATCCATTGTCGAGGGCAGTCAGTTGAGCAGGTAGATGTAAGATATAATTTTGTTCAGCACATTGTTGAATCTATGCAACAACAATTACTGATGATTAAACAAAGTACAACTACAGGCAAGACCAAGACATTTAGGTTCACAAGTTACTTGTGCTACCTTCTTTTAGCAAAGCATCGCCCAATATTTGAGACAGAGAACAACAAGCTTGGTATTGAGGTCTATAAGTTTGATGAGAGAACCCAGAAGAAATCAAAGACTCCAAGTCCAGTATATGAGTGGACACATAAGATGAGGATGACTGCTGCAAATAAAAACTACAACCATTTTGTAGACTTCTTTTTGGCACCTATTTACCAAAAAATCATAGGCACTTCAATGCCTAGATTTCCTGTGTCTTGTAAAGATTGCATTCAACTGGGAAGTCAGATTCAATTGGCTGACTGGTTCTTTATGGAAGAGTACACTCTCTTAAGGTTTTACGGTTCAGCGGTTGAACCCTGCAAACTTCCAATGCATGTTACAGAAAGGGTTTTTACACTGGAATATGTACGGCAGATGGAGAGCGCAGATGAACTTTTCAGTGGACAACAAAAGAAAATGATATTTCCTTCCTTGCCTTTCGCAATTGGAGGCCTCACATTTGAGAGAAAGGCTTTCAAACTGGCAAATGAATTGGTAACTTTTTTTGGCTTTGATTTTGTCAGTCACTGGAATTATGATCCACTGAACATAATACAAACGAGACTTATTGCCAATGGGAACTCTGCGAGCAAATATCAACATCAGGAGATGCCATTGATAGAAAAGTTTAAAAACAAGGATTCATGGGATGAGGTTAAGAAAGAGATGGAGAAACATGCAACAGAGAATAATATTTCAATGCAAGAATTGTCATCCCAAATTATGACATTGCACAAATCTGAGCCTCTGACATACTTAAATTTCTACAAGAAAGCATCTCAACCTTCTACGAGGTCTATGCCTAAAGAAATTAAAGAGGCATGCAAAGCTGAAATGTGGTGTCAAACCAAGATGACTGATTTCTGGAAAATGAGGCAAAATTTGGGTGAACCAAAGACATCAGCTGTTTTTGATGAAATTGAGGAGGATGAAATTTTCAGCAATTATTGGAATAAAGAGCATCCAACTGTACTATATGATTTTGGCAGTGACGGTGATAATGAAAGGCAGAAGGACCTCTAGTCTGATGCTGACATTCAAGGTATTCAGGATTCCGGGTCCACCAGGGGCAGAGATATTGTTACACTTCAAATGAGTGATTCTATTAAACAAACGTATAGTAGAGGGGCAACTATGATACAAAAAATGGGTTATGCAGGTCTAGGGCCCATTGGTTCAAGTGGTGAAGGGATTTGGAATCCACTTCCAGTACCAGAGCCACCCAAAAGAGGGTGTAAACCAATCATTGGACTCTCTGACAATGAAGATGATTCATCTAGAAAGGGCAAAAAACATTATGTCTCTGCTTCTGAAGGTCATCCCAAAACATTATTTGTTAAATCTTCAAATCCAGTTGTAGTTGATCCCACTGGCACTGGCACTAGCATGGATGAACCTTGTGCAAAAAAGCAAAAAGTTATGACAATTACACTGCCAACAATGTCAGTGGTTACTTCACCAATGTATGCACCAGTAGCTTCTGTACAAAACCCAGAAAATAGTCCTAAAATGCCAGGATTTGGAATGGGCCATCTTCAGTCTGTTGGCAATCCTCAAAATACAATTGTAGGTGGAGTAAGTTTAACTGGAGTTGGAGGAGCACACAAGGATACAACTGATAATTCACCTTTCAAACACTCAATTCTATCAGCAAACCCAGATTTTAGTTTGAATGAATTTGCATCAAAGTTTGAACAGACAAGCGAAAGAAATAGGCAAATTATGAAGACTTTGAAAAGTGATGCAGTTGCTGAATGTCAGGGATCTACTAACAGAATATTTCCAACATATGATCCAAACAATGAAATGATGAACTTCATGGCTGTTATGCCCCTGGGTAGAGATAATATTCCACCACAAAATGTAATAAATCCTAATGATATACAAGTTACCAGTCTTCAAATGGATTTGTCAAAAGTGAAAAATATTGACAAAATCAATATATCTAAAGAGAGCAACAAAATGGTCTACTCTACACTTCTGAAAGCGGAGAGGGAAAACAAAAGGCTTACAAAGCAAATAGAAAAGTTACAGGCAGACCTTGATAATGTGAAGGCGAAGGAGAAAGCAGTAGACAATAGGTTCAAAGATTTGCAAAATAGGATAAAGAAATCTTCTCCTACAGAGGCAATTGTCCAGCAAGAAAAGATGAATGAACAAGTGGAAAAATTGACTAAAGAATTGGATGAGTGCCAAAAAAGACTTCAGGATGAACAAGCCTCTAGTGCACAGTTGTTCAAGTCTGTGGAGAGTAGTGCATAGGTCAACAATAAATTGAAAACTGACCTGGACTATGCTGTCAAGGGAAATAATATTTTGAAGACTGAATTGGAGAATGAAAAGAAACAGTCGATGTCTAGGGAAAATATGATTTTTAATTTGCAAAAGGAATTGGGGAATGAGAAGAAAAAAGAGGAGTCTAGTGCAAAAACAATCAACAATTTGAATAAGCAATTGGAGAACATGAAACAAAAAGAGGAGTCAACTGCAAAAACTATCAGTAATTTGGAGAAGGAATTGGAGAATGTGAAGAAAACAGAGTCTAGTGCTACTGCAAACACTAACATAATCCACCAAATGAGGAGGGAATTGGAGAATGCAAAGAAAAAAGAAGAGTCAGCTACAAAGAAAATCTTCGATTTGAGAAAGGAATTGGAGAACACGAAGAAAGAGGAGTCTACTGACTCTACTCAAAGACTCCATGATTTGAAGAAGGAATTGGACAATGCGAAGAAAAAGGAGGAGTCCACTGCAAAGGCAATCCATGATTTGAAAAGGGAACTCGGGGATGAGAAGAAAAAAGAGGTAACTGCTGCAAAGACAATCCAAGATTTGAAGAAGAAATTGGAGGATGAGAGGAAGAGAGCAACTAATTTGCAAGGGCAAGTAGAGGAAATACATAAAAAGAGTGAAAAAGAGATGTCTCAAATGAAGAAAAAGATGGAGAATGTAATGGCAGAAAATAGAGCGACCTCTTCCGAAGACCATCATGTGAAGGATACTATAATAAACATGGTTAAGCTTATCAAACAAGAAAATTGGGACAAAATAATGAAGAACACTAATAGTTTGTTTGAATGGCTTGATTTAAATAGCAATATCAGACTTCTCTTTGAAAATGTAAAAAGTGATTTTTCTGGTAAAAGACAAATCTTCACCAAATCCTTAAAAAATCTTTCTGACCAAATTTTGAGTAAAGTAAAGATATCCAGTGATAGGGATTTGGCAAAGCATGGAATAAACAGCCGCTTGGATGCCTCTGTAATGACCATTGATGTCGGTCACCATTGTGAACAAGTAACGGAAATGGGTGAAGCTCTCAAATCTGTTTCCAAAGAATTGAAGAAGATGAATAACATCATACTGAACTTGCTGAATGCTGGATTACCAAATCCAGCTGACTCAAATGCCAGATTCATTGGAAATGAAAATTACATGAAAAGGTTGTAGGAGAGCATGAATCATGATTTAGGCAACTTGCCTGAGGATACCACTCCAGAAGGAATTGCAAGTTGCATCAAACCACTGTCAACAATGAATGAAGTTGTAGATAAATTCCTCGATTCATTTAAAAATATCTCTCAGAAGTATTTATTGTTGACGAGGTTACAACTATTTAGCTACAACCTCAAACAAATGGAGCGAGCCACCAAATGATGCAGAATGGAGCGCCCTAAAGAAATTCTTAGAAGCTGGGTCATCTTCTGAAACTGAAGCTGTTACTGTTGCTGTCATTGGCAGTCATGACTCATAGCTGATAGCACTAAGAAGTAACAACTCAGTAAGTGATAGTACTATAATCATTTTGTTACTTGTTTCTCTTTAATTTCAAATTTTGGATTTAATTTCAACTTTGTTTAATGTTAATTGTTACAGGAATCAAGAGCCAGCATATCAGGATAGTTGGGCAGCCAGGCACTGGCATACTATTACTACACAGTAGATGGAAAAAATTTCCCTACTAGAAAAAATTGTACAATTGGCAATGTGATTGTACACACATAATGTATTATGTAGTAATAATCTGATTATATATACAATTACAAACCGACCTACAGCTATTGTTGCTCCCTTATATCTGCAAAAGGGAATTCAGGGTCATTTCAATTTGACATTGAGTCATTTGCAAAGGGTTGTAATTGTTTGTAATTGACAATTGTTAAATGTATTATGTTACAGGCTGATTTATAATTATAAATTATAATACAATTTTTTTTAAATAGAGCTTATTCTGTTAAATGCATTATGTGACAATTTCTTAAAGAAACTAGAATCAATGAAAATCTCAACATGTTACAAAAATACAATCAATGAAAATCTCAACATGTAAGTTTGTATTATCAACATGTTCAAAAAAAACATTTAAGCATCTATAAAAGGACAGTGAAACTGTGAATGAAGGCTATAAATTGACTTCTACAAACATAATAAATTAGTAGATAGAGTCTTAGATCAGAGCTACTACTTCTAGCCTACTACTTGACTCACAGAAGTTAGAACTTGAGGTTGAGAAGCTGCTATAGTTGCCATTCCGCCTGGACCGGCTCAGCATCACTATCATCAGAATCCTCCTCATTTATTGCATACAACATTTGATTGTTTGTTGTGTTTTCTTCAGATTCACTGTCAGCGTCAGACTCACCATGCATGCCAAAGTCAACATCATCTTCATTGCTTCCAATATCAGGATATGAACCACTGCCACTACCATTGCCACCACCACTACCACTGCCACTTGGGTTTGAAATGTTGGCAATCCCTCTTCTTTGACATCATTTTCTCCAAATGCTGACAGCCCTGTCATAAGGGAAATTTTCTACCTCATACCTAGAATTATAGAGCCTTAGACAATTATCCAAAAAAATTTCTAATTTGTTTCTAACCTTTGACTTCAGAAAGCCCAAAGTACTGAAAACTCTCTCATCCTCCACTGAACCCAATATCATTGTCAAACATAAATCGGTAAGCTTGAAATATTCTGGTATTGCCTCTCTCAACTGATTGCTCTCACCAAGGTTTTTCCAAAGCTTTGTTACCGCTCCCTCTTCATTTGGGTTCTCCATAAGAGCATATTGTTCCCTCATTATGTTTGCAAAAGAATATGATTGATCTCTCAGTCGAGATTCATCTAAAATTCCATTTATAGTGATTCCATTGATTACTTTAGGTTTGCAAAAATGCTGAATCAAAGTCGTCATCCTTCTTCGAAAATCAGTCGGACAGTTTAGAGACCAATATTGTGGAAAAACAATTGACATTGCTTTGAGCAGTTCCTCTGGAGGGAATCTGTCTCTGATTTCTGATGAAAGATTGTAGCAAACTCGCTTGATAGAGTCAAGCACAGAGTCTTTGATCTTCTTGAAGTCTTCACTTGTAACACGTGAAAGTACCTTCTCTGGTTCTGATTCAACTTCACTTCCTACTTCGTCGGGGTTGACGCGGGCATAGTACTGCATTGGTATGTCAACTCCACGTACCCTGGCATATACCTCATCATTTGCACCAATATGTAAAAAGTTCCCAGGATTGTTCAAATCTGTGATTTCTATCCACTTTGCAAACTTTGATTCATCTAATGGTAGTAATCGATACAGAGTATCCAGGCTACTACATGTCATTTTACGCAGCTTATTATATTCTGCAATGTACATAGCTCTTTGTTGAACCTTTTTTATAATATTTCTCATGTCCTGTAGCATGGGGAGAATAGCTGCTAAAGTTAAGAGTACCTTAACATTAGTTAGGCTTGAATATAGCCGAGGGAATCTATCTCGCACAGAGTGGATTAGTCCAAGCAATGACGGGTATTCAGACATTACTCGATGTGCCAGTCCATCCAAAGAGATCCATCTGGTATCATTGTCTTTAAGAAGCTTCTTCCCATCAGTAAGTCCTTGAGAAAAGTGTTGAAATTCCCGGACTCGTTTTGGACTTCGACAGAAGTATTGGTAAATCTCTTTGATTAGAGATTCCACTTTACTTACACAACCAAAATTGCTAACAATTCCAAAAGCTAGATTCATTCGATGGGCCATGCAATGAATGGGAATAGCGTAGGGTGCCAAATCATCCTTGATCTTTTTGCAAAGACCACCTTTATGACCTTGCATAACCGAAGCTCCATCTGCTCCAACACACACCAACTTTTTGGCAATCTCCATGCTATCCAAACCTCTAGATTCAATTAGAGTAGTATTTAATAATTCATATAAATTTTTAGCTATCGCACTACAATTCAATTTAGCAACAGATAGTATAAATGGTTGACGACAAAGATTGTTTACAGTATAAACATGCATGCACACCCAGGAAGTATTATCAATTGCTGTAACTTCATCTAGAGACAATGCAATGAAATTTGAGTCTTTTATTTTTTCCTTCATATCTTCTTTTTCAACCTGTGCAAGACATCTAGCCCATTCCCATCCGCTGTTTACTGACCAGTGACTGTTCGGATAGTTTTGAGTTTTCAAAAAGTGCAATAAGGCAGGAATTGAAGGGTAGTCTGTCATAGGACATCCTCTACTCAATAAATAAAAGACCACACTTAATTGAACTACTTTTCCCATATTTTGCACTTCCATTGCTTTCCCAATGAAATCTTCAATGGAACCTTTTACTGCAGAACGCTTATCCCGTAATTGCTGGTGTAACTCGTATATTTCAGCATTCCTGATATGCAGACAGTTGTCCTTTGTTTTCCAAGTTAGCACGGATTTTTCAACTCCATCTATAATTTCCTTCTTGTAAACTTTACCGACATGCTTTTCTATGGTATCAATTTTAAGCTGCAACCTCTTCTCCTTCTTTGTTATCTCTGTGCAAATGTTACATTTGCATTCAGTAGGAGGCACACCATCAATTGGATTGGGCACTGGTTCAATGAACCAGTACTTTTCCACCCATTCTAACTAAAAACTCCTTTGGGACAGATCCCAGCGAGATCGATCTTTCGTCGATCCCAATTTTCTTTTCCCCTTTTGTGCATGAGCATGATTTATGGAATCAGTTTTGGTTTTCTCACCCGACTGGTCCAGGACCGACTCCAACTCTATAATCTCAGTTTGTGACTCCCTACTCAGGGGAAGTGCCTCCAAATCGTGTTCAAGTTCATCCTCGACTTAGATATCAGGTTCACCAACTTGAACTTCAATATGGTCTGAGGGTCCAACTTGTGATGAATCTCCTTTTTCAACTGGAGATCTAACTTGTGAATCTTGTAGCTTGCCAACATTTCCACCACCAAAATATGCTTCTATGGTTCTACGTTTTGGTAATGGTGGCTTCTCTTGGCATTCAGGGATCCTACCGGAACCCCTGTTACCCCTCTTATTTGACATGGCAAACCGATAAAGGCTGCAAAAAATATATCAACTCAGTTGTTGAACAAAAGACTCAACTACTTAGACTACATATAATAACAATAATATGATTCATTCTCAAAAAATGGGTTCTACTGCTACGGTACTACAGTCTACGATACTACCCAAGGGCCAATATAATTCGCAAACCTATAGGCTATCTTAGCATTACACTGGACAGTGTCACAGTAAAACTAAAAAAATAACCAGTACCACTGTACCAGTGGTCCAGTACCACTGTTGACATAAAAAATAAATTAAAAAGCACTTGCCTTTTAAAAAAACCAGGGTCCACGAGTCAATGGCCAATGCACTCAACACTCTGAAAGTTCAGCAGCAATAAGAAATGCCAGTCTCCAGACCAGAAAAGAGCGAACTGTGTAGAATAATAATATTTTATAGTCCAATCTAGGTTGGCGAATTAGGCGGGATTAACAAGCAGGAATGTCAAATGCAGGCGAAACGCACCTTCCTATGCAAGCCCACAGTAGGAAACAATTGGCTAAACGGGGCTGGTGGTCGACACACATCCGAAAAATAGTTGGCGACGCCCAACCCAAGGGAAAATTATTTGGTTGTAGTAATGGCGAAAGAACGTGGGCCAATAAGAAACAGCATGCAAAAGCTGGCGATATGTTTAAAATAAATGTATCCAAAACGTATATTGCATTGGCGATTGCACCGATAGTTTTGACCAATCATGTGATAACTAATGGGCAACTACCCCGGGCGTTGGACCCAAATCTAATAAATATCTGGTGATGCAGTTGACCTGCGTTGCGTGCTCTATTTGCCAAATGACGATTGACCCATCAGACGGGATCGCCAAAAGGCGAAGATTCACCACTTAAGTTATCTCTGCTAAAGAAGACCTACTATTTGTTAGAGAAATCTTCACTGTCCCCCACAATGAAGACAATGAAGATTGACCTCCTGCCCCACAACAAAGAACATTGTAATAAGAATAAGATATAATATAGTGTTAGAATAAACTTTGAACAAAGACATGTAATGCTTAAGTTAATGATCTAAAAAGCTACAAATATAGGAATTGAAAAAGAAGATAGTGCCAAGAAACATTTTCACAAATATGAAACGTGAGGAAAAGTAATAACATTAACAATGCCAAGATTCACAACATTAAATTTCACCTATGGATGAGTTTCTGCAGTGGGTTGCCCAGCCTCAAAAATATGTTGAGTTGCATTTGAGCTATAACTAAGAGTACCATGTGGAACATACCCTAAACTTTGAAAGCGTTCTCGAACCTGGCAATTCAAAATTCAATCTAGGCAAGCATTAGTAAGTGAAATAAATTATAGACATCAACATCAACATCATCATAATCATTAGAAATAAACTTTAAAGACATATTTTGGATAGTACTATGTTTCTTGAAAGTTTTTATGATGCTTCTAAACTTTAAAGACATATTTTATGGCTTAATGATAACATAGATTAGTGTTTTTTTTTCTGATGGAATGTTGTTGATCATTCATGGTCTTGAAGAAACTTTTGATTGTTTTGATTCTCAAGTCTTGACGTTGTTTCTCAATGTGATATAGACTAACCACAAGATGGTTCAGTTGGTCCTCTCTTTCTGTTTAATCATTTGTCTTCTTCATGGTGTAAGTGTTCATTAATATTCATTAATGGTGGGCAGTGATTCCTTGGTAATAAAGACATTGACAACATTCATAATCGTATAGCTCTTTACCTGATCTAGTCACATCATCAACATCATATTAGAATATTTCTAATATTATACTATTTCCTTAATGCTCTCTACGATTCTTTTGCAATCTATCTTTAGATAGTTGCTATTTTGTTGTATCTTAGATATTGTATATATGAGCTTCGCCTAAGTAGGGGAGTGATTAAAAAGGTCTACAAATTCATAGATATCGATACTAATCATCTTATCTTTATTCTAGATGTTGTTTTCGATGAAACTTGAGGACCTTTCTGTCTTCTTTTGAGCAGTGTTCTGAGGAACAGTCTTCCAGTGTTTCCCTTCCTTTAGCACCCCCTGATGGGAGGGATGATATAGATTGATAGATATCAATATTGATCATCTTATCTTTAGTCAGGATGTTGTTTTTGATGAAACTCAAGGACCTTTTCTATCTTCTTCTGACAAGTGTTCTGAGGAACAGTCTTCCAGTGTTTCCCTTCCTTTAGCACCTTTGCTCCTACAACCAAAATGAGTACTGTACAACTTGTTCTTGCCTTAGCAGTGTAGTTTGGTTGGAAAGTCCATCAGATGGACATTAAGAGTGCTTTTCTGAATGGTGATTTGTAAGAAGAGGTATACATGACACAACCCCCTGGGTTTAAGATTGCTGGTCAGGAACACAAAGTCTGTAAACTTGTTAAAGCTCTCTATGGTCTAAAACAAGCCCCTCGGGCCTAGTACATGAAGATTGATAGATATTTAATAGATCAAGGTTTTCAACGGAGTCCATCAGATTCAAATTTGTATATTAAAAATGTAGGTGACACTATATTGTTTATAATTGTCTATGTGGATGATCTGATCATTACTAGTAGTTCAAAACATTTGATCACTGAAATCAAACAAGATTTATGTCATACCTTTGATATGACAGATTTGGGACTCTTGCACTACTGTCTCGGGATTGAGGTTTGGCAGACTCAGCACAATATATTTATTTCTCAATCCATGTATGCCAGAAATCTTGTGGACAAGTTCAGAATGCAGGATTGTAAATCAGTTTTGCAGTAAGCTACATATCCCAGTTTATGACAGCTCCCAAGGCTGATCATTAGATAGCTGCAAAGAGTGTCCTATGCTATGTAAGTAGTACTTCTGACTATGGCCTCCTGTACACTCGGAGCCCTGATCCTACCCTATGTTCACCAAGTCTCTCGGTTCTGATAAATTTGTCAAATTCAGGGAGGCTATTGGTGTTACTAATAGATTGAGCATTATGGGAGGGTATTAGAATATTTCTAATACATCAAGGTCATTTTTTCTGGCCTTAGCCTCAACCTCAACCTACTTATTAACAATGGCCTCTACATTCTCTATAGCTGCAATACAAATTGTTACATTAATCCAAACACCAATTGCAATTAAATTTATATTACTACACCAATCAATTTAATATGTTTACTTGTATTACTGTGATGCACATCCTCATTGTCACCAACATGGATAGGTTGTGTACGGCAAGAATCGGCAGGCTCCAAAGGTTCTAGATAACCATTTTTTAGAAGAAGAAAAAGTGGAGGCCAAAGAAGGGATAATTGTGAAGGTTTTCTAGATGTAAGTTACTGAATCATCATCTCTTGTTGATATATTTCAGATTCTAGTCCAGAATGAACAAACTATAGAGATCTAACACAACTAAACATAGAATAAAGTAAACAAGAAGGGATAGAAGATACCTGGATATCAACCAAGTATACTCCAGTCTATATGCCTCCAAACTGTACTAACAAAGGTGCTAAGGAGAACCTAATTAGTACCTTAGTGTTAGTGTATTGAGGAAGAGTCCAATCCTAATAGAGGCTTCCAGCCCTAATCAACTTGCAATTAACATTGCCAATAATTGTCGGTTGTATGGATCAGATCATAAACTGATCTTTATTCATGCTCAGACTTGTTCTTATCTATTAGCTGAAGCTGCTTATCTTTCACACCAATATATGCTGATCTAAGTTTTCTTAAGGCAGAGAATCAAGGTTTTGGGGGAGGGAAGCATGTTATGTTTTTGGTGCTTCTCTTCCTAAAATCCAACACCATATATATATGAATTGAATTATCTTCAAGAGGGCCGACCTGGTCTTATTAAATATATTTAATGTTAAAGCCAAGAGGCCGAACTTGGGCCCTTAACTAATTCAACCAACACATATATATATAAATGAAATAATAATATCCTTATTATTATAAATCACACAAGGGTATTTATTTGATCAGTTTGATCTTGGCCGAAAGGCTATAATTATTAACACTCTACACTAGTACTCAATCTGGCCTCCACTCCATATACATCTTCTCAGAATCTAAAAACTCTCCATCATTAATTCCTATCATTTTTTCAGCATCTCGATGGACTGAGACCTTAAATTATTGAGCTTCTCTTTGTTTCAAGAATAGTTAAACATTCTCTACTTAACAGGGCCAACCACGTGAAGGTGGAAGCTCATCTGGTCCCTCCTAGGAGCCTCTTATGACCCTTTACGACATTTTAAGACCTCTAAGATGTATTCTTAGGGATCGTAAATGGTCATAAAGGGTCATAAGGGGTCCTAGGACACAACAGCTGAGAAACATAATTGTAGGCATCGTGGTCACAATTTTTTAGAGACAATGTAATTGAGTTGTATACCCAAATGGTGGAGAGCAACTCCTACACCTCCGATTCCAAGTTGACTACATTTGTTGCTCATGAATACAAGGTCCTCCAACAGATGTATTCAACTTGGAATCGGGGGTGTATAAGTTACTCTACACCTCTTGGGTACACAACTCAATTACGTTGTCTCCAAAAGATTGTGACTATGATGCCTACAATTATGTTTCTCAGCTATTGTGAAATCTATATTTATGTTTCTTAGTTGTCATGTTTATGTGCATGTTTTTTATGTATTTTGGATAGTAAGTCTAATTTAATTTGTCCATGGACTAAGACCTTAAATCATGTAATGAGGATGCTTAGAACACTAGTATATGCAAATTTCATTATTTAATAATAAAAATCTATTAAAATGTTTATACCTTCTCCCATTTGCTGGTGTAATTCCTCTTTGAGTATCCCCTTTCTCCTTTGCATCCAAAATGAACTCATTCCAATCCCTGACTGGAATAAAGGGAGGATGCTCAAACTTCAGCAAGACTTCATACATGCAACATTCGTAGATTACGTTCAATGCATTATTTACGTTCGTAAATCAGTGTTGTGTACAAATATATGGATGGTGCATGGTATGAAGCCACGCTCAAGCTTGAAAATGATAGTCAATCCATAGTCAAGGTCAAGGAACAAATGGAACAACCAAGAAAACACTATACATTAAATCATGTGATTGATAGCAGATTGGGGCTCACCTGAGCCATAAACATGAAGAATTATTCTAAAAAAGATGTAAACCATATATATGTGCACTTGAGGCAAAGAGAAGTTATGTCATATCCATATTAAAATATTAGTTACAATATGAAAATACTAAACTAACTAATTCCTGACTTCATCTCTGCATATGGTCGCAACAAAGATATGCGATTACAATACAGAGAAGGCATCGTAAAAATATAATTTCAGAATTTTCCCTAGCCTAACACATTTTGCACTCAAATCCTTCATCATGGATAAGTGGAGATGGGTGAATAGATGTAGATGAGTTGTCATCGACCCAACTAAAGTATCTACAACCATTATTTCCCTGTGATGCCTAGTCTACATTAGTTCTTATATTATAATGAATAGTATTTACATTAGAAACATTAAATATATACACATCAACAACCTTTTTTCTATTTGGGCAGCACCAAAATTATCGTCTAGGGTTGTTCGGTGTCCATGAAGTCTTCAACACACACTGCCCACCACCACATCAACAGTTTGGCACATTGACAAGAGTCATCGAGCCTATATATCAATAATGCACCACACCATCATTACTACATTTATTATTTTTATATGAAATACACCAAGGAGTACCATTAGAAATATTAACCATTTACAATAATGAAAAGTAAACCTAAATCAAATAGCTCATTTTTTTATCATCATGTGTAGTCTCTGTGTATATGAAAAATGAAAGAAATATGAAGCTAAAATAAAATAGTGAACAAAATAGTATTCCACATAGACTGAATGAAATATAACATCAAAAGAAGGTGACAAAATCCTGTCACGAAGCACAGACATAGGAAATCAAAAAGGGACAAAAGACAAGAAATAAGAAAAATCATTACGACTATAGAAAAATCATTTATACTATAATAAAAAAAAGAAACACTCTTTGTCAACAATTTTCAAAATCATTAGGACTATAGAAAAATAATTAAGACTATACAAAATCAAATTTTAGAAATGGACGGTTCTGATGCTTTGCCATTACAACAATTGAGCATTCATCATTTGGTATTGTGTATTCCATTTAAGTATGTCAACAATGTTCAAAATCATGTCACCAAGCACAGACAAGAAATAAGAAAAATCATTAGGACTATAGAAAAATCAAGTTCTATAAATGGACGGTTCTGATATTGCTTTGCGATTACAACAATTGAGCATTCATCATTTGGTACTTCTTGGTGTATTCCATTTAAGTTTTTCAGTTGTCATGTTTATGTGCATGTTCTTTATGTGTTTGGCTTCTCTCCCTCACAAGGGATGTGTCGATAGGTAATTGATTTGAAAGCATAATGATTTGACAGTCTTGAAATTATATGGTAGACAAATCATTAGGAGTATAGAAAAATCATTAAGAGTATAGAAAAATCATTAGGACTATAGAAAAATCATTAAGACTAGAAAATCGAGTTCTAGAAAAATCATTAAGAGTACTATAGAAAAATCATTAGGACTATAGAAAAATCATTAAGACTACAAAATCAAGTTCTACAAAAATCATTACGACTATAGAAAAATCATTTAGACTATAAAATCAAGTTCTAGAAATGGATGGTTCTAATGCTTTGCCATTACAACAATTGAGCATTCATCATTTGGTACTTCTTGGTGTATTCCATTTAAGTTTTTCAGCTGCCCTGTTTATGTGCATGTTCTTTATGTGTTTGGCTTCTCTCCCTCGCAAGGGATATGTCGATAGGTAATTGATTTGAAAGCATAATGATTTGACTGTTCCAAGTAATGTTTTTAATCCTTTGAAGTTTCTCATGATCCTGTTGTAAGTTGATTGGATTAAGCAATTTGGGGATCCAATAGGACTTTAGGGGAGTTCAATAAATGTTTTGGAAGACTTAGAGGAACTATTAGCATGACTGTTCCTTCATCTACAATGAGTTAGACTCAATTTGCTAAGTTTTTCCTTTGTTTTGAAGTGTATTTTGTAATCTATTTCCTTTCCATGGACCCAAAGACCTAGGATCCATGGAAAAAGGATACTAACAATGTATTATACAACTCTAATGTTCTTGACTTGTAGAGATTTGAGAAAGTAAAGAGAACACTGGCTATGTTTAATGTTAACTGTTCCTGCACAATCCACTCATACAACAGTGAAATGCTATGTGATTGACAATTTCATACAACTGGTCCTTTGGCGTGTATTAAACAAAATAGAATTTTCAGCATATTATTATCATTCTATTTCTTTGTTGTAAACATGTCATTGGTTTGGTTTTAATCTATTGGTTTTGTGCCCTAGCCCATGCTTTATCTCCATTATTTGATGTTATTCACTGTTTTGAAATGTTGACTGTGGTTATCAAATGGAAAAAATAGAAAAAAAAAATTGTACACGAAATTTTTTTTACAAAACTGAACCAATGGCATGTTTACAACAAAGAAATAGAATTATAATAATATGTTGAAAATTCTATTTTGTTTAATACACGCCAAAGGACCAGTTGTATGAAATTGTCAATCACATAGCATTTCACTATTGTATGAGTGGATTGTGTAGGAATAGTTAACATTAAACAAGGAGAAAACTCCTCAACACATCTTGGAAACCATTGAATTCAATAATAAATGAAACCTAACACCAATACTATTCCTTCCATTCACTTCTACCAAGAATTCCAGCACAAGCACAAGCTATTCCAAACTTCAAGTACAAGCTATTCCAAAATTCAAGTAAAATGAGAAATATGCTATATCAAATCATTCATATTCATAGTAACCATTCAAAGGATCATTTTGTCAATGAACCCTCTAATTGTACCCCTACGGCAGAGAAAGGAAACCTCAAAATAGAGAAAGGAAACTTAGTAAAACCAGTCTATGACGTTGTTTGTGAGGGCATAGTCATGATAAGTGCCTCTCAAACCTCTCCAAACATATAAAATTGTCTTTAAATACTTTATTGATCTCTTCTAAACATTAACCAAATCAAACCTACATTTGAATCCACACACAATAACCCCAAAATGAAGGCTTTTGTATCCTTTAATGAATCTCAGACACTGGTAATGCATGGACAGTCAAACCAGTAGTCTCCAAAGCATTCAATAAGTGACTGGATTGTATTTAATACATGCCAAAGGACCAGTTGTATGAAATTTTTAATCACATAGCATTCCACTGTTGTATGAGTGGATTGTGCAGGAACAATTAACATTAAACAAGGAGCAAACTCCTCAAAACATCTTGGAAACCATTGAATTCAACAATAAATGAAACCTAACACCAACACTATTCCTTCCATTCACTTTTACCAAGATAAAGCATTTAATCCATTCAACATTACATATAATCATTAACCAGTTACATTTTCTGGCTGTGTAGAGGAACAGTCACAACCAAAATGATCAAAACTACTTTCACCCTTGCACAAGCTATTCCAAACTTCAAGTAAAATGAGAAATATGCTATATCAAATCATTCATATTCATAGTAACCATTTAAAGGATCATTTTTTCAACGAACCCTCTGACTGCACCCCTGCGGCAGAGAAAGGAAACCTTAAAATAGAGAAAGGAAACTTAGTAAAACTAGTCTATGCTACTGTTTGTGAGGGTACAGTCATGATAAGTGCCTCTTAAACCTCTCCAAACATATAAGAATGTCTTTAAATACTTCATTGATCTCTTCTAAACATTAACACATGGACATTCAAACTATTAGTCTCCAAAGCATTCAATAAGTGAATATGAATGTTTGAAAACTTTCCTCTCAACTTCCCCAACCACTCCTAATCGGTTAGAGGGATTAGTTGAGTGTTTAGACACTAAAACTTCTTAAACATACTTTATCTGATATGATGAATTGTAATATCAACAAACGTGAATCCAAACATTTGAAAATAGTGAATCGATATCCTTAAGCACAAGCACCAATAACATCAAATAATGGAGATAAATCATGGGCTAGGGCATGACACCAGTAGAATGCGGTCATTTCAGTGAGAATTCATGATCAAATAAAATGCAATGCATTTGAAATTTGTGGTCGAATATGATGCCAGAGGCTCGAAAGATGTTGCCCATCAAAGATACCAATCAAAGATGAAGAAATCACATACCTTCTCTCACGTTCAGCTTGCACAAAGGAAGATTTGATAGCCAAATCTTCCTTGTACCACATGAAGAACATGCCATTGGTTCAGTTTAGCATGTTATTATCATATCAGATAAAGTATGTTTAAGAATTGTTGGTAAGGATAGGAATAGTGGAGATTCTAGAAATATCCCTCTAACTGATTAGGAGTGGTTGGGGAAGTTGAGAGGAAAGTTTTTAAACATTCATATTCACTTATTGAATGCTTTGGAGACTATTGGTTTGACTGTCCATGCGTTACCAATGACTGAGATTCATTAAAGGATACAAAACCCTTCATTTTGGGTTATTGTGTGTGGATTCATCCGCTTTAGCCAGGAAGATCAAGAAGATGGGGCAGGAGGACATTGTGGTAGAAGAAGTATTTAAAGAAGCAACAAGAAGCAATAGAAAAGTTTTTAGGAGTTTGGAACAACATTTTAGAATCCATGAATGGCATGGGTAAGGTGACCTTCATTCTTGGTCGTGACTTCAATGAAACATTGGATATGGCTGATAAGAAGAAGGGTCACTTGTTGATAGTGTTCCTTGAGGGATGGGGGATTGTGAAAGACTTGTTATCATTATATTTTATATTTCCAATATGTTTGGATGCAGGGCAGACCAAGAGAATGAAGGATCACTCATTGATTGCATGATAACCCAGTTTTTAAGGGTCATTGGTTGAGGGGACAGTCAACGTCTGGATGTTGATAGTAATTCATTGAGGGAAAGGGGATTGTAAAAGACTTGTTATCATTGTATTGTGTATTTCCAATATGTTTGGATGCAGGGCAGACAAGAAGAATGAAGGATCACTCACTGATTACATGATAACCCAATTTTGAAGGGTCGCTAGTTGAGGGGACAGTCAAGGTCTGGATGTTGATAGTGTTCCTTGAGGGAAGGGGGATTGTGAAAGGCTTGTTATCATTGTATTGTGTATTTCCAATATGTTTGGATGCAAGGCAGACCAGGAGAATGAATGATCACTCACTGATTGCATGATAACCTAGTTTTGAAGGGTCACTGGAAGAGGGGGGAATGAAGGATCACTCACTGATTGCATGATAGCCCCACCAAGCATTCTTTCCTTTAAGTTTCCATAATATCTCAAAATATGATCATTATTATTTACTTTCTTCTATATGTTATTCTTTCTATGGTTTTGTTATCTCAGAAATATATCAAAAACATTGCAGATGTGCATATAAAAGTAAAATATTATCCTTCAATTGTTCCACATTGAAGCATTTCCTCTTGGGAGTATTCTCTTTGTTTGTACAATATCTGTCAAAAATGGTTCCCATATTTCTTCAAGATCTATTTTAATCTTTATATTGTAATTTTGATTAGATTTGACCAATAGTTGATTTCATTGGTATTTTATAGCATATACTCCTAATGTGAAATGTGGAGAGAAAGAAAGAGACACACTAGGTATGAATTACATGATATACCCATCATCACTTAGCACTTAAATAATAAATTATGGACAGGGAACAACCCCCTAACTTCTAGATGTTTGTTTCATGTTGGCCTCTTATTATATGCAAAGGTAGGCCTATCTTAGGCTAACAACCACAGTGTAGGGGCCATAAATTATGGATCCCAAAATAGTGCACACTTGTATTAAATTAGGTTCACTATACTACAAGGGAATGGAAACCAGGCAATAGTGCCTCATGGGGATGGAAGCAACCCTTCACCAAGAAGATGATTGTGTCTACAATATTTACTAGAGGCAAAGAACATAATTTGGTTCCAACAATTACTCCTAGAAGATAATGGCACCCACAAAACACTTGGAAAAGATAGCACTCACTATATCTTTTATCACTCTTTTAAAGCTAGGACAATAAATCTCAAAGATTGATCAACGAATTCTTGAACACAAAGAACCATTGATAGTTATGATTCATGTGTACAATAGCCAACAACCAATTGTTCCAATCATGGTGTCCAATAATTATGTTAGAAAAAGCATCTACAAATCCCTTACACAACCATAATAGATTCAAACCATGAACTGTAAGAACCTAACAATGGGACTAAGAAAGATATAGCCTAAACAAATCTTGATCATATTCCACCCTATTGTAAGGCCCAAGAAGTAACTCTATCTTAAAGCTACACATTCCTCTAGATGAAGCTCAAAGGTCTGGTAGTTGAAGCATAGAAATACTTGAATGAATATAGGAATAATTTGATGTACAATCATTTGCTAGCTTGGTTTGTGGGTTTTCCAATTAATATTTTCCCTTTAACCACATTTATAGTTTGAGAAAATTAGAAAAAATTGTTTCAGATTTATATTATCCTTTTGAACTAGCACACTGCCATCAAAATGCATAATCATTGGTCATATCAAGAAAATTCCTATTGATTAGTAGGATATCCTTATAAAAATTTGATGCATGGATTTCTTGTGAATTATTGACTGCTATGTATCCTACAACTATGAAAGGAATAGAGTTGGTGTTAGGTTTCATTTATTATTGAATTCAATGGTTTCCAGGATGTGTTGAGGAGTTTTCTCCTTGTTTAATGTTAATTGTTCCTGCACAATCCACTCATAAAATAGTGAAATGCTATGTGGAAGGGATGGTTGATAGTGTTCCTTGGGGGAAGGGGGATTGTGAAAGACTTGTTATCATTGTATTGTGTATTTCCAATATGTTTGGATGTAGGGTAGACCAAGAGAATGAAGGATCACTCACTGATTGCATGATAACCTGGTTTTGAAGGGTCACTGGTTGAGGGGATAGTTAAGGTCTAGATGATTGGGCCATTGGAGGACCCTAGTTCTTTGTATTAATTGCTATTCAAATTGGATGCATGGATTTCTTGTGAATTATCAGCTGCTATGTATCCTACAACTAGATTTATAAATCTGCATATACTTCTCTAGGGTTGTAAGCCACTTCGGGATCAAAATAGAGAAACTAAATAAAAATCATTCTTTGTCGTATTTCCTTTTTAAAAAGTCTCAACTATCAATGATACAATACATTTGATGCCCTACGCTATCAATACAAATGACGCCTAGCTAGAAGCTCATGGGCTATCCATTTGATAACCATAGTCAACATTTCAAAAAAATGGATATCCTTGAGCACAAGCACCAATAACATCAAATAATGGAGTTAAAGCACAGGCTAGGGCATGGCACCAGTAGAATGCGGTCATTTTAGTGACAATAATATACAATGGCATCATTAAACACATATGCCAGTAATATCAACAAACATGAATCCAAACATTTGAATATAGTGAATCGATATCCTTGAGCACAAGCACCAATAACATCAGATAATAGAGATATAGCATTGGCTAGGGCACGACACCAATAGAATGCGGTCATTTCAAAGAGAAAATCCCTCAAAAATAAAATGAAATGCATTCGAATATGATGCCAGAGGCTCAAAAGATGAAGAAATCAAATACCTTCTCCCGTGCTCAGCTTTCGCTCCTTTTCTCCCACTCTCCAATCAAAATAAAAATGATGAGGTTGTTTCACTTTTTTTTAAAATGTATACCTTGAATCTGTCAGAGTTTCGATGATCAATTAAACACCCATTGGAATACTGACATCATCAGGGCCTATTACAAAAAAAAACACTAAATTCGTAAGAAAAAGTTACTCATCGGAAACTTCTATCAAAATTTGGCCCCAAATGTAGTAGTGGCAGATATAGTGTGTATCAAATATCCAGGAGGTTGTAGCCTTCTCATTGAGTAGTGAGCTCTGGCAGTGAGGCACCACCCCTAATAGGGTTATTGTAAAAGACTCCTAAAAGGGTCTGACCCTTGACTGGGTCACTGTACTTATTGCATTGTAAAGTTCAACTCCTAACAGGGTTGTAAGGTCTTTTAACATGGATCATAATACACTAGTGCAGTTCTTAGTGGGTGTCAATTCCCACTAGGGTTTTTACCTATTTGGGTTTCCTCGTAATCATATTTGGTGTTATGTGTTGTGGTTGTTTATCTACTTACATTGATATTCATTTTAGTACTTAAGCAATTAAGTTAAGATTCAAGATATCAGAAAAAGTAATAAGATATATAGAACATTGATTCACCCCCCCCCCTCTCAGTGTTCCCATTCCTAACAATTGGTATCAGAGCTTTGGTCCTCTGAATACAAGTTTAACCACTTGACGAGATCATGGGTTCAAAAGAAGTGAAATATCTGAAGAAGAATCTTGAAGCAGCTCTTGAAGACCTTGATAGATCTGAGAAAGAAATTGAAGAACTGAAACTAAAGGTTAGTGGTTCTCAAGCATTCATCAAGAAATTGAAAAAGGATTTGAAAGATTTTTCTATAGGTGACTTAGGGATAATGATAAAAAATTTGAATGAAGAAAACACATCTTTGAAGGATCAAATTGAAGTGTTAGATGAAAAGCTATGTAACAATCAAGAAGCCTATGAAGAACAGGTTAAAGAAAACAAGTAGTTAGATGAAGAACTAAAACAATCAAACATGAAAATCTTGGAGTTAGAAAACATCAAGAAGCAGATGGAATCTGAATTAACTGAAGCAAAGAATCATATTGACAATTTGCACACAAGAAAGGATCTAATAGAGTCACAGTTGTATTCTGAGAAGCTAAAAGGAGATACCACTAGTATGGGATACAATGAAGCCCAAGTTTAGATTGATGCTATGCAAGATAGAATGAAATCTCCTAAAGAATCTACACAAGCCAAGAAGACTGATGATCATATTGAAGCTAAAGTAGAACCATCTAAAGATGAGCACAAGCCTATAAACAAACTTTGTTATGCCTATAACAAGCATGGACATATAGCAAGAGATTGTAAAGAGGTAAGACCTTTCAATGGTTATTTTTATTCATGCAATAAGTTTGGTCATAGAGCTATGAATTGTAGATCAAATAAAAGAAATCAGAATCAACAAAATCAAAGAAGTCATCCACACTAGAATATAAGAAGTCCTCAAAACATTACATGTCAGATATGTAATTATAATGGTCATACAGCTAGACAGTGCAGAATGGTAACTCACATCAATGCACCAAGGAATATAAGGCCTCTAGTTATTTGTCACTCTTGTAACAAGGCTGGACACATCTCAAAGTTTTGTAGATCAAAAGCGCAAAGACAAGAAAGCCCTAATAAGTCACAAGGATCAATTCTGGATGAATTAGGAGAAGTCAAGTTTGTGAAAGCTACAGAAGATGTGATCATGATTTGGAAGGAAGAAAAGATAGATAATGTTGGTGAAATAGTTGAGGATGCATCCACAATGGATGCACCTCCTATTTATGGTTAAATGACCTTCATAGTCATAGGGGGAGCTAGATTAGCTGTAGACCCCTGCACGGATGGTATACTCACCCTTAGAGTATGCACCTTTGGTTATAACTATTTGGAGGCTAGTAGAAGCAGTATGCAAGAGAGCACTACTTGATTGATACCAGAAAGGAAGATTAGAATTCTCTATGGGATTCTGTGTTTACGCAACAAGCATTAATGGTGGAAAGTTGTTTTTAAGTCATCAAAGACTCATTATTCACACATTTCATTCAAGTTCGAGCCTTTGGAGAGCACATGAGATCCAAACAATTGAGTTTTGAAGAATTGAAGTTGGATTATCAGCGATGAAGTTTGAAAGTTGTTGTGAATCCCTAGTTCAGTCGTGATGGTTCAAGATTCATTTGGAAACCTATATAAGAGATTAAACAAGTAAGTCATGGCTACCACAGTAATTTTTGATGTTGCTGAAAGGAAAATATATGTCTTTAAGAAGAATACTTTCAAGTCAGTCTTAGATGACCTAGAAGGAGCTTTCTTTAGGACTCTGATGGGAGTAATGCACATAGAGGATATATGTGCATACATCTACTGTAAAAAGGAACCAGTAGGATTGGATAGAAGCAGGTCACACATGGAAACCATGATGAATCCAAAAAAAACATTCATTGATGAGTTCAAGCACCTGGAAGAAAACCCTATTATTGAGTATGCCACAACATATGAGTTCTATGAATCTAAATGGATAAAGATTCTATTAAGCAGAATTCATGATGACCTATTTTGGATAGGTGAAGTCCCTATTAGAATAACTACTGATCTCATTCATGAGATGATTGGATTACCTAAGACCGATGCCATTCTTCCAAGTAGAAAGGATGTAAGGAAACTAGTGGAACAAGCTTGTAAGTCACACAGTGATAAGCGTGACATGACCATTGATCCAATTGAGGAGAAAGACATCAAGCTCATGTCTGTGATACTTGGATATAAGTTCCAACATGAAAATAGGGTAAATAGTGTGTTCATAGCCACTATTTTAGAAGCCATAAGGATTGTGAAGGAAAATGGAGAGTTCAACTTGTGTGAGATCGTGCGCGCATAGTTGATGGACAATATTAGGGCAATCAAGCATGGAAAAAGAAAGATATTTAGGTTTGGATCACCGATAATCTATATGTATTTCCATATTGTTGGTAAAGTGTTAGATCTTTATGTGGATAAGACCATTCCCACAATGCCTCAAATATCATTCAAGGCATCATCAGAGAGTACCTTGAAGGACTACATGGAATTGGAAATCAAGACTTTCAGAATAAAGATGCAAAGGAGGTATAGGATACCTGAAATCATAGTTGAAAAGTACAAGGACAACATTTGTTTCATGGTGGAGATAGACATAACTTGTATGGAAGTCATAGAGCCTAGGACTAAGTGGATCCATCCACCTGGTTATGAAGTGGAAGAACATATTCTAGAAGCATATGCACAAGCTCTACTATCAACGCCTAAGGATCCTAATGAGCCAAGATGGGGAACCTATAAGGAAAAGACAAGACAAGTAGATGCAATCTTGAGCAATGCTGCAACCAAGAGGCAAGCTTCTAAAATCACCTCTGAAATACTAAAGATCCATGGTGTCACTCAAGATGACCTAGATAAAGATAAAGAAGCCAAAATAGCTATGCAAATTGAGAGCGCACCCACTACTGAAATCAAAACAAAGAAGTTTGATGACCCCAAGGAGAAGAAAAGTAAAATTGATGATAACACTCATGTGCCCATTCCTATTGTTGATCTAGAGTCCACTAAAGCATCTCCTAAGCCAAGTAAGATGCCTAAGAGGAAGAATAAAACAAACACAAGCCATCCATCCTCAAAATCCATGAGAAGCCAAGGTAGGAAAATCTCAAGCACCTCTTGAGGTAGGATTCATTCTGAATCTTGAAATATTAAAAACTAGAATTGTAGATGAAGGAAGGTTGGACTAGATTGCAAAGTTGTATGATAAGTACCATGAGATTGATAAGTCAGAGATCCATTCAATGATTATCAAACACATGATTAAGTTCAAGAAAATAGTCTTAGAACTTAAGACAGTTATTCCAGACAGTGTATGGAACATCTTAGAGTTTTTAAAGAGATAGGATATTGAGGAAGATTTCAGGATAATGGAGAAGATACTAGATGAAAGCCTCCCTGTATGCTCAATTGAAGAGAAAACACTATTGTTGGACTTGGTGAAGCCACACCTTAGAACAAAGCTAAGAACTCTACAGATCATGAACAAAGAGTATGATTTGGTTGCCAAGGAAATAGAAAAGGCATTTGAGAAGGTATTCCTAGATAGACACATGTATCCATCTACTGCATCCGCAACCCAAGCTCCATCTAAGATAGAAAAATCATTTGAGGTCTTTAATGCACCTATAACATGTCCACGGGATTTAATGCCTATAATGACAATGTGTACTGATGCAATGGAGTTTGCGCCCATGACTGAAACAAAAGATGATAAAATTATGATTGATAATGTGGAGATATCAATGGTGGTCACTGATAAGAACTTAGATAAGTTTGAGGAAGCCTTTGTAAGTACAAAAGAGGTTGAAATATTATGCAGTGATAATTCTTCTATGCAGCAAGAAGAAGTTCAGATTGGGGATCTAACATGACAGGAAGAAGAAAAGGAGAAAGAAAAAGAAAAAGAAAAAGAAAAAGAAGAAGAAGAAGAAGATGATGATGATGAGAAAGAACAAGGAGAAAATGAAAATGAACCTGCAAATGAACCCTTTATTGAAGTCCCAATGATTGTAATAATTGAGGTAATGGATGTTAGTCAAAGTTCACTCCTTACCCCTAAGTCCTTAATGTCATTGTTGTCAAGTTTGGCCCTTGACACAACAAGCTTAGATTCATGGGGAGAAGAAGACCTGATCAAGATCAATGTGCTAGAAATGGAAAAGGCAAAAGAGAAATAGGTTATGAGGAATCCATTATTTGTTGAATCAGTCAACACTCTAAATAGCTTACTGCCTGAGAACAAGAAAGTGTCCAGTGTACACTTAGTGGATGATGTCAGCTCCATCCTATCAATTTTCAAGACAAACTTCTCTAGCCTAGAAGAATCTGCATCCAAGGTTGCAGAAGAAAAATATCTTAAAAAGAGGCTAAATGAATTGATCAGTAACTTTGCACTTGACCTTAGTTCACTAAAAGTTGGTCAAGCCATTTTGAAAGATTTTGCAGCTAAGGGAAGAAAGATAATAGCAGATTGTATGAACCAAGACAAACTAACTGTAGACCTTTACAAGAAAATTTAGGAAGCAGAAGCCATGATAGATGCAGTAAGGAAATCAATAGAAGATCCCTCCACAAATTTAAATATGTATAATAATGTTTACCAAGGACAAGTGGACAAGATAGAGAAGGCAGAAAAAGAAATGGCTAAGATAAGGGCAAGGCAAACTCAACTAAGAAATGCTCTTGCACCCTCATTGGATGTGCTAAATCAAAACATCAAAGAGATTGATGCCACAATGGTGACATATGATCAAGGACCGAGTTCAAAATTAGAGAAGATGGAAAATTTGACATATGCTTTGTGCGCCCATCTTCAAACTATAAATGCACTGAAAGCATTTCGGCTGCAAGAGATCCAGAACTTGACTATTGCATATCCAGATGTACTCACTTTGTAAGTACTTGTAGATACATTTTTTAGCACCTTTGTCATTAATGTCAAAGGGGGAGTAAAGTATATAATATAAGGGAGAAATAAGATAGAGTATATGTTAGAAAGTTTTTGTAAGATATAGTTAGTAACTTCGCCATATTCCTTTGTTGCCATTAATGGCAAAGGGGGAGATTGTTGTAAAGTTGACTATACTATTGTATATGACTATAATTAAGTGTTGTCATTATGGAAACAAAGTCATATGAAGTTTTGGAGTCAGCGCACTTACTCATAAGATCAGATTTTGGTTAAGTATGGAAGACTGGACAGTTAGCAGAGCACCAGATGAACAGAGCATCAACGCACATGCATATGACCAGGTTATGACATATGCCCTTGAAGATAAGCCTCTGAGTATGTAATCATACTAAGTCTAAGAGCCCATGATCATATGAGTTAGTATGAAGAAGTTACAGCCAAATGAAGTGACACAGACAATGAGTGACAGAACAAAACAGAGCATGGAGCCGGTTGTTGGTATTTTGGTTAGCGATAATAATATAGTTTTGTAAAGGCTATGTGCCTATTATATTTGTGTTATAGAAATGTAAATATCATTGTATGTAAACACGCTTGAGCCAATTCATTTGGAAGCATTGTATGTAATAAGTTGAAGGTCGACCTAGTAAATAGTTTTGTTTGCACATAGAAATAAGACATGTGCCTTTGTATTTAAAAAAGAGGATGAGAAATAGAGTTGAATGTAGCAGAGAAGAAGTATGCAAAGAGAAGTTAGAATGTTGTAGAGATTTACAAGAGGTTAAAGCATCAGTGCACAAAAGGAACTGATCAGACAAGCAATGTCAAAGCAGCAGTTCACCATTGGCAGATATAGTGTGTATCTGATATCCAAGAGGTTGTAGCCTTCTCATTGAGCAGTGAGATTTGGCAGTGAGCCACCATACCTAACAGGGTTATTGTAAAAGACTCCTAACAGGGTCCGACCCTTGACCAGGTCACTGTACTTATTGCATTGTAAAGATCAACTCCTAATAGGGTTGTAAGGTCTTCTAACAGGGATCATAATACACTAGTGTAGTTCTTAGTGGGTGTTAATTCCCACCGGGGTTTTTACCTATTTGGGTTTCCCCGTAATCATATTTGGTGTTATGTGTTGTGGCTTTTTATCTACTTGCATTGATATTCATTTCGGTACTTAAGCAATTAAGTTAAGATTCAAGATATCAAAAAAAGTAATAAGATATATAGAACATTGATTCACCCCCCCCCCCCCCTCTTAGTGTTCCCATTCCTAACATTAATCACCTAAATCTTATAAAAGTAAATAATTTTTTATTTAGAGAATAATTTAAATTGATACACGAATAATATGCATTGCAAGGTGCAGTAGGTGATACGAGCACACCATAGAGTGTTTGTTTGAGTAGACGTACATGTGTAGCTTCGATACGTGAGGTAATTTTTTAATAGTATTTATAAAAATAGAATAATATGTATGTTTCAAAATATATTTTGTTAATATATGCATATTTATTTGGTTTTTTATAGGGCTTGTCGTCTGTTCATATTTATGAAGTTGATGATATCACATTTTTGACCGTTGACTTTGGGTTTGAAAGCTTTGCGGTATAATATTTTGCACATCTCTTGTTTACAGTTTTAATTGAACCCATGCGATATCATATTCATTTCTCTTATGTTAATTTTTTTTTGCTAGGGTACCCCACCTGACTTGAGGATACCAAGAAAGAGAAAGAAATCCTTGAGGACACCCAAATGACAAAAGGTAATTCAATAGAATTTAAGTTTATTTGTTGAAATGTATTATTCATGATTAAACATGTACTTATAGTCTATATTAATGAATGCACCTGACTTATTTGATCTATATATAGAAAAAAATAGGTTTTATAGAATTAATGAATGCACCTGATGTCATTGATGTTTAGGAGAGAGAAGATGTAACATTTTTATATTTACTTTCAATTGTATTCTTGATTTTTCCAAATCTCTTAGAAATCCTTCCTCTATGACTATGACATATGTTATGATTGTTCATACATGAATTGGTCATAGTTGCCTCGTCAGTGGCGATGCCTCCTAAGAGTACAAGAGATCCATCTAAGGTTTCAGTATGCATTTTTTCTATATACATGTTTTAAACATACACATTTAGATATAAGTACATGCAATTTTATTTTTTTACTATTTCTTGACATATATGTTATTAACTTGTATTGATTTTATTTTACCTATTACAACCCTCTTCACAACTTCCCATGGATCCTTTGCCTTTACATTTTGTTAGGAGTCCATCTCACATAAGATGGGGACCATCAACTTTAGAGAATGACCCAATTGTAGAAGAAAGAGATGAGGTAACCAATAATTGAATCGCCAACAAATTACAATCCAATATTTAGTCAGAGCTATAAGGCTTTGATAGGTATTGATATAATTAGCAGACTGCACCTCATCTTTGTGGATCAAAAAACTACCTTCATGAAGCAACATCATAAATTTTCTCTTTGGAATGGTAAGAACCATAAATACATGTGACACAATGTGAAAATGTGTGAGTTTAAAATTAAACTCAAAAGGCTTCCTTTGTTATGTGTGAAAAACCTCTCTATTCCTTTCCTTCCAAAGAATCCAAAGAACTTCATTTGTTAGAGTAAACCAAAAGCATTTCATTTTAGAGTCAAAGACCTCCACATAGACAACAAGAATTTTAGTCCAAGACACACCAGGTTTACAATTCCAAAGACAGGGAGACCCAAGAAAAATGGCCCAAATTTTACGTGCATATAAACATTAAAAAACAAGATGCTCAAAGGTTTCAACTTGAATACAAAGACTGAAAATAACATGAGCTAAACCAATAGAGGATAATACTTGACCAACAACAAGTTTTTTAAGCAAAAGTAACCATCCAAAACAAAGTATTTTGGGTTCAACTTTACCTTTCCAAAAAAACTCAAAAAAAATTGCCAATCTGAGAAAGGACTAACAAAACCCAAGCACTGAGACACGTGTGTGATGATAGAGGATTCCTTCTTAATAATGTTATACCATTGTTTAGTGGATGTTGCAACCATTTTAGTGCCATCAACCCATTTAATAGTCTTAAGAAAAGAATCAGAATCCATTATATCTCCCACCAAATTACCTTTCAAAGCCTTATGATGAGGGTATATGTCTTCTTCTATGAAGTAGGAATATTATACTTAGAACTAATGATATCCCACAACCCTATATGCCCATCCACCAGAAGATCCTAAATTACTGAAATCCCTTTTAGATTCCAAAGCTTAGCAGAACATATTTGTGTAAGAGCTAGGGGTTTTTCATTATGAAACAACTCCCACCAAATAGAATGGTCACCAACAGTATAAAAGGAGGACCTCCCAGAACACCCTTGTCTGGAATGAACTCTCTCACCTTAATCCATGCCTTCCAAAAAGAGTGGAAATTTTTTGATCCAAATAATTTCAACTTGCAATCCCCCATCACAATGTCACAAATTGGAACATCCTTCCATTGTTTTCCTTTCCCAATGACAGATCTCTGAATGTTGTTTCTGATAATAAATTTCCAAGGTTCATTACCCCATAGTTCTTTGTAGATCCATTTAGTTGCCAAAGAAATTCCATGCATTTTGATGTCTTTCAAACCCAAGCCTCCATACTTTCTCTCTTGACAGCACCACTCCCACTTTACACAATGTCTCTTCCTATTTTCACATCCATCAGACCATAGGAAATCCCTAAGAATATTCTCAAGCATATTAACTTGAGTATTAACAAATAACCATGTAGAAGCATAGTACATATGGTGAGAAGAGAGGACTTTCTATAGAATTTGAACCCTACTAACAATAGAAGGGGACTGAGTTTTCTATTTGATGTGTTTCTTGTTAATTTTCTCATAGATCCACTCCCACATACTTGCAATATTGGGTTCCATAGAGAAAGGAATACCCAAATATCTAACAGTACTATTAGGCCCCATCCATTGTCATCCTCTCAAACTTAACTAATTAGGAGGCTCCTCAGACCATCCCAACACAGTAGATTTGTGTGGAGATACTTTAGAACCAAAAGCTTTACAGAAAAAATCAAGCTTTTCAACTGCATTGTCAAAATTACCTTCTGAAATTTCTAAAAAAAGAGTTGTATCATCTGCAAATTGAGCATTAATTAGCTCTTCATTATTAGGGAGATAGATACCTTTAATAAGATGACACAGGATCTATGTTTAAAGAATATAGTAGAACACATTTGCTACAATTAAAAACAAATAAGGGGCAATAGGGCACCCTTACCTAATAGATCTCTGAAGCAAGATAGGTTCTGAGAGAGCCATTTACATCAATCACTGTACAAGAGTCCTTGAATAATATGCTTATCTAGTTACAAAAATACTCAGGAAAACTAAAGGCTTTTAACATCCCCAGCATAAACTTCCATTCCACCCTATCATATGTTTTTTCAAAATCAAGTGGAATCATAGCCACCTCGTGTCCATTAGCCTGGGCCCAATGCATGGCTTCCCAACTGGCAACCAAATTTTATAATATGTACCTTCCTTGAATGAATCCAATCTAAGTATTAGATATAAAGTTGCTGAGAAGAGGATCAATTCTTCTAGCTAATACTTTGGGCAGGATCTTGTATGAAAGGTTCAGTAGTGTAATAGGCCTCCAATTTTTAACTAGAGTTTTATCTCCTACTTTGCAATTTTTAACTAGAGTTCTATCTCCTACTTTGGGTAAAAGCTTAATAACCCCTCTGTTAATATTAATTCCAAGAGAACTTTTATTCATGGAATCTTCATACACATCAAGAAGTTCAGACCCTACCCATTCTATATTATGTTTTTAAAAATCAGCAAGAATCCCATCCAGTCCAGGTGCTTTTCCATTAGCAAAAGAAATAATAGCTTCTTGAACCTCTTCAAGAGATATAGGTTTAACAAGAAGTGAAGCATTAGGCTATGGAATCTTGTTGGGAATAAGCTTAAGACACTTATCTCATGCCTCTTGACTCTTTGTTGAAAATTTCGAGGAGAATATATTACTTTAAAACTAATGAAAAGCATCTCTAATGGCCTCTGGATCATTGGTATTACTAGATTCCAATTGAATTTATTCAATTAGTTCCCTTTTATGTTTAGCTCTGATGATGTTGAAAAAATACCTAGAACCCTTATCTCCATCTTTAATCCAATTCATTCTAGCTCTGATTTTTTGTCCTTGGGTCTTATATCTCTGAATCATTCTCAGTTGATGTTTAGTGGAAGCTACATCTATCTCCAAAATTGGATCCATGCCTTTGGTCTACAATTCTTTCTCAATGGAAATCAGATTGTTATGCCAAAATCATTCTTCCCTATTCCTGTCCATGTTCTGCTTTCTCCCAATGATTTGAAATATATTTCTCCATGCTTCCACCAACATCTCCCAAAGCTCTCTAGGGTCTAAAAGAAAATTACATAATTTGGTCAAAGAGGTGACCATCTCAATGGCCTCCAAATTATCTTTATCATCGAGTAAGGAAACAAATTAATCTTAAAGGACTTACATATCTTCTCTCCTTTCCTTGTAGCTCCACCAATCTCAATTTTAATGCAAGAGTAAATAGGTGAGTGATCAAAAATAGAGGTAGGGCAAACCATAACCGTGGCATGTCCCCCTTCAGAGAAAAAGGAGAAGGCCAAAACATCCGCACATAACCTATCAAGCCTATAATACACCCTCTGTTTTCCCCCTTGATTGTTACATCATGTAAACCAATTTATCCTTAAGTCCTTATTCTTGTGTTCCATAGGATCAAAAAGATGAAACTTTCTTTTGAATTTCTTCCAAAAAGAAACATTTCATTACCTTTCCATAGATCTTTAAGTCCTCCCAACTCTTTTGCACTATGTTCTACGATATTGAAATCCCCTACAAACAACCAGGGATGCATGAAACACCATTCCTGAAGTTTTGCCCTCTTTCTATAGCTGTTAGACACATAGACATTGGAAAACCCGATCACCTCTTGTTGAATATTCAAAGTAACCCAAATAATTCTCTGACAAGGGGAGAAACCATGACTAACTATCTGATCAACCCACTTGGGGTTAATGACAATGGCCACCCCACCTTTTCCCTTCTCATGGTTCGAATGAAATCCAATAGCCTGATCCCAAAGAAATTTAAGGATAACATGAGCATGGAATCCTACAACTTTGATTTCCCGCAGCCAGATAATATCCTTGTATTTCAACTGATTACACCACCTCCTAACAATATATTTTCTATTGGGAATTTCTAATCCTCTAATGTTCAAGCTATGGATGTGCAACATGATAAACTATTTGGAGGAGGGTTTTGTGCTCTTGCACAATCTATTAAAACAGTCTGGAAGACTGTTCTTGCCTTTGTTACTGTTGGATAAGGAATTTATACCTCCCACCTTCCTCTTCTTTCTAACCACCTCTGTAAACTGTTCATCTTTGTTGAAGGCCACAATCTAGAGGGATTCAGGTGAGAGGGTTGGCTCCACACTCGGGGGCTATTGCTTCTTATGATTTATTCTAAACTTATCAACTTTTTCCTTGATAGTGGAGATAGCCAATTGTTGGGCATTCAATTTGGCATGGGTTGTAATATTCCTTTCTATATCAGGCGGTTCATCTACTGGTGGATGTGCATCTAGAATAGAAGGAATCACTTCCTCCATAGAATTCCCCGTGGGATTAACATCAAAGTCCTCATCAAATAAGGGATTGGGCAAAGTAACAAAAGCAATCTTGTCAAAAATCTTCATATGAGATTATTTATTTATACCAAAAGATTATTTCTCCATAATATGATCAACTACCTCTTTCGAGACCTTCATGCTAGAATTATTATTATCTTCTTTATTGGGTTTTCTCCCATTAGCACGAGGTTTATTCAAGCTATTATTATCATTACTGATTTTGGAAGAATTTGGCACAATATTAAATCTTTCTTTCTAAACATGTTTTTAAAGCAGGACAATCTTTTTTTGTGTGCCCATTGCATCTGCAATGAAAACACACAGTTAGGTTCCCCAAGAGTGCAATTTCCCAACAAAATAATTCCCCATCAAATTCCAAGGAAATCCAGCCAGGAAAATCAACTTCGGGTGTTAATGCTACCAACACCCTGGCATTCAAATGAGGAAGGGTGACATTCGACTCTTCAATTTGTAGAACCGAACACAAAGGTTTGAGAATTTGAACAATAAAAGGCCAAAATTCAACATGAAGATTTTTAATTTCAACCCAATTCGGGGTAGACCTAGCAATCACCTTATCATAGTTTCCCTTGGGAGAGCACGAAAAAGCCCTAAACATAGACCGACCCACATTCTAATTTTTTTAAATCCATAACCCTTTCTTGCATACTATAATGTTTTAGAAAAATAATGAAAAGTTCTTTCTGTATCATTCTGCAATAATTAACAAAAATTCCAAGTTTCTTGCCCCACACCGAGGCCAACCAATCATCAAATTTTTTTCGAGATGGCAATGCATCTTTATCCAAATAGACAAAGAAAATAGCAATATTTTTTAACCTACATTTCTCGACCTTAATGGCATTAACCATGTCTTTGTTAGGTGAAAGAGAGAGAGTTTTCAAACCCAAAGAAGGAGACCTACCATTCTCTCCTCTGTCGCCACCAGATTCGACATCTCCTTCATTACTTTGTCCACCTCCATCGGCTACGACCCGTCCCACAACACCATGTTTTGCACCCACCAATATCCTTCTGAAGACGCATTAAACTCTACACTTGACAAGAAAATTGCAGAGGAGTTCTCAGCCACCACTTGCTTATAAGACGGTTTCTCTTTGCATTTATCACCATTAGTAATATCTGTGATCTTAGTACAATCCTCATTTCCATTTGCCTCCGTATATCGCATAATAATTTCCACATCCTTCTGTGGGATATCAACATTATTATTCAATCCTCCCATCACACGCGTGAACCAGACGTGTGTAATGCGCACCCAAACTCACAAAGAAAGAACAAGGGCACAAAACGAACCATAAAACACAACAAAAAATAATAGCATACAAAACTAGACCAAACATGAACCAAGATATACAAAAAGGACAATGCAACACATGCAAAACAACCACACGCCCAACACACCACCCGAGGGAGGATGCCAACGTCAGCCTCCATCATATGAGTACCAGTCGCAGTTGTAGAGCCATCATTTTCATTTCCAATATTACTATTTTTTTAATTAGAGACTACCGCATAATATATGCTGGACGCGACTAAGGTCCCTATAAAATGCATTGTTGACCAAATTTCAAAAAGCGGAAAAGACAATAGATTTTTACAAAAAATTTACGATATGTGCTTCATGATTTATATATTTTGTGGTCGAAAACCACAAAAAATTTGTAAAAAACATTATGTTTTTGTAAATCTGAAAAAAAATATTTGAATTTTTTAAATCTTTAATACATTTTATAGAGAACTTAACCGCTACCATAAGTACTTAGTGTACCATTATAGACCCCAAACTGACCCAATCCTATAACCCACTTATCAACTCTCCCCCTCTACAACCTCTCTAACTCATGAATACGACAGATCCAATTATGGCCTCACGAACTTTTATGGATACCCTCATGGCCCTTACCCTTCTCTCCCTAAAAGAGGAAGAGAAAGCCATATGTCCTAGCCAAGTCTTCAATAACTTTATACATGAATTGCTTCCTTCCATGTCCACTGTATATACTTTACAATCCTTTGGAATTTTCTGCCGCGTAAGTTCCACGCGACCCATATAGCCTGCGAAAAAGCTCTGATATTAAATGTCAATTTCGTTTGTCTTGCTTAGTTACAGACTACCCAAGATTTCTTCAACATATCCATGGATTTTGTCTCCCCTTGCGCGCAGCATGGAACTTAATCGCCTTGTGCAGTTGGGAAGATCAACATGGCCATTTTGTTGTTAAAATTTCGAGGTACCAGTGTTAAATTTTAATGTATAATGAGATTGTACTGTTTTACATTATCTTCCTATATTGTGTTCCATTTTGGGGCTTTTAAATTTGGATCCATCAATGTCAATAGATCTTTTAATACGGCCATTGTTGAACCCTAGCAAAACACATTTTAAAATCAGGGTTGGGTTTATATGGCATTCATTTAACTTAGCATTAGGAGGCATTGCGCAATGAGGGCTGGGGTTGTTCTTAATATTGTTTATTGCAGTACATTTTGAGTTGAGGGGAATTGAACCCCCAAATCCTACCATGAAAATTGAACTTGTGTGATGTTCTGTAATATTTTAAATGGAACAAAGATTTTAGTCCAAGGGAATTGAACTGGAAATTTATTTACAGGGTGCATAACTGCTTACACGACTTATTACATTGCAGGTTCCTTGGAGAGAAATTGAGAATTGAGATGAAGTAATCCCCAACTGAGTGACATGCTTTAACCAATAGGCGATTACCTCACAGACACATATCATTGTTTCTGTGTATAATGCAGTTTCCTGAAATCGAATTAGTTGAAGATAGACCATAGGAGAATCTCCATGCCATTGCCTTCTTTGTTGTGGTGTGTTGAAGGTGAAATTAGTTGAGGAAAATCCTATTCTAGAGCTTTTACATCAAGCCCACGCTGGTTCTAGATTGGTATAATTTCTGGACTTGTAGAGCCTATTTCCTATAAATCTATATGTGAAAAGGGCAATACTTTTGGCGCTATTAAGCAGTGTATTGACCGCCAGTGACACCCATACCGTGATCATGGGGCATCCACACATTTAAAAGAGTTAGGAGACATGATTGTTGTAGAAATTTGGAGTTTTGCATTCCTATGCCTGTGGCAATAATTGTGATTCCTGCATCTTTCTAGCAAACTCCATTTTGAGCCCCATCTGTTGAATTGCTTGCTAAGTTGCTGCTTGATTTTCTTTGACCGGGGTACAAGAGGGAGGAGGGTGTCTTGGAGATGGAGGTCAGCAAAGGTAAAAGAGGGTCAAAGTGGTCCAGTCGCCAGCTGTTCAAAAACAAAGCCAAACATAGGGTTGATGATTTGCAAGGAATGTTTACAGATCTGCAACAGGCAAGAAAAGAGAATCGTGTGACTGATGCTGTTGTTTTGGAGGAGCAAGTCCACCAGACGCTGAGGGAATGGAAAACTGAGCTGCACGAGGCATCACCAGCTTCTTCATTGCGGGTCATATTTTAGACTTGTCTTTGATTGATGCATCGTAACATTTGAAGGCATGCTTTTTGAATTTAATATCTTTAGAGGTTCTGTGGTATTTTTGTAAGGGCGTTGCAATTATAACCTGGTATTATTTGTATATTGTGGACAGGCAGAAAGCTTGAGTTCCTCAGAGTTGTCCTCTGATATGAAGCGTCTGTTGCAACTTCAAGAAGAGGATGATGATGCAAGCAGCAGTCCTAAGCTTCAGGGTGATGCAACAAATTTTCAGGAAAATGTTACTGCCACTTACCAAGCGGTATGCTTTGTTTGGAATTGGAGTTATTAAGTTATTCTTTAGCTATTGTTCTGTTTTATTGATTTTTTATCATTTGCAGCAATTATTTGACAATGAATTGCGAACTCCCGAGGAACCTTTTGAAGGGGTTAGTAGATGTGCAAATACAGGGGAGGGATTACATCAAAATAGTTACCTGCAAACATCAGAGAAATTAGCTGCAAATATTGAGGACATACATCAGCACAACTATGTCCAAACCTTGGAGCAACTACCTGCAAATATAGGGGATGGCTTAGAAGTAACCCTTTCAAGTGGGCAACTCAATTTTCACCAGGATTACATTCACACTGCACAACCTTCTTTTGCGCTAAATGATCAGGAAGAAATGACATGTCTGTTTCATGGTCCACAACCTGGAATCTGTCCTCCACCAGCAGCATTCCTAGGCCCCAAGTGTGCTCTTTGGGATTGTCCCAGGCCAGCCCTAGGAACAGAATGGTGTCAAGACTATTGTAGTAATTTCCATCGAACTCTAGCTTTGAATGAAGGTGCACCTGGAACAACACCAGTTTTGCGACCTGGAGGAATTGAACTAAAGGATGGCCCACTCTTTGCTGCACTATGTGCGAAAACAAAGGACAAAGCAGTTGGCATTCCAGAATGTGAAGGTGCTGCAACCTCAAAGTCTCCATGGAATGCAAAGGGTATGTTTATTTTTGCAGTGCATTTTTATTGTTGAACATTTCTGGTTTACACCATTAAAATGTTAAGAATGTAAAAATCAATTTATTGTGTCATATCTAAAATTTTGACTTCTATTATTGTTTATTTTTCAGAACTTTTTGACATAAACATACTTCCAGGTGAATCAGTTAGGGAGTGGCTCTTCTTTGATAAACCTCGGAGGGCCTTTGAAAGTGGAAATCGCAAGCAGCGTTCATTGCCTGATTATGGTGGCCGTGGTTGGCACGAGTCACGGAAGCAAGTAATGAAGGATTTAGGTGGACTTAAGAGATCCTACTATATGGATCCCCAGCCACCTACGCAGTTTGAATGGCATCTTTATGAATATGAAATGAATGAGTGTGATGCTTGCGCTTTGTACAGGCTCGAATTGAAATTGGTTTGTTCAAAGAAGAATGCTAAAGGCAAACTTGGTGGTGATCCCATGATTGATTTGCAGCATCAAATAGGCAGGTTGTCTGCAGAGTTATCTGAAGAAACTAAGCAGAGTAGCATATGGCGAATGAAAAATCAGATTGGAGCTGCAGGTGAAGATTTTGCCTATGGGACAGGTTTGCAGTGTGGTTATTTTGTTGGAGCAGCAAATGGATGCCATTCAACTCAATGACCGGCATGTATTGGAGCTAACATTTACCCTTAGTTTTGTAAGTGTTTATCCGTCATAACTCCTGACATGGGTATGCTTACAGTTGGTGGCATATAATATTATTGAATTTCATCATCACTTGGAAATGTAGTGTTCCGAAAGATTTGTGTTTTTAACAGTTTTAATGAGAATTTACCTTTTGAATTGACCAATTATGTGATATCATTTTCCTTCACCATTTCAGTGAGAAAAGGGTACTTTTGTCCACCATGAACAACTAAGTGAATATGAAGCATATGCTTTCTTATAGATTTGCCCTCTTTCTTTTAAGAATGAATATGCCATTCTACCAAGAAGATGATTACTTATCATAAGCGGGCCAGTAGGCGATTATAGATAGTCTTCCAACTTCCAAGTGGAGTATATTCAGGGAATCAGGAGTGTCCTCAAGCTATGTTAATCTAAAGGACGTACATTTTCCCTCTTCTAGGCTATACAATAGTAGACTGCAGCCTATACTTGTAGAAATTTTCTCTGCTAGTTATAAGTATTGATCACCTTCTCGTTGCTTTTTGGGGTTTTTGTGTATGTTCAGGCAGTTACAAACTGGATGGAAGTTATCATACATGTACTGGTATTTTAAGTTTGCGTGGTGAATTTAGTTTCTTTTGTTTTCTTACTTTTCAAGTATGGATAAGGCCAATCACTACTTGCCTAAATGGTGATTCAGTTGACCATATGTTTTTGTGTGCATTGTGTGTTGCCACTATAGTGGCATGAAAGATCAATCTTGCTGTTTGCATTGCATGTTGATATCCGGGGACATGGGTGACTTAGTCCCTGTTGATTCAGATTTCCTAAGCAGAAACGCTAATTTTAAAGCATACGATTCTTCGGAGGCCTCTTACATTTGAATGCCAGTTCCAACTTCCTGTGTAATATTGGGGTTTCTATAAGGGAAAGTGTGTCATGGAGATCCAAATAACAATGTATCAATGACTTCTCTCTTGCTTTAAGGTCCTTTTTACATACTAATGTATCAATAGCTTCTTTCTAACAGTAAGGTCCTTTTTGCGTGGTAGTTGTTTTTGGAGACACCATTCTTTTGAAGATCTCTTTGAAAAATTGTTGAAATTTTTCTATGTGAAAATATTATTTTTGGCTTCAGAGACATGGGCCAAGGGGACCTGTTTAGTCGAAAGATCATCTGGAATAGGCACTCTGCCTCTTTGGCATGCAATAACATTTACTAGTTCTGCTGCATCCTTTCTTAGATTGATATATTTTAGAAGGAAATTTGAGGTGTGCTTTGTATGCCCTTCAGCCCTACTTTTGGTACAGCTTTTTTTTTCCTTTGTAAATCTCTGCAAGAAATTTATTGTGATACAACACTAATTGCTGGATTTCTCTAGACTTGTTATCCTTTGGGAAGCCTCGAGTCTTAAACGAGTAAAGGATACCCTTCCTATGACTATGATGGCCTATGACGGGGGAATGGAATGGCAGAATTGGGGCTAGGACGAAGGGGCGAGGGGTTGCAGACTCTAGAACTGAATGACTACCCTATTGATCGGGAGCTATCGGGATTGGCATATTGGGCTTTTATTCATTCGATAATTGAGTCTTGAAATGGTCAAGCAACAAACAAATGCAATCATTGTTTTTGTTACTGCTGTTTGAGTCATGGTGCCCAAGAATGGTGGCATTTGCATCCAAGATCTTTCACAAGGTAATGTTACTTCTCATGAAATTCCTTGGATATCTTCCTACAATAGGGTAATGTTACTACCCTATTGATCGGGAGCTATCGGGATTGGCATATTGGGCTTTTATTCATTCGATAATTGAGTCTTGAAATGGTCAAGCAACAAACAAATGCAATCATTGTTTTTGTTACTGCTGTTTGGATTCTGGAATGAGTCATGGTGCCCAAGAATGGTGGCATTTGCATCCAAGATCTTTCACAAGGTAATGTTACTTCTCATGAAATTCCTTGGATATCTTCCTACAATAGTGTAATGTTACTACCCTATTGATCGGGAGCTATCGGGATTGGCATATTGGGCTTTTATTCATTCGATAATTGAGTCTTGAAATGGTCAAGCAACAAACAAATGCAATCATTGTTTTTGTTACTGCTGTTTGGATTCTGGAATGAGTCATGGTGCCCAAGAATGGTGGCATTTGCATCCAAGATCTTTCACAAGGTAATGTTACTTCTCATGAAATTCCTTGGATATCTTCCTACAATTTTATGCTGGTGTTTGCACCCAAGGTCTTTCACAAGGTAAATGCTACTTCTCATGAAATTCCTTAAGACTAGGACAATGCAGATGTCATTAAGCTCGTTAAGATTGAAAACCTGAAAGAGGTTTTTGCTAATTGCTTTATTTCATTTCAAGACCCGAGCAGTATAAACTATAAAGTCACCTTGAATCAGAGTTCATGGTTGTTGGAGATAACCTTTTAGCTTTTTTCACCAAATGTATAAACATTTTGCGGTTTCTTCGGTGAGTACTCTTTGGTAACCATCATCAAGGTTGAAGTCTAGATTGAATTTGGAGGCCATTTGTCTCATATTTAAACTTTGCTTTATCATTGAACTACGATGGCAATAGTAGTAAATAAATTAATAAATAATATATTTTAAAGAATAAAATAAAACAGTGGATGCAGTTTTACAGCTTTAACATGCATCAAGTTACAAAACATACAAGTAGTCCCTCAAAAATATATGTTAGTAGCCTAATGAACAATCCAAGACTAGTACATAATATTTGCCTAGTTACATATTAAATTATCATAGCAAATATAAGGACATATAAAAAATCAATAAAAAATTATTTAGAAACAAGTGTCATGTAGTGGTAAGTACTTGCAAGGCATATGTATTGTAGCTATGTAGTGGAGAGTGTTTTCTTCTGTATATGTAAAAATCTGCATTCACACGCTCAATAAACCATTAACTTTATTAGTTCATAATCAAATAATCCAATTAAACATCTAGAACTAATGAGAAACAACTTATTGCTTCCTAGTCATAGAGAGTATGATCTAAATGTTAGTATTGCTCTCAGAATTGTGCATAGATCAGGGACTTGCAACTATGAAATGGAAGATTCAAATGAAATTGTATCTAAATGAGTGCAAATTAAAAGAAAGGATTGATAAGAATTAGAAGAATTGATGTAAGAACTAGAAGAATTGATGTAAGAACTAGATGAATAAGTGATCTAGATACAAAATAGCAACATTTAAATATGATAAGGAGTTAGATGTGAGAACTCAATTTAGCAGAATTTCCCTATGCAAATGATCTAGATGCATAAATGACTTGATTGAGTTTGGTTTTATAGATTTCCTCTTGGAGGGAAAGGTTTGAATTTGAATTCGATGGTTGAGATTGATTCATAATGAGTTGTTGATATTGATTCTCACTTGATCCATGTGAGTAATTTTTGTTATTGAAGCTCATTGGATGAAAGCAAGTTATTTGTCCTTTTGTGAGTTGAGTGGATAATAGGACAATTAATTAATTCACTTTAATTAATATCACTAGCCATGTGTATTTTTGAGTTTGATTTGATTAAATGACTAGGATAATTAATCAATGAATGATCCTTGATGATTGACGAATTATGTAATTAAAGTGATCTAATTTCATTACACAAATAATCTTGATATTGATGTGGTTTGATCACCTGATTGAGATTTAGGGCAATTAGGTCTTTCGATAAGACCGGACCAATTTTTAGGTGATTACATTTGCCCCTCTTTGAATCGATGTGCAATCAGCGTGTTGATTCAAAGAACATCTGACGTCTGATGTAACGAACAGTTTGATATGGTTCCTGATGAAATTTCCCTTAATTGATGATGTTGATTCTATGAATTGAACTTGATTCTATTGACGACTAACTTGAGACTAGAATGATCAACCTGATGTGGTGCGATGAAAGTGACAATTTGTCTAAGATAATATTGTTAATGTTGATGAATAATCAATTTGATGTGAAGTGATGAAATTGATCACTGCTAGAAAGATTCTAAAAACCCTGAGGTTAATAACAACGAATAACTAGTTTGATGTGGAAAAATGAAACTGATTACCATTAAAAGGTTGATCACAATAATTAACTTGATATGGGTCTTGATGAAGTCAATTATTTGATGATGAAGACACTATCAATTTGATGTGGTGCGATGAAATTGATATGCCCCTAGCGATGTGGTTCTATTTGATTTAATGATTCGATTTGATTTTTAGCTTGTGTGCTAAAGCAGATCTTGATTAGATTCGATGGATGATGTTGCAAGATTTGATTCAATGATTGATAACTTAATCAATGAAGTGGTTTTGATTGATTTGATGACCAGATTTGATGATCCAGATGCAATAATGTGTTGATTATGATGCCCCCTCAGGAACGAGATCAAAATATGAGAGAAAATATTTGGTTGATGCTGGATTGATTTGAGAAGATGTTGAATAGATTTAGAAGATTGGATTGATTTACAATTTATTTCGATAGAGCTCCCGATTATGATATTGCAAGGATCTTAGATGTGATACTCAACCATGTTGAAGATAGATTTCCCTCCTTGAGGTGATTTGATCAAGTCAGATGAATGCAAGAATAAAATGAGTTCTCCTAGAATGAGATGCAATCTTCCATAAGTATCATTCTTTTGATATTTTTTGTGTACTTTTTCTCATCATAGAGCTTTTGTTAGTAGAAATTACAAACATTGATGGCTTTCAAAGTCGATGATGAACCAGAGTACTTACTTATGTTAGTGTTAGTTACAAGAAAGAAAACAAACAAGAATTCCTTCTGTTCTTGTGCAATGTTTGTGTTGTCCACAATGACACGTACGTTCATATCCTTGGGTAGATTTGTCCGATTTGCATAATACCAAGAAATTGTCGATGAAAACAGACAAGGAAATAGTTCTAACCTCACCTTGGTGTATAAATATTTGGAGTCTAGGTATGTGCGATGTACCATGCGAAATGGAGGCTCCTATCACAGACACCTACAAATACTTGTCATTCAAAGATCATTGGTACAATTCACAAACAACAATCAAAGAAAACGTCATGCCCCTATCCTTAGTCCTCTAGTCCATAGAAATCCTCGAGTCACTCGGAAGACATGATAAGCAAAAATTGTTAAGAACAAACAACTGACAAAGAAAATTTCATATCTTCTTCTTCATTCCTCTAGTTCGTGGACATCATTGATTCATTTAGAAACATATTATCAACATACTTCAAGCCAGTTTGTGTCTAGTTTTTTTGGTTTGATGTCTGCTTGTGGATAGAAGTTTGTCTGTTTAGTGGTGTTGAGAAACACCATTGATTGAGTGAATTTGGTTTTATCTTGCATTTACTATCCTTGTTTTCTTGATGAGTGTTGAAAAACACTAATGTTTGAGTGTGTGGGTGTTTTAGAAACACCATTGTGTGTTTGGTGGTGTTAAGAAACACCGTTGTGTGTTGAGAAACACCATTGTGTTAGAGGCATAACACCTGATAGTTGTGAGGTAATGAGGTTGAATCCACTCAAGAAGATAGTTGGTGTTGACTAGGAACTAACTTCATAGGATGACTATGAACCTTCCCCCAACTAGATATGATTGTCTAAAGGACAAGATGTGTACTGATTCCAAGATGGGACGATAGGATACAAAACTCACCGAGATATGTACAAGGATGCAAAGAATATACAAGATATGTACAAGCCATGAGGATATATGTAGTTGATGAATAATTTTTTGATTTTTGATTTTTTGATTTGTTTGGATTTTAAAGTTTTTTTTTTTTTTTTTTAAGATATTTATATTTTTTTTATTTTAAAAAATTTTAAGATGTTTATGGTTTATTTCAAGAATATTTTTCGCTTTTTTTTTCCTTTTTTAGATTTTTGAAGATTACCCACTCTCAAGCAAGATCACATTGGTTTGCCCCCATGTCTAGCAAGGTATAAGACATGACAAATGGATGGAACAAAAGAGAATAGGTCATGATGGGTGAAGTGCGTGAATGCAACCCTTAAGGACAATCTCCTCAAGATTACACAAGCCAAGGAAAAAGGATATAGCAATGTGAAGCGTATTTAGGATAAGCAATGGAAGCCAATGATACAATGCCCAATATCATATAGGATGATGACCTGATGTCATGAAAGCAAGTGGTCCAAAAGAGTGGACATATCAAGAAGTTTTTGAGAAACTATTTTGCATTTTATGTTCTTCATTTTGATCAAGACCAAGGGGTCAATTTGGATAAGATATCATGATTAGGATAAGGGGTGAATGGAGGCTATGAGGGAATTGTGTGAAATTACGGAAAGGATACTCAAGATAATGAGGATTGGCTTGGGATAGGCAAGATTGTGATAGGGTAGCATGGATGAAATCAAGTGAATAAGCTAATGGAAAGGATGGTGGATGAAAGGATATCTAATGCTCATGGATATTTCAACCTTTTTCAAGATCACAGGTGAAAGAGGGAAATATGGATGCACATGGAATAACCAATGTGTATGGATCTTCCCTTTGAGTGTAGAGTGCAAGGGAAAGGAACTACACATGATTTCTATTTGCTAGGTTTTCATCAAGGTACTTATCCAAGACACCACGAGAAGTGGTTTTCACCATAGGACGGATTTATTTTTCTTTACTTTTACTACCATGGAACCTATTTACCAGATTTTCACCAAGGCACTTTTTTTTCAAATTTTAATTTTTAATTTTTTAATTTTTGGAAGAGACTCAAGGCTCTTGCTCTTTGGATAATGCTCTTTTTAAGGATATGTTATAATGGGCCAAGGCCATTAAAAGGTATGCTCAAAGATGTTGATAGGGTGATGGTAGGGAATGATACAAAGAATAGGGTAGATGGTAGGAAATGATTTATGTGATGGATTAGCTAAAAGGGAAGGAAGGATTGTAAGTAGGAGGATTAGAAGCATGCGTATGTGCTAGATTATTGAATAGGGTATTGAAAGGTTTTCATAGGAGTAAATAGATAGGGTTATAAGATCAACATCAACACACACCTTGAAGGATAGTGGAATGATCAAGGAAAAATGAATGGAACAACTTGAGGGTTTGATGTAGGAGAGGATATGGATCTTGGGACATAGGGACTCAAAATAGATTTGGAAGATGAAGGTGATGGAAGAAGCGTAGAAGAAGATGGGGTGAAAGCCTTTGGAAGCTTGGATGCCAACTCTAATTTATTTTTTATCTACAAGTTCTTTAATAGAGACTTGGGAATCCACATAGCTTTTGATTTTTCTTCACTTTTGGATGTTTTAACACATACTTCTTCAATGATGGATTTAGGAACCCACATTTTCTTCTTTTCTTGGTGGACCTTTATGATTTTTTGAATAGCTTTTGTTTTCTTTGTAGTCACATGTTGATTAGATAGAACATAGTGATCTTCATATAAAAGTAGACTCTTGTATTTCTGATTTCTTTGTTTGACATCCAAATTGCTTCCAAAAGACTTGGGAATTGTGGATGAAGGAGGATGATATGACTGGTTCATAATAATGGGTGGATATGTAGGGTTCAAGTATGCATGTATTTGTTGATCTTGAAGTATGATGGGATAAGTGGATGACAAACTAGGAGAAATAGTCATGTTGGATGGAGGGATGCAAGGGCCCAATATGGATGGAAGGTTTGAAGGTCTCAGTTTTGGGATATAAGGACCAAGGATGGATCTGGTGGATGGTGAAATTTGATGCTTATGTGTAGATGGAGAGAGATAAGATGTGGAAGGGATATCAACATCTTTAGAGTGAGATGAATGGCCAAGGCTTTTACCTTTAGGGTTTATCTTTATACCAATGAGTGTATTGATATGAACAACTTTGATAGGAGAAAAAGAAGCTTGATGGGATTTATTCTTATACAATAACTTAGGAGGAATGTAGGCTTAAGGTATATGTGGATATCTATGACAAGAGGGTGATGGGATGCTTTGATCTTGATAAGGATCTTTAGCTGGTGTATAAAGGATAATTTTCTCTTGATTTTTAATAGGCTCATTAGAGATGGTGCAAAGGATATCTTGATCATTCTTGGGAGGTGGTTAAGATATAGGAGGTGTAAGAGTTTCTTATTGGAAGAAATGGAAGGGGATGACAAAATCATCATGGGACTCTTGAGATATTGGAATTTGGTCAACCGTTGGATAAGGATGAATGGTATCTTGATCTTGATCATTACTGATATTTGTTTCTTCAAACTTTGGATTATCCTCTTGACATGGAGCCACTTCTAAGGATGAGGTAGGAGTTTTGATTTGCATGAGGGATTATTGAAGGATTAATGGAGTATCATTTTGACTAGGCATGATATGTGTTGGATCACATAGAATCTTAGAGTCTATGATCTTTGAAGCCTGAAAAAGACTCACAAAAAAATGCATATTAGCTTGGATTTCTTTTAGAGGCGGCCCTTGAGGGTAGACATTGATGTAGATCCAAGTGGATCAAACTCAAAATTCCTAGTCATCAAGGACAATATCATCCATTTGTTTGACTGATACAACTTCTCACATCAAACATAGGTTTCAAAAAAACTTCATCAAATCTCCATCTCCATGAGACCTATCAATGGTCAAGATTCCTCTTCAAGGTTACTAAACACACCACTGGCTCCACACCTTAAGAAAAAATCTCCTCCTTAACACAAAGTCACAAATGACTTCAATAATGGATCAATCCATAGATCCATGGCATTGTCTTCTAACTGCAAGTTCATTATTGTCTGCAATACACCTTGAGAATAGTCCTATCCTACTATCCTTATTGTATCAACAACCTCCATCCATTGATTCATGGTACCTTTTTGTACTCAGGCCTTACCAAACTCTAGACACCAACCCTTACCAACATTAAGGAAACTTAACATCTTATCTTGAATCCCAAAGAATTCAAAACTTAACTCACAACCACAATAAGTGATTTTGTTCTTATGATAGTCACATTAATTCTCTTGACCTTGTGTCCCTCAATCCCTAATATTTTGAGACATCATTGAAATTCTTCTAAGGATCTATCCACACTCAACCCATACATTAGATTCAACAAAACACAATACCCTTGTATTGATTGAATCAACTTACCTATTCACTGCTCTCTGTAATAGTCATCCACCACTATGCAAATTTTGGTGGCCTTTCCCAATCCTTAGGCTTTCAAACCCTTCCAATTCCTTGTACAAATTGTACACTCCTACTTCACCCTCAAATAGACTTCTTTATCAAAACATACCCTGATCCTGTGGACAAGGCCTTTTAATATCCATTGCTATTGTCAAGCCCTTCTCTGTGACTACACAATCACCTTCTTCATCATGGCACCTATCAACTCATGCATGGGTCCCTGCAACCTCAAGGAAAGTTAGAGTACACTTCCTCCTCATTACTATCCAAGATTAGAGGCTTATTGGATGTGAATCTACTAAAGACTTCACATTTTGTCATCTTGGCTTACCCTATTTGACGCAAAGGTAGATGGGGAGAGGGGCCAAAGGCATGCCCTGACCAGATCCACCTTGCAGAGATCACACACGGAAGAAACAACACACAAAGGTGAGAGATAGAATGTAGAAACTTTCATATATTATCTTCAATTGATTCATACATATCGGGCTGTAAGGCCTTCCCAGTTTAGACCAGATATTACAATTAAGTACATAAGTCCTCCAACATGTGAGGATCTGCCAATAATCTCTAATCTTCTAACTTCTATCTCCTAGATGAACTCTCCCCTCAACTCTAACCAAACAACTACATTTATACAAGAGACTACCAAATCAAGTCAGCCTTCAGATCCATCAGCAACGTAAGGAACGCCTAGATCTAGGTCCACATGCTTCCCAATGATAGATACCCACATTAAATTTGTGACCAAATATAAATGTAAGAGTTAGCCTCAATAGAAATTCAAAATAAACAATTCGGTAAGCAAGGATAACCGAGCACCAGGGAAATTACCGAGCACCAGAGAGATAATTGACCAACACCGATGAACAAAGGAAACCAAGCAACACTGAACCAACTTGGTCAAAGAAGGAACCAAGCAACATAGAAAACTTCAAACATATTTTTGGTGAGACAGGATTGCCAAGGACCCAAGATGATCCTGCATCAGACACCTGGGGTTATTTGAAAATGATTCTCTGAATTATGAAGCAGGTACGATCCGAGCTGCATCCAACTTAGATTGTGAAATCCAAGAACTGTCTTCAATCGGTCTATTATTCCACTTTACCAGATATTCCATATACTATTTTCCTCTTGTACTTCTGCCAATTCTTTGCTCCAAAATCTTTTCAATTTTTATATGTTTCTTAGGATAATTCATCCATACTATCATGTCTTCATCAGGTTCACGATACTCATACAAATCAGCAATGTTGAATATAGCCGATATATCCATGTCATTAGGTAACTCAATCTCATATGCATTTCCACTATCAACTTTCTTCAGTATCTTGCAAGGGCCAAACTTCTTCATTTTCAGCTTCCCATATGTTCTAATAGGGAATCAACATTTCTTCAAATGAACCATTACATCATTACCGACTGCAAAAGTCTTATGTCTTCTTGATCTATCAACTCTATCTTTGTATTTCTGATTACTTTTCTCCAACTTATGTTTCACATCTTCATGCAATGTATTCATGTACTCAACAAAATTTACTCCTTCAACACTTCTCTTTCTTTTATCAGAAATATCCCTCAAATTAGATATACCTCTTGGTTGTATGCCATTTACAATCTCAAAAGGTATTTTTCCAGTACTCCTATTCACTGAATTATTGTTTGCAAACTATGCTTGTGCCAACATAGAATCCCAATTACTTGGTGTGTCTCCAACTAAACATCACAAAAGATTTCTCAAAATTCTATTCACAACTTCTTTCTATCCATTGGTTTGTGGATGAAATGTAGAACTATATTTCAACTCGGTGCCAAAATTTTTCCAAAGGGTCTTCCAAAAGTATCCAACATATTTATTGTTGTTGGTGTAATTAAACATTCTTAATTACACTTTACTTAATCTTACTTAGGTTAATGCATTGCATAATAGTTTGTGATGGAGACACCTAGGAGTGTGCACATCTATTAAGCACATGGTGTAGGAGAAATTCTACTTTTGGTGTGATAGTTGTCATCACATACCTCTTTGTGTGTGAGATCCACCTTTAGTGCTCTTATCACATTATTATCCTAATCCATTGCACATACTTTATTGCATAATGGAGGATGATCCACATTTGGTGGACATGTGATTACACCTAGCATAGGTAATAGCTTATCAGCTCCTGATCATTGTCTCTTATCTCATTTCCTATATAAGGAGGCCTATTATGTACATTTTAATCATGTCCATGATCAATAATATCATTCTTGCATCTCAATGCAATTGTCTTGCCAATCTCTTGTGAAAGTTATGTTGGTCTTGCATTCGATCCTAGGGGTGTTGTAGAGTCACCTAAAACTCTAACATGGTATCAGAGCTCTCAAGGTGTGAAGACCTCTTCTCAAGAAATGAAATCTTGGCTTGATTCAATTGTGGGTGTAGAATAAAAGTATTTGGACATCACCATTGCACAGTCTATTTGGAGAAAATTTGAGGTTTTGTATTTTGTGGCTTTCTATTGCAGGTCAATATTGGTGCTTGCTGATGCAAATTAGAGGTTGACATCATATGAAGGAGGTCCAAAAACCTCTAAATCAAATTTTATTTCATCCAAATTGGACATTCGAGGCCAAATCTAGAGCTATTTGAATTTTGGAAGTGCGGCGGCGACAATTCAAAAAAAATAATTTCAGAGGCGATTTTCAAACAGTGATATCTCAGTCATCTGGACTCCTTTTTTCAAGAAATTTTTTTTGTTTTGGGGTAGAATTTCATGATCTACACAATGGTTTAGGTGGTTTTTGATCTCTATTTCTGAATTTTTTGAAAATCGCAAATTTCAGTTTTTGCAACTTCCAATGCCTCATTTGAGCTCATATGAACTCTTTTTTAGGTGAAATTTTTTTTGAAAGTGCATAATTTTTTCTATATTTTTCAGATTTGAAATCAAATTTTAGTGACTCTGACCAAAAATTGTACTTTCAAAAATTGACTTAGTTTTTTCATTTCTAATGCATAAGCCTTAGCTTGGTCTTCTGCATAATGATCTAAGTCTATTATAGCCTAATTTTGGAGTGTAATAATTTGTTGATCTCAATTTGTAATGAAAGAAGTGTATCATTAATGTAATCATGGGTTATGAAACACATCCCGTAGTAGTAATTTTGACTAAGGATAATTATGAGTCATGGGCAAAATGAATCATCACACATTGTAGATGGCTTAATCTCTTGCCTCATCTTTATGGACTCATTCTTGAGCCAAAGTCACAGGGGAAACAATATGTTTGGGGAGAAAAGAATGCTCATATTATAAATTTGATTATTGGTAGCATCAGTTTGTGTCTCTTCTATGACATCTACCCCAAATTTAGAGGTGTTCAATGTCCACACATAATTTGGACAATCATTTGAGAGATTTTTGGTGATCCACATGTTCCTCCATTCCCAGATGATCTTGCTTCAGATTGCCTCATTCCTCTTGATGATGCAGATAATATTCCCTATGATGATTATACTTTAGATGCAATTGAATAATTTGCAGTAATTAAGAGCGAGGATGATCTAGTGGCTCCTCCTATAGCTCCTACTTCTCTAGTTGAGATCACACAATCATCTCTTGTTGGTGATTCCAGTGATTCATTACAAGAGATATCTATTTGTCTTCCTGATTGGGATTCTTACTTGCCAGATATTGGTTCATTATTTGTGGAGTCTCATATTTTAGATTTGGTAGAGATACTTGAGGGGGTTTCTCTTCTCTTTGATGACAGTTTCATCACAGTTGGAGATACTTCTTCACATTCTTTGGAGATTGAAATTCTTTATTCTTCTTCTTCACTTGGTTTGTCAAATGATGTGATAGATTCTTTGAGATTGGAGAGGCCTATTCAGTCTTCAAAGATGCATATTTAGAGACCTTCTTCCTTCTTTCATTTGGATATGGATTGGTTCATGGAATCATCATCATACTTCATTTGGATTTCGCTTTCTAGTTCCTATCCAGAATGGGAACCACACCTACATTTGTACTTGGTATATCTTCTTCCCAAGGGGAGAAATTTTTTTTGCAGTCATTGGAATATACTTTGTCTTCAAGCACTCACCATTTTTGTAGGAGATTCTTCATTATGGGGGGGATATCATGTCTCCAACTATCCTTCTTATGGGGGGATAATTATTTGTATATACATGATGTATGTAGTTCTTGGGGGGTCTTGAGCACTCCATCCATCCATGCATCTTATTTTCTTCTCTTTTTTTGGGGGAGGGTTTTTCCCATGAGGTTTTCCCTCTTTCTCCACTTTATGAGAGTTATACATTTTGTACATGGGTACCTAACATGGCCTAGTTACCGGGACCCATCTTGCATTGTGAGTTTAAGTGCATTCCCCTAAGTTGCACTTAAGGGGGGGTGTTGGTGTAATTAAACATTTCTAATTACACTTTACTTAATCTTACTTAGGTTAATGCATTGCATAGTAGTTTATGATTTAGACACCTAGGAGTGTACACATCTATTAAGCACATGGTGTAGGAGAAATTCTACTTTTGGTGTGATAGTTGTCATCACATATCTCTTTGTATGTGAGATCCACCTTTAGTGCTCTTATCACATTATCATCCTAATCTATTACACATATTTTATTTCATAATGGAGGATGATCCACATTAGGTGGACATGTGATTACACCTAGCATAGGTAATAGCTTATCAACTCCTTATCATTGTCTCTTATCTCCTTTCCTATATAAGGAGGCCTATTATGTACATTTTAATCATGTCCATGATCAATAATATCATTCTTGCATCTTAATGCAATTGTCTTGCCAATCTCTTGTGGAAGTTATGTTGGTCTTGCATTCGATCTTGGGGGTGTTGTAGAGTCACCTAAAACTCTAACAATTGTCTCGGTCAGAGATAATACTCCTCGGTAATCCATGCAATCTGACAATTTCTTTAAAGAAAATATCTTCTATATGTACTACATCTAATGTATTTCTACAAGGTATAAAATGTGCCATTTTAGAAAATCTATCCACCACAACAAATATGGAATCATTACCTCTCACTATCTTCAGTAAGCCAAGAACAAAATCCATATTGATATCAATCCAAGGTTTGTCAGGAACAAAAATCGGTGTACACAATCCAGTATTTTGACTTACTCTTTTTGCAACTTGACAAATTTCAAAACTTTTCACAAATTTTTGAACATCTTTATACAACTGTGGTCAAAGGTATTTCTCCTTAAGAAAATTCCATGTTTTATCAACACCAAAATGTCCAGCCAAACCACTACTATGTTTCTCCTTTATCAAATTAGTTCTCATTTCTCCTTTCAGTATACACAACTGAATACCTTTAAACAACATACCTTCTTGAATAAAATATTCATCCCATTTAGTACTTAGTTGATCTTGAATAGGTGCTCTGCACTTTCTCCATGGCTCAAAAAAATCAGGATCAAATTCATAAGAATCTCTCATGTCATCAAAGCCAAGAACTTCAATTTTAATCTCGGTCATTGTTAGGATTAACAAGGCAAAAAATAACAATTATGTGCAAATATAACTAATATCAGAAAATAATAAACCACACAGAATAGAACACAAGACACACAAATTTAACGTGGTTCACCCAATTCTTGGGCTACATCCACTAACAGCGAGTCCAATATTATTATTATCCAGTGATTACAACCTGATTACAATCCGTAATCACTTACAGCCCAATTCTGCCGCAAGTACTAAAATCATACATAATGAAAATCCCTAACCCTAAGCCATATTATACAATATTTTCTCGCTTTAGGGTTAGAATGAGTTATAAGTAGTTGGCCCAAAAAATTGAAAAAAGTAGTCGGCCTCAAAAAAATTTTCCTTGGGGGCTGCGCCCCTGAACCCCTGCTCTTGGGGGCTACCACCCCCAAACCCCCGCTCGGGGCCCGGCCCGGCCCCGAACCCCGGCGAGGTCGGGAGGAAAAGTGTACAGTACTTTCCTAGATAGTACTTTCCTGATTAGTCACCACAAGCTAACAATCTCCCACTTGGTGACTGATCAGTATCCACACTATACTAAAAAACCTCCCACTTGGAGACTGATCCTGTAGCAATACCGCTATCCACATGAGGCTCCCACTGGATTGAACCACCTTGGACTCAGTTGTTCCTTTATTTTGTTCAGTCTAGAAGACCAACTGAAGCTGAACATGAGTTCAACTTCTCCCTTGTTACTACCTTTGTAAACATATCTGCTGGATTATCATCAGTATGAATCTTTTCCAGCCTTAACTGTCCATCATCCAAAACTGATCGAATGAAATGGTACCGCAACTGTATGTGTTTTGTCTTTGAGTGCAAAGCAGAATTCTTTGCAAGATGAATGGCACTTTGGCTATCTATATGTAGAAAATTATCCTTTTGTGGATGTCCCAATTCTTCCATGAAAAATTGAAGCCATATCATCTCCTTGGCTGCCTCGGTAGCAGCAACATACTCTGCCTCTGTAGTGGATAAAGAAACCACCTTTTGTAGTCGAGAAATCCAACTCACTGCTGTCCCACCAACAATAAATATATAACCTGTAGTACTCTGCCTGCTATCTATATCTCCTGTCAAATCTGAGTCAACATAGCCTTGTACAGTAGTAGTAGAACCCCCAAAGTGTAAACACTTACTGGATGTGCCTCTCAAATATCTGAGAATCCATTTGACTGCATTCCAATGCTCAATACCAGGGTTACTCATATAACGGCTAACGACTCCCACTGCGTGTGCAATATCTGGCCTAGTACATACCATAGCATACATTAAGCTCCCTACAGCTAAAGCATAAGGTACCTTAGACATTTTAGTCTCTTCTTCTGGTGTCTTGGGACACATATCCTTAGTCAATTTCAAATGACCAGGCAAAGGTGTGGTGACAGCTTTGGCATTTTCCATAGAGAAACGTTGCAACACCTTCTCAATATAATCAGCCTGAGATAGAGATAATTTTCTATTTTTCCTATCTCTACAAATTTTCATACCAAGGATTTATTTTGCTGCCCCCAAATCCTTCATAGCAAAAGATTTTGCTAACTGTTGTTTCAACCCCTTAATGTGATCCATGTTAGACCCAGCTACAAGCATATCATCAACATATAAACATAAAATAATGTAGCTGTCATCATCCAACCTCTTAAAATAAACACAATGGTCAGAATGACACCGACTATATCCATGCCCATTCATAAAAGTGTCAAATTTAATATACCATTGCCGAGGTGCTTGCTTCAAGCCATATAAACTTTTCTGCAATCTGCACACCAAATTCTCCTTACCCTTGACCTCAAATCCTTGTGGCTGAACCATATATATTTCTTCATCCAAATCACCATGAAGAAAGGCTATTTTGACATCAAGCTGCTCTAAATGCAAATCTTCAGTAGCCACAATACTTAAAACAGTACGAATAGAAGTCATTTTAACAACTGGAGAAAATATCTCATCAAAATCAATACCATGTTTCTGTGCAAATCCTTTTATGACTAATTTGGCTTTAAATCTTTTCGTACCTCCATCCTCTTCTTTGATCCTGTAAACCCATTTATTCTGTAAAGCCCTTTTACCTGCAGGTAACTTACATAAATCCCATGTCTGATTTTTCAGCAAAGAGTCCATTTCATCTGTCATTGTAGACTCCCACTGAAGCTTTGTATCCACCTGCACAGCTTCATTATAACATTCAGGTTCACCAGCATCTGTTAACAGAATAGAATACAAAGATGGAGAAAATCTTTCTGGAGGTCTACTTAGCCTTGTTGACCATCTAACACTCACTGGGGTGTGTGGTATTTGTTGTTGCTATTGTTGCGGAGCATAAGGAACTACTGTAACATGAACTTGTGGAGTATCATCCAGTACTACATAGTCATTTTCTTTCTTCTCATGCTGCAGCAACAGATCTTTGTACAATACTTTCTCATTGAATATGACATCCCTGCTTCTTACAATTTTATGATTTTCAAAATCCCAAAGCCTATAGCCAAATTCATCAATGCCATACCCAACAAATACACATTTCTTTGACTTAACTTCCAGCTTGGTTCTATTTTCAGAGTCTATAAGTGCAAAAGCTTCACAACCAAAGGTTTTGAGAAAAGAATAACTCACCTTCTTACCACTCCATGTTTCCTCTGGAATACCACAGTCCAAAGGAGTAGAGGGGCCTCTATTGATTAAATAAACAGCGGTGTTCACTGCCTCTGCTCACATATTTTTGGGCAGCCTAGCATGCAACCTCATACTCCTTGCACGCTCCATTATTGTCCTGTTCATGCGTTCAGCCACTCCATTTTCTTGTGGAGTCCTTGGTACAGTTTTTTGCCTACGAATACCATTAGAGGAACAATATTCTTCAAATTCTGTGCTGCAATACTCACCACCATTATCAGATCTGAGACATTTTAACTTTTTACCAGTCTCATTCTCAACCAAGCATTTCCATTTCTTAAAAGTTTGAAATACATCAGATTTCTGTCTAAGGAAATAAATTCATACTTTTCTTGTTGCATCATCTATAAATGTAACATAATACAGAGAGCCACCAAGGGAAGATACCTGAGCTGGTCCCCATACATCTGTATGCACAAGCTCTAATCTCTCATTTTTCTTTTCCTTCCCACTCTTCACAAAACTAACTCTCTTTTGTTTTCCATAAACACAACTTTCACAGAAATCCATATTAACACATTTCAGACCAGGTAAAACTTTCTTTGAATGAAGTAATTTCATACCTTTTTCATTCATGTGCCCGAGTCTGTTGTGCCACAGTGCTGTGTCAGAATCTACAGCAACAGTTTGATGTTCTTCCTACTCAACTGTAGCCATTGTTCCTGAACATTCATTATCTTCTGAAACAATTAAAGTAGAAGGAACAGTATGACCTGTACAAAGATATAAGGTGCCTACTTTCACACCTTTTGCTACTACTAAAGAACCTTTTGAAACCTTCCAATTTTTATCATTAAAAGTAACTGTGCAACCCTCATCACCCAGTTGCCCTGCTGAAATTAAATTCCTACTCAACCTTGGAACATGTCTTACCTCTTGTAGTAGCCAATGATTCCCATTCTGCAACTTAATCTTAATTTTTTCCTTTCCAACAATCTGACAGGGTTCATTATCTCCCAAATAAACTAGCCCAAAATCCCCTTGGACATAATCAACAAAATAACTTCTATGGGGTGTAGCATGAAATGAAGCCCCAGAATCTAAAACCCATGAATCATCAATACTTTCTAAGGACAAGAGAAAAGCATCCTCCTCAGATTTGTTACTTACCACATTTGCCTCCTTGTTTCCATCATTTTTGTCTCCTTGATCTTTCTTCCGAGACCAACAATCTTTCTTCTTATGACCTGGTTTTCCACAGTACCAGCAATCATTTGGCCCTTTAGATTCGGACCTCTTTCCCTTTGATTTTCCTCTTGATTTCCCATGATTTTCAGAGTTGTTTCCTCTATCTCTTGTTCTGCCTCTGCTTTCTATGTTCAATACACTACCCAATGTGGATGCCCCTGAGCTTTTCCTTTGAATTTCCTCACTCAATATAGCACCAATAACATCATCATACTTTAGGGTATTAGAACCAGAAATAGAATTACTAACAGCCATTACCAAGCCATTCTAGCTTTCTGGCAAAGAACACAAAATCAAGAGAGCCCTAACCTCTTCATCGAAAGTAATTTTAACTGAGGTTAATTGACTTGTAACTGTATTAAACTCATTCAAATGATCAGTAACTGATCCACCTTCTACCATTTTCATATTAAATAAACGCTTCATAAGAAATACCTTATTTGAAGCTAAAGACTTTTCATACAACTTCGCTAGGGTTTCCATCAGATCTTTAGCTGTCTTTGCTTTAGTAATATTGAATGCCACCGATTGTGCCAGGCATAGACGAATACTCCCCAGTGCCTTCTTATCCAAAATATCCCAATCTTCCTGAGACATTGATTGCTCTTTCTTGGCTACTCCCTCTAATGGCCGCCATAGATCCTTCTGATAGAGATAATCCTCCATTTGCATCTTCCATAACTGGAAGTTCTGCCCATTAAACTTATCAACCTTCAGCCTACCCTCGTCTGCCATTTCTCCCACTTAACCGAGAGACTCTCCCACTAACTCGTGAGACCTGCTTTAGAGAATAGATGAAAGAACGAACAAAATAACCTCGCTCTGATACCACTTGTTAAGATTAACAAAGCAAAAAATAACAATTATGTGCAAATATAACTAATATCAGAAAATAATAAACCACACAGAATAGAACACAAGACACACAAATTTAACGTGGTTCACCCAATCCCTGGGCTACATCCACTAACAGCGAGTCCAATATTATTATTATCCAGTGATTAGAACCTGATTACAATCCGTAATCACTTACAACCCAATTCTGCCGCAAGTACTAAAATTATACATAATGAAAATCCCTAACCCTAAGCCATATTATACAATATTTTCCCGCTTTAGGGTTAGAATGAGTTATAAGTAGTCGGCCCAAAAAATTGAAAAAAGTAGTCGGCCTCAAAAAAATTTTCTTCGGGGGCTGCACCCCCGAACCCCTGCTCTTGGGGGCTACTGCCCCCAAACCCTCGCACAGGGCCCGGCCCAGCCCCAAAACTGGCGAGGTCGGGAGGAAAAGTGTACAGTACTTTCCTGATTAGTCACCACAAGCTAACAGTCATCAAAGATATCCTTCTACTAAATGCATCAGCAACTCGGTTAGTGACTCCACTCTTATGCTTTATCACAAATGTATAACTCTACAAATACTCAACCCATTTCATATGTCTCTGATTCAACTTATTTTGACTACTCAAATATTGTAAAGCCTTATGATCGGTATACAACACAAATTCACTCAGTATCAAATAATGTCTCTATTTATTTAGTTCTTGAACAATAGCATAGAATTCTTGAGCATACACATAATATTTTCTTTTTGCATCATTCAACTTTTCACTAAAGAAAGAAAAAAGTTTACCTTATTAACTCAATACAGCTCCTATTGCACTTCCACTTGCATCACATTCCACTTGAAATATCTTATTGAAATTAGGTAATGCCAAAATAGGCACTTCAGCAACCTTCTGCTTCAGAGTCTCAAAACTTTTATCAGCTCCATGTGTCCATTTTAATTCTCTTTTATCTCCTCTCATAGTCTCAGTCATAGCATTACAAATTAAACTAAAATTTTTAATGAACTTTCAGTAAAAACTTGCCAAACCATGAAATGATCTTACCTCACTAGCATTCTCAGGTGTAGGCCAATTCAAAATAACTTCAACCTTTTCAAGATCCATTTTCAAATGATTAGCTGAAATCAAAAATCCCAAATACACAATCTCATCTTTCATGAATGAACACTTTTTTCAGATTTATCAGCAACTTTTCTTCTTTCAACCTTTGCAATACTTGTTTAACATGCAACAAATGTTCTTCTTTGGTCTTACTGAATATCAGAATATCATCAAGATATACAATCACAAACTTACCCATGAATTTTTTTAGAACTTTATTCATCAACCTCATAAAAGTACTCAGTGCATTATTTAAACCAAAAGGCATAAAAAACCACTCATACAAACCTTCTTTTGTCTTGAAAGCAGTTTTCCACTCATAACCTTCTCTGATTCTTATCTGATGATACCCACTTTTCAAATCAATTTTGGTAAAATAAGTTTCTCTAATCAAACTGCCCATTATGTCATCCATTCTCGGTATAGGAAACCTATATTTCACTATTATCTTGTTGATTTCTCTGGAATCAGTACACATTCTCCATTCTCTATTCTTCTTAGGTGCGAATACAACAAGTACTGCAAAAGGACTCAAAATTTCTCTGATCAAACCTTTCTGCAATAATTCTTGAATCTATCAATTCAATTCCTAATTCTCGGTAGGTGTCAACCGATGTGGTGCCTTATTCGGTAAACTAGCTCCATGGATTAGATCCATGCAATGATCAATGCTTCTCTTTGGTGGAAAACTATCAGGTACATTATCAGAAATAATTTCACTATACTCAGTAAGTAACTTATCAATCTCCTTAGGAACACTATCCTCCATTTTCTTACTCAGTTTGTTAGGGATGACAATAAAACATACATCATTCTTCTTCAAATCCTTAACAAACTTTCTTCCTTCCATCAAGAAAACTTTCACAGATGTGCAAACATTACTAACAGGTTTTTAAATCAAAGGTAACAAGATTTGTCTTCTTCCATCTGCCCAAATAGTATATTTATGCAATCTCCCATCATATATAGCATGTCTATCATATTTCCAAGGTCTACCCAACAACATATGACACCAATCCATAGGCATGATATCACATAGCACCTTATCATAGTACTTTCCAATTTTCAAATTCACATGACATTGTTCACTTACAAAGAGTGTATGCTCATCTTTGATCTATGAAATTTGATAGGGCTTCAGATGTTCCAACCTTTTCAACTGCAGCTTTGTAACCATTTCCTCAGATGCCAGATTCTTCGAGGTACCACTGTCAATGATTACCTTCCAAACTTCATTAGAAACTCTACATCTAATCTTGAAAAAACTTTTCCTTACGGGATCTTCCTTATTACTTTCACTCCAAAGTTCTCTCCTTACCATCAAGTTATTTTCCTTCTTAGGTTCATTCGGTGACTCTTCTTGCACCAAAGAATTTCTACCATTATTGACCTTCTTACTTGCATTTGTACACTCAAATGATCTATGTCATTCTCCACAATTATAACAAGTTCCTCGGAAACCACCTTTATTATAACCACCTCAGTAGTTATTGCCTCTTCGTCTAGATGAACTTGCACCTTTCCACTCGATCTTGCCTTTATCCAAATTTGTTTTGTCAGGTTCAGATCTACTATTTTCACCATGAGATCTACCTCTTCCTCTAGGGAATCTACCACCTCTAACTCTTTGTCTTTGCTTATGTCTCTTGTTCAATTTCTCCTCAGCTTTCAATGCTAATTGATAAGCCTCTTCAATGTTCTCTAATTTGACCAAACTGATTTCTTCTTGGATGAAAACTCTCAAACCATTCAGGTATCTAGAAATTCTTTCCACACCATATTCATCATGTCCAGATCTGATATCTAATCTATAGAATTCCTCAGTATGTTCTTTTACCGAGCTATCTTTCTACCTCAAACTTTGCATTCGCCTAACTATGTTAATCTGATAATCACAGGGTAAGAACTTTCCTTTCAATTTATTCACCATTTTATTCTGTTGTGAGGTTTTCACACCATCACCCCAAAGAATTTGGGGACCCCCAATTTTTTTTCAAGCGGGCCTTGCCATTTTCCTAGATCTAGGAGTATTTGGATGCTTTAGCGAGTTTTGGAGTGATCTAGAGGTTTTGAAATGAAAATTCTACACCTACGATATTTTGAAGCACTTGGGGGGTATAGCTTGTTTTCACCTTGTGCGAAAGTTGATTTTCTTAAACAATCGATTTTGTCTCCAGGCCAAATGAAATTTGATGAGAAAAATTTATTTTAATATCTAGCAGGATAAAATTGCAAATTTTGGACTTGGATGAATTTTGAAAATTGATGTAATTGAATAACTTGAACATTTTCAAAATTTAATTATGAATTTGGATATTTTTGGGAAAATCTTGTAAATTTCTGGTGGTGAAAATGGAAATTAAATGAAATTTGAATTAAATTGCCAATTGGAGATAATAAATTGCAAAACATGAAAAAATTAATTGCCAAATGAAAATTAGCTTGCAAAATAATTTTTGGGTTGCAAAATAAAAAAATTAAACTGCCAAATGGAAATTAAATAGCAAAATGATTTTTGGGTTGCAAAATAATAAAAATTAATTTTGGTTGTCATGATTAAATGCATTGAAATCATATTTTTGGGCTGAGTGTTTGTAATTTAGAAATTTAATTTGGGCCCCTTTGTGTGTTAAATTCAATGTATTTTAAGGCCTAAGAGGTGTGAAATTCAAGGCAAGTTATTGGGTCCACAATAGGGAAGTTTTAAAGCTATATTGGAGGCCTAGATGACCTTTTTTCAAAATTTTAATTTTAGGGCCTATGATAATTTCGGATTTGGCTAATTTAAACCCATAATTTTGCACTAGGATGGCCCAATTTTAAATTAAAACTAAATCCCCTAGGGCTGTGCAATTTACTTCATTTAATTCATGTTAAATTTGACAAATTTTAATTTATTTTTTTCCTCCTATAAAGTCAGCCTTACTTTTTGGAGGGAAAAATTTGGTATATAAGGAGGCCTCCCCTCCACTCATTTCATCATCTCATTCACTTCTCTCCTTTTCTTTTGGCAGCGAATTTGAGGAGCAGATTTGAGCAAGGAGAGGCAGTGAAAATCTGAAGGTGGAGTTGTGAATTTGAGCAAGGAGAAGCTACAAAAATTTTGTGGAGGCTGCATGTTAAAGAACATTTGCGAAAATCTGGGCAACGCACTTGCAAATTCTAGGTAGGCCTGCTATTTTAAAGGCATCAAATTCTGGGCAGACTGCTGTTTGAGGGGCAGACTTGGGAAAATCATAGAACTAGCTACAAATTTGTCAAAGGCTGCTAATTTGAGGGCAGATTTGCAAAATTTTTGGTGAGTAGATTGCAGATTTTTTTTTATCTTCTTCTTCTTTGGTGGAAAAGTGATTATTTGGTGTAGAAAAGAAAATTTTTTGATTTTGAGTAAAGACTAGTTGATAAAGCAGAATTCTTGCTTGTTCTTATTGGGTTCTTTCCTCCATTTCTTGCTTGCATCATCCATCCATCAATTCATCATTTCATCTAGGGCTTGAAGTTGGGAGATATAAGTATAGTTTTCATCTAGGATTTGGAGATAGGAGATATAAGTGGTAGTCCCACCCCTAGGAATGAAGTTGGGAGATATAAGTGTAGTCCATCTCATAAGTGTTTGAAGAGGTAGAAATAAGTGGTAGTTCCATCCCTAGGTGGAGAGGCTGAGATAAGTGTAGTGTGATGGGCATTGAAGAGGTAGAAATAAGAGGTAGTTCCATCCCTAGGATTGGAGGGGCAGAGATAAGTGTAGTCCCACCTCACTGTAGAAAGAAGAGGCATAAATAAGGGTTAGGATGGTGGATGCTAGTGCAAGCAAGAACCCAAGGGGAATGTATACCAAGAAAGACAAGGAAGACATGATGGCTAAGACCTCCTTCTTCTCAAAATTGAAGCGAGTGGGTGACACTAACATTGGCATAGTGGAAATGGTACAATAGAGAATTGGTTGCAGGAAGGCAAGAAAGGAGTTACCAAGTCGTCAAGGCTCACTAGGTGAGATTTCAAATTAGAGTATGACGACCTCATTGTGCTTCTCAACCGAGTCATGGGCTCCGCTCAAGGTATGTAGTTTGAAACCTAGATGTACTATTTTATTGAAGGAATTGAAAATGGAAAAAGAAAGTTTGATTGGGCTAGAATCATTAGTGAGAACTTAGAGTTGCAACTTAGGATAGTGCAAAATTAGAAGCAATTCTACATGGGGTCCTACCTCTTCTATTTGATTGCAACGCTGTCGGTGATGCTTTGCTAGTCAAACCAAATCCAAATTTGGGGAGATGCACTGCACCACTATGGTTAAGATAGATGCTTATGCCAAGGGGTGAGGTTGTGGTAGTCTGAATAGTTGAAGACATTCAAGGGTTAGCCAAAGAGAAAAAAATTAGTGAGGAAGCAGGTTTCATTGCAGATTGGAAGAGATTTGAAGATATTTGAGGCTAGGCAAGGCTTGGCTATTCGTGCAATCTAGTTTGGTTAGATTTGAGGAGGTATGGCCAAGGAAGGTTCCCTTGAAACCCAAGAGTATTGAAGCAGAGGGGGGTGCATGAAACCAAATTCGAGTAGGAAGGAACGTTAAAGAAGGCAAGGATAATGAAGGAGGAAAGTGAGATGAAAGGTTGAAAGAGGTCAAGTTTGATTTCAAGGCGGTGGCCAAGAGCAAGGCTCTCAAATTTCAAGGAGGTTCACACCTAGGCAAGCCACCAAGGCCAAGGAAAGATTACCCCAAGTGCATAGAGACCTCACCCTTTCAAGGTTAGGACATCAGGTACAAGCAATTTCAAGTGGTGATGAGAAAGTTTCTAAGGACGAGCTCAAGCATCCAAGGCTTCACCTCAAGGATTAAATAAATTTATAAGATAAGGTTGATGAGGTGGAAATTTCATGTGCATGCAATCAAATCATGCCAAATGTCCTATGTTCTCATTGGTTGACAGATTATTGTAATTTTCCCATTGGCCCACAAAGTTGGTGCCCTCATGTAATTGGTTGAAAGATGGTAACCCTAATTAGGGTTTGTAAGGTTTAATCTTGGCCCTTGATTTTGCCCCTTAATCTTGGCCACTCGTCGTAATTTTGAGCCTCCTATATAAGGCCATTTGTTCTCATTTGTAAAGGGAGTTATGTTGGAGAATTGTTGCCAAAATGCTATCAAAATTGTTCTCTATTCATTGTTGTGGTTTGCATGGTGGATATACATGATCATTTTGGTGTATTGCATGATCCTTCTCATCTCTCAAATTAAAGTAGGATTTTATTTCATGTTGTTAGAGTAGAAGTAGATGGCTAGTTGTATGGTGATGTTAGTGAATGTTTGATAGGGATATATATACTAGGCCACTAGCATCCTAGCGGCTTGTTTGGAAGCCTTGTGTGGTAATCTAGTCCAATCACTCCCAAGTTCTACTTGCATTTCATCTTTCTGCTTGTACTTCAAGTTGGGTTGGAAGATTGGTGTTAGTGTGAAAATCCTAAGAGTATCCCTTTGAATCATTGCGTCTATGGAGGTAGCACCGCTGACAAGCTTTCATTAGATTGGATCCCCATCCATTTGCTAATTTATTTATTCATAGGAGTAGTAGTAGAGCAGTAAGCAGTTAATGGTAGGAGTAGTTGAAAGTGAAGGTGATCAAGGAGAAAAGAACAAGTCAAGCAAGCGAAGTACCACCAAGTCATCTTTGAATGAACAACGTAAGCCCACCCATGTGATTAACTAGCAAATCACATTAATATAACTAAGTTAGTATCCACAGGTGTAAGGAACCTTGGATTTTTCTCATGTTCTTCATGAGTAATTACTTTTCAAGAGAGGGTTGAGTGTTTGGTATTCTATATCAAGTATTCAATTGCTATATGTTATGTAGTGGTACAAAACTGACATCAACATATTCCATACCTTGATTTTTTTTTTTCCTTTCCTTTTTCTGTCCAACTGTAGATGTTCCCACCATAAGGATGCATGACTCTTCAACTTTGTGCTTTTAATTTTCACCTTCTTTTCCTCAGGTACATTTTCATACTCAAAGTACTTTTCCATCTCGGTGATCTAGTCCACCAATTCATCAGAATCTAATTTTCCACTATACTCAAGAGGATTAAAGTGTGGTGTAGACTTTAGATTTGTCAAAGCCTTCAACAATATTTCCTCACCTTGATCCATCATTGATGTAGGTTCTACATCACATTGTTCTTCCTCAATTTCATCATCACTAACATCTTCAAAATGTCTTTCTCTTCTGTGGGATGTTTCAATAGCTTCTAATCTAGGAGAAAGTTGTCTTAACATGTCTGCTAATCCTGGATCCACATCTCACCTCCCATGAACCATCTTGAAACCCTCTGTAATTGTAGGCTAGATCGCAATCTGCTACCCCACAATAATTCAACTAGGGTTTGACAAGAAGGAACCCTCAAACCTAGATTCGCAAACCTAGATCCAGATCTCACCTCGCTCTAATACCTCATGACGCAAAGGTAAATGGGGAGAGGGGCCAAAGGCACACCCTAACCAGATCCACTTTGTAGAGATCACATGCAGAAGAAACAACACACAAAGGTGAGAGAGAGAGAATGCATAAACTTTCATATATTATCTTCAATCGATTCATACATACCGGGCTATAAGGCCTTCCTAGTTTAGGCCAAATATTACAATTAAGTACAGAAGTCCTCCAGCATGTGAGGATCTTCCAATAATCTCTAATCTTCTAACTTCTATCTCCTAGTTGAACTCTCTCCTCAACTCTAACCAAAAAACTACATTTATACAAGAGACTATCGAATCAAGTCGGTCTTCAGATCCACCATCAATGGAAGGAATGACTAGATCTAGGTCCACACACTTCATAATGATAGATACCAACATTAAATTTGTGACCAAATATAAATGAAAGAGTCAGCCTGAATAGGAATTCAAAATAAATAACTTGGTAAGTAAGGATAACTGAGTGCCAGACAAGCATCACCGAGCACTAGGGAAATTACCGAGTGCTAGAGAGATAACCGACCAACACCGGTGATCAAAGGAAACCAAGAAACACCAGACCAACTCGGTTAAAGAAGCAACCGAGCAACATAGAAAACTTCAAACATATTTTTGGTGACACAACATTCACTAGTACATTTGAGGACAAATTCCAATGGCCATGTGTTGGTTTTGCAACACCTATTTGTCGAAACTGCGACAGATGTGTCCATCGACATTTTTGCATGGGAAATGGCGATGAAAGTGATCACCGTCAATATTCTAACATAGTTTCCCATCGGAAGAGGCCACATAAATAGAAACTTTACTATGGGATAGATCCATTGAAAAGGGTTCTTTACGATGTTGTTTCCATTGGAAAGGTGAAAGATATGGAATAGATGTCCAATAGGATAACCCGTCAGATGTATAGCAATCCTGTCACACAAATCTATCGAATTGGGGTTCCCTTCGACAGCTAACCTGTCAAAAATTTGACGGTATGCAGTAAACTACCGACAACAGAACCCATCAGACATATAGTACTTCTATTAGAATAAATTTACTACCCATCGCAAAAGTGATGAATTAGCATAGTAAAGATAACAAAGCTCAAGAGACCATCATAGTTGGTCTCTGTCTTTGGTCCATATACTGACAAAATGTTTTACCTTTCGTTAGCTCATCAAATGAGGGGATTTGATAATGGATGATATTTTCATGTGTAATGTATATTATTTTAGTTGACGTTGCACAAATTTATTAACTCTGCGCACTTGTATACTACAAGAACAACCATAAAGAAGCATCTCCTCTCATGTCCTACATTACTCAAGCCACAGGAGGGGATTCTTCTTTATGGTTGTGCTCGATGTATACAAGTGTGCAAAGTAGATAAATTCCTTCATCGTCAAACTAAAATAATATACATTATACATGGAAATATCATCCATTAAATTCTTTCAAATCATCGCATTTGATGAGCTAATGAAATGTAAAATGTTTTGTCAGTATATGGACCAAAGACGGAGACCAACTATGATGGTCTCTTGACCTCTGCTATCTTTAGTCCTAGCTACTGGGTAAGGGCTAGAAGACTTATACCTATCAATCATTGAGAATAATCATCGCCTTGCCTTTATGTACACTACACAGTATCCAATATAAGAGAAGGCAGAAAATATGAATGGATAAAAGAAATGAAAGATACAATAAAATTATCTTATTTTTTACCTTCTCATAATTGATCCCAGTCTCGCAACAGTAATTTTATACGATCACTGGCACATTTCATGCATGGATGAGAAACAATATCCAAAGTTTCTAAATTCTAAGAAGAGGTGTGAATGGAGGCCAAAAAAATGGATATTTACGAACGTTTTATAGATGTAGTACTGAATCATCATCTCTGCACTGGTACTCAATCTAGAAACCCTCTCTAGAAAATCTCCACATCTAGAAAATCTCTGCAAAATCCCCTTCTAGCCTCCACTACATATATGTCTTCTCACTATCTAAAAACTCTCCATCATTGATTCCCGTCATTTTTTTAGCATCTCTATGGAGTGAGACCTTAAATTATTGAGCTTCTCTTTGTTTCAAGAATAGTTTAACATTCTCTACTTAACAGGGCCAACCACGTGAAGGTGGAAGCTCATTTGGCCCCTCCTAGGAGCCTCTTATGACCCTTTATGACATTTTAAGACCTCTAAGATGTGTATTCTTAGGGATCATAAAGGGTCGTAAAGGGTCATAAGGGGTCCTGGGACACAATAGCTAAGAAATATAAATGTAGGCATCATGGTCACAATTTTTTGGAGACAACATAATTGATTGGTATACCCAAACAATGCAAAATAACCACTACTCCTCTGGTTCCATGTCGACATTGCGGGATCCAAAAAACATAGATAAGGAATAAATTTAGAGAGTGGAGGAGAGCCATAACAACCAAAATAATACATGAGGACAAACCTCAAGTTAAATGAGGCAACTACAAACATTTTAATAGATTTTCATTATTAAATAATGAAATTTGCATATACTAGTGTTCTAAGCCCCCTCTGACTTACACGTCTAGAAAATGAAACTACAACCTATTGGGATTGAGACAAACCTTATAAAACAACAACTAAGAAGGATCGCTTGCCAACATTTGTTGAATACATCTGTTGGAGGACCTTGTATTGAACAGATGTTGGCAAGCAATCTTTCTTAGTTTTTGTTGTTTTATAAGGTTTGTCTCAATCCCAATAGGTTGTAGTTTCATTTTCTAGATGCGTAAGTTAGAGGGGGCTTACAATAATAAATCATGTAATGAGGGGGCTTAGAACACTACTATATGCAAATTTCATTATTTAATAATAAAAATTTATTAAAATGTCTGCAGTTGCCTCATTTAACTTGAGGTTTATCCTATATTATTTTGGTCATTATGGCCATCCTCCGCTCTCTAAATTTATTCCTTATCTATGATTTTTGGATCCCGTAGTGTCAACTTGGAACTGAAGGAGTAGTAGTTTCTTTTCATCGTTTGGGTATACAACTCAATTATGTTGTCTCCAAAAGATTGTGACCATGATGCCTACATTTATGTTTCTTAGCTATTGTGATATCTACATTTATGTTTCTCAACTTTCGTGTTTATGTGCATATTTTTTATGTGTTTAGGAAGACATATTTCTACCCTGGGCCTGGATCTTATGGCAATTAGCTTCATAACAATGAAGTAGATGACAAATGAGCAATTAGCTTCCCAAGAAAAATCTCATAAATTAACTATGTGTACCCCAATTCCTATGCCCTCTATGTGTACCCAAATGATATATTTGAAACAACAAGGGTAAGGCTTAAATAAGTTAATTTTGCATCACTAGATAGATATGTATGTTTTATCCATAATGACCAAACTTCATAAAACATACAGACCTGTCTAGTGATCATATTGTCCTAAAGGTGGTTCCTAATGCTCTGCTACTGCAACAACTATAGAATGTGATGCAAAATTAACTTCTTTAAGCCTTACCCTTGTTGTTTCGAATATATCATTTAGGTATGCACAGAGGGCACATGAATTGGGGTACACATAGTTCATTTATGAGATTTTTCTTGGGAAGCTAATTGCTCAGCTCTCATCTGCTCATTTATTATCAAGATAATTGTCGAAGGATCCAAGCCTAGGCTAGAAAGATGTCTTCCCATTCTGTTTGAGCCATATTCCTTGTTCTTGTCAAACTTCCTTGGTATGGTAGGCCTGCTCTCTGCAGTACTCTTCTTCAATCTATGTTCGATGATAAAAATCTTCTTTTTCTTCCTAATTTCAGCCAGAGCTTCCTTTTCATTAGGATTCAACTCCACTTCCCCCATCTCATCATCCTCATCACCCTCAGCTACCATCCTAAGCCCTTCTTCCCTCTCCAGTTCTTCAAGCCTCTGCAAGATATCTGGATCAATAAAGTGTGCAACATTGTGTCCATCCATGATCTCAAGAATATCATCTTCTTTCCACTCTTCATTTTCCAAAATATACCACTTCTTCAAGCTTGTAGAGTAGTGCGTCATCATGCCCCACCCCCCTCCTGATTCCCAAAGAACCACACATATTTTTCCCAGCCTCAGATCTCATCTCCGCAACCAATTTTGCATCCTCCTCTAATAGTGTCTCTAGTGGGTGCAAATTAATCTTATTACAAACTACAATAAGAGGCTTATTGGCAAACAAAGGTTTTATGCTGCTTGTTGCACAATACTATAATCACGAGACCCCAAAACATCAAGGAAAAATAAAACAACCACCTTCAAATGAGCCAAGGCAATAATACTGAGCATCTCGATGGTGTTCCTGTCCTCCAAGGGGTGGTCCAAAATACCAAGGGTATCAATAACCTGATACCTCAAATACTTATAATCAGTATCCCCGACAAACATAGACTTAGTAGTAAAAGCATAAGGTTGCACATCCACATCCACCCTAGTAATCTTATTAATAAAAGAACTCTTTCCAACTTTAGGGTACCCATAGATCAAAATAGTCTTGGTATTTCAACATATGGAGATTGAACCAGGTTGGGTTATTACATTTCCTTCTCACTTTGTATTGACTGAAGTTTAGTCTAATACATTTTTTAATTGGAAGTTTGTGATATTAAATTGTTATCATGGTTATTTGAGTAAACCTTTATGAATAACATGAATACAATGCTCTCTTGTTTAAACTAAACCATTCATATAACAAATACAAGACATTGCAAATTGACTTCGAAAAACAACTTTAGTCAAAGTGTTTAGAAAATACATTCAGATCAGCCTTAGGATATTACAAGGTATAAATCCAATTGGTGTCTCTTTGGGTGGTTACAATGTTGTCCTATCATTCATGGTGGAAGATGTGAAGGATAATTTTGTAACTTCATACAATATGAAAGGTACCACAATCCATGGAGACATTATTGTTAAAAACTTAAACATGATTCTAATTTTCTGAGTTTGACTAGCAGTTCTTTGTCATCACATGTGCCTTGTAGTGAGGACATTCAAGAGAGGTTTGATGAGTATTCAGATTGCTCAAAGACTGATTTTGAATCAGCAATTGGTGAAGAATGTGAAGTTGATATGGATAGGGATTCATTTGACACACCAAATCCTCTTCTCAATTGATAAGACTACGAGGAAAATCTAAATTTAGTGGTGTGTGGTGAATCTGAAGATGGAAGGAAAGAAAAGTCCCAAATTTTGAATTTGGATAGTAGAGGCTCCTTTCCTCATTCTCACAAGTCTGTAGATTTGTCACATGGATTAATCAATAAAGAAGAGGCATCTAGAATTGAAATTTAAGATATAAAGGTTGGGCCTGACCATTGCACAAAAGAGGTGCTTGTATCCATTTAAAATTTGTCACCACCTGGGGTATGACCATAATTTTGAGTTCATAATAGTGACATAACTCCACTACCTCAAGATATGGCAGCCTTTGGTCAAGAAGAGAACAATGATTTACATCCTATATTTGAGGGTACACATGGTGCAAGCATGGGACATGATGGGAATGATACAACTCATCATAATTAATAAAAGAACTCTTTCCAACATTAGGGTACCCACAGATCAAAATGGTCTTGGTATTTGGGTCAATAGATGAAAACCTTTCCATATGTTTGTTAGGAATGAATGTTGAATATATCCTATGTAGGAGTATTCATAGCCATTCTATAGTAGTTGTTGTTGCATTCATGACTATGATTGTCATTTATGTCAACACAGTGATCTACTAAAGATTAGTAGAGAAGCATATAGTGTTTGAGTTAGCACACTTAGGATATTGAAGATAAAGCTTTATAGTGTTGAGGAATTACTCTATGATGTTCTATAAGATCATGGTTAAGAGCGCATATGAAAACTCATTTCCTCATGATAGTTATGAGGAAATCAGTGGAAGTAGTATTCAGGCAGTGTTCCTGAGTAGCGATTTGTAGAAATCGGATGATATCTCTTAATCAGGATTGAATCTGATCATGTACAGTTATGAGGTAGTTGAAGACATGATGTTAGTGATGTGGATGTAAGCACAAGATTTGAGGTTTCACGAGTGAAGAGTTATCTTAATTGGAAGCCGACAATTTTGTGTAATCTTTATGTAACATGTGGAAATTTTTATTTTGTAATTTGTATGCCAACTTATTTGTAATTACTTGAGTGTGGTATAAAGGAAGGAATTTTTTCCTTGTTGTAATGTAGTAGTATTTGTGAATTTTATTTGAAAGTGAATTGCATAATTGTGCAATACTTGTTGGAAGAGGATATGTGAAGTATAGAGATCTGGTATTGAGATTTGAAGAAGCAGTTGGTGTGGTTTGGCACAGTCAGAGAAGGAGTATTGAATTGTTGAGATTAGTAATCTTTTGGTATTATTCTTTTGAGTAATACAAAGATTAGTTGGACAGTGTGTTCAGTGATCTCACACCTGAAGCTGTTTGGGTAGTGGGTTCTTCTGTCTTCCATAACTCCTAACAGAGTTAGAATATTTTAGCAGGGATTCAAAGTCTCCTAACAGGGACTCATATGTACTAAATTTATTTCATAATAATCCTAACAGAGTCCATCCTCTCACAAGGAAATTTCATATTATTGCATCTTTTGTGGGCATTATTCCCACCAGGGTTTACTTTTTGATCAAGAGGTTCCCTAGTCAACATATCTTACTTTGTGTTATTGTACATGTATATCTTTCTATGGTTGTTGATTACATTGCTTACATGGTTAAAATCTATTGAAGTTGATAAAAGTTGTGTTTATTTGATAACTGATTCACCCCCACCCTCTTAGTTATCTTGGTGGACTTTACTTTCTAACAATTGGTATTAGAGCAGCAGGTCCTTGAAATAAAAGTTTAACAGCTTAAGGAGATCCATGGAAAATCATTTCAAGAAAGAAAACCCTAAATTTGATGGAGTAAATTTTGACAGTTGAAAAGAAAAGATGAAGACACATTTACTTTGTTTAGGACCAGGTTATTGGTTAATCACAAAGAATCAGAAGATTGTCTTTGATGAGGATAAAATTGAGGAATGTAATAATGAGGAAAGATATCTATTCATGTATAACATACTTGCAAGAGAAACACTCTTGTCAGCCCTTCCAGAAAATGAGTACAATCAGGTAAAATATCTAAAAACATCTCATGATATTTGGTTAGCTTTACAATCTACTTTTGAAGGTGATGAACATGCAAAGAAAGTCAGATTACATAATTGGATATGTGCATTTGAAGATATAAGAATGATGGAAGATGAATCTATTAGAAGCTATATTGGTAGAATGTCAGAGATTGTTGTAGGTATAAAATCTTGTGGAGGAACCAAGAAAGAGAATGAAGTGATATGGAAAATTCTAAGAGCATTGACTCCCGCATTTAAGAAGACAACACAGATGATTGAACAAGTTATACCTTGTACTATGAACTTTACCAAAGAAACTCTTCTTGGAAGATTGGAAGTAGCAAAGATGAACTTGAGGCTATCAAAAGATTTACCTTGAATGGAGACAACATTCAGTGCTCTTAGTGTTCACCCTACTTTGTCAAGAAGCATCAGTGTAAGCGGAGATTATGCTAGCAGCAGTAGATCTAGAAATGAAGAAGATAAGAAGATTGAAGAAGGCATTTCCTTGCTTGTGAAAAGAGAACCAGACAGTAAGATATTTTTTAAATGTTGGACTTGTCAAGAATTTGGTCATTTTGCATCTAAATGCCCTAAGAGAGTTAAGAAGTATAGAAAGAAATTTAATCCTAGGAGATCTAAAGAATGTTACTATGCAAATGATGAAGAACTTGAAGCTAGTTTGGAGAAATATTTGAGTGAAAGTGATACTGAGAATGATGATATAGGATTTGTAGCAATTAAAGAAGAAAATCCTAAAATAGAAATTAAGGAAGAAAAGGCTTTAGTTTCTCAAGTAGAAAAGAAAGCTGATTGGATTATAGATAGTGGTTGTTCATATCATATGATTGGAGATATGAAAAAGTTCATAAAGTTTAACAATTATGATGGAGGATTTGTTAGAGTTGGAAACAATGCACCTTTTTTAATTAAAGGTATATGATCTATTACTCTTGATGGAAAGACTAATACTGATGATGTTTACTTTATGGATGGTTTGAAACATAATGTTTTGAGTGTTGGATAGCTAGTTAATAAGGGATATCAAGTTTGGTTTACTGAGAAAACTTATGTAATCAAAGACAAGGATGGAAATTTGATTGGTACTGGATCTAGAACCAGAGGTAATGTATTTCAGTTGAATCCTACTGAGATTACATGCTTGATTACTAAGATTGATGACAGTTGGTTATGGCACAAAAGGTTTTGTCATATAAACTTTGATAATATTGTGAAAGTGAGTACTACACTTGCAGTAAGAGATTTTCTTAAAATTATGAAGCCCACTAACATGATTTGCAAGGAATGTGTGATGGCTAAACAAAAGAGAAGCTTATTTCCCAGCAAAAAATTTACAACACCAGAGAAGTTGGAAATTGTTCATACAGATTTGAGTGGTCCCACAAAGTCTAGAGGATTCTATGGAGAAAGGTATTTTATGATTCTTGTTGATGATTTTACAAGAATGATGTGGATTGCATTTCTTAAAGAAAAATATGAAGCATTTGATAAGTTTAAGATTATTAAGAACAAAGTTGAGAATGAATCTAGAATGAAGATTAAATGTTTGAGATCAGATAGATGTGGAGAATTTACTTCAAAATAATTTAACACTTTTTGTGAAGTGAATGGTATTAAGAGACAGTTTTCAGCCCCTAGGACACCTGAACAAAATGGTATTGCAGAAAAAAGAAACAGATCAGTGACTGAAGTAGCAAGAGCTATGTTATTTGAGAATGACTTAGCAAAGATATTATGGAGAGAAGAAATGAACACAATAGTGTATACAATGGACAAAGTACAAATCAGAGTAGACATAGACAAGACACCCTATGAACTATGGTTTGGACATGCACCATCAGTTAAGTATTTTAGAATTTTTGGAAGCAAATGTTATATTAAGAGAGATTATGCCATTGGAAAGTTTGATCCTAGAAGTGATGAAGGTATATTTCTTGGATATTCATTGAAGGGAAAATCTTATAGATGTTACAATAAAAGAATTAAGACTATTGTTGAGAGCGCACATGTAAAAGTTGATGAAAAGTTCAAAATTTAGGAAAGAATGCTTGATTATGAATCAGATGAAGGAAATCATCCTAGAACTAATCCAAAGACTACTGAATTATTCTATGAAATTGACAGTGATTTGTTGAATGAAATCTACAGTGAAGAAATCATTGAAGAACCTACATAAGAAACAAGAACTGAGACAATGACACCTAATAGGAATCTATCAAGGAATCATCCTATTGTGCAGATTATTGGAAGCATAGACAGAGGAGTTCTGACACAAAATAAGGTACATGAATAGTTGTGTTTGATTTCTCAAATTGAACCTAAATCTACTAGTGAAGCTTGTGAAGATGAACATTGGATTAAAGCTATGAAAGAAGAACTAGATCAGATTGAAAAGAACAAGACATGGGAATTGGTCCCTAGACCTAAAGATAAGAATGTTATAGGAACAAAATGGGTATTCAGAAACAAGATGAATGAACAAGGAGAAGTAGTAAGGAACAAAGAAAGAAGGAATTGACTATGAAGAAAATTTTACACCAGTAGTAAGAATTGAAGTAGTAAGAATGTTTTTGGCTTATGCAACTTACAAGAAATTCAAAGTGTATTAGATGGATGTGAAGTCAGTATTTTTGAATGGAGAATTGGAAGAATTCTATTATAAATTTTTCTATAGTGATTTATATGACTTAATATAGTGTTGTCATTATGGTAACAAAGTCATATAGTAGTTTGGAGTCAGCGCACTTGATGTAGAGATCAGAAATTGACTAAGTGTTGAAGACTGGATAGTGTACATAGTTCCTGAAGCTCAGAGCATCAACACGTGTGTACGACTGAATTATGGTGTGCGCCCTAGAAGTTAAGTTGGTTAGACTATATTCATGCTTAGTCTATGAGCGCATGATCAGATATGCAAGTATGAGAAAGATACAGATAGTTGAAGTTACACAGCTAGTGTGTGCTAGTGAAGAAGACAGTAAGCAGTCGACTATTATCATTTTGAGTTGCGGTTATCTTCTGATGATGTAAAGGCTATGCACCTATTTTAATTAGGTTTTTGACATGTATATATGTTTTTTTGTAAACAAGCTTGAGCCAATTCATTTGGAAGTGTTGTATATAATAGGTTTAAGGGCTGACCTAGTTGTTTATTTTGTATGCACATAAATATGAGATGCACCCATTGTAATTGGCATGGAAGTGGATAGAGAGTTGTAAGAAGCATAGAAGAAGTGTGTGAAGAGACTATAAGATATATTAGATCTTTTTAAGAGGTCAAAGCATTAGCGCATCAAGGGAACTGATCTGACAAGCAGTGTCACAATAGTAGTTCATCCAACAGATATAGTGTGTATTTGAGATCTGAAGGTTGTAGCCTTCACCACTTAAGCAATGAGCTCTAGGATAGTGCATCCACTCCCCTAATAGGGACTATTGTAAAAGACTCCTAATAGGGTTTGACCCTTAACAAGGTCTACTGTACTTAATGCATTGTAAAGAAACTCCTAACAGGGTTAAGGATCTTCTAACAAGGATCATAAAACACTAGTACAAAATAGTAGTGGGTGTCAATTTCCACCAAGGTTTTTACCTATTTGGGTTTCCCCATAACCATATTGGTGTTATGTGTTGATTTCATGTTTCATGTTTATGTGGATGTTCATTTTAGTACTTAAGAATTTAAGTTCAGTTTAAATGATTAAAAAATAATATATAGTGAACACTGATTCACCCCCCCTCTCAATGTTCCCATTCCTAACAATGTCTACATTGAGCTTCCTAAAGGTTTTCCTTTAACTCAAGAATGAGATATGGTATGTAAACTAAAGAAAGCTTTATATGGATTGAAGCAAGCACCTAGAACTTGGTATGCAAGGTTGGATAAGGATTTGATAAAGTTAGGATTTACAAAAGACACAACTGATAGAAAACTATACACAAAGGAAATTGAAAATGGTTTGTTTGTTGTTGTTATTTTTGTTGATGATATTATCTTTGGAGGAGAAGATGAAGCCAGTGATAAATTTGTAGATGAAATGAAGACTGAATTTGAAATGAGTATGATTGGTGAAATGATATACTTTTTTGGATTGCAGATAACACATAACAGTGATGGTATCTTTGTAAGTCAGACAAAGTACTTGAATGATTTATTGAAGAGATTTGGAATGGAGAACTGTAAACTAGTTGGAACACCTATGGTAACAGGACACAAGTTATCTAGCACAGATGATACTCCTGAAGTGGAACAAAAAAGGTATAGATCTATGATTGGAGGATTGCCATATTTAACTTATACAAGACCTAATATATCACATGCAGTTGGAATTGTAGCAAGATTTCAAGGTGAAACTAGAGAATCACATTATGCAACAATAAAGAGGATACTGAGATACTTAAGAGGCACAATTGAGTATGGATTGTGGTATGAAAAATTTGATGATTTTACCCTATGTGCATATACAGATGCTGATTGGGGAGGTAGTGTTGATGACAAAGAGAGCACCAGTGGTGGAGCATTTTTCCTTGGAGGAAGATTAGTTTCTTGGCTAAGCAAGAAGAAGAACTTTATTTCACAGAGCACATCAAAAGTAGAGTATGTGGCAACAATAAACAATTGTAATCAGATAATTTGGATGAAGCAAATGCTAAAGGATATTGGAATAAAATTTGTTGAGCCTATTGTTATACATTGTGATAACACCATCATAGTTAGTATGTCTAAGAACCCTATGTTACATTCTAAGACAAAGCATATAGAGATAAAGTATCATGTAGTGAGAGAGAAAGAGGTAGAGAAAGAAGTCAGACTTGAGTATATAAGCACAAAGGAGAAGATTGCAGATATATTTACAAAACCTTTGCCTAAGGATACATTTGAGTATATGAGAGGTATGCTTGGGGTTATGCCCCAGCCTACTTTTGAGAAGTGATGGAGATTGTTGCATCCGTCCAGTGGTATATGAGCCCTATCTTTCTTCTAGATTGGATGGTGGTACTTCCTCTATGGGGTAGTATGTGTATCTGAGCTGAGTCATGGGGACTCTAGTGAATGTATTTTCTAAAAAAGTGTCTTTTGACATTGAAGTTGTTGTTGACATAATGATGAAACATCTATCATTGATGTTAATTGGGGAGAAGTATTCATGAAAAATCATCTATTGGAGAGAATTGAATAGGAAAATGAAGCAAGATTTGATTGATGAAGAGGATTTGAAAGCATTTTCGGAGCAGCAGTGTTGCAGTGTTGGTATTCATGGAACTTGGATGTTTTTTCATATATGTTGCCATCAATGCCAATGGGGGATATTGTTAGGAATGAATGCTAAATATATCCTATGGGGGAGTATTCATAACCATTCTACAACAATTTTTGTTGCACTCATGATTGTGATTGTCATTGATGTCAACACAGTGATCTACTGAAGATTAGCAGAGAAGCAGACAGTGTTTGAGTTAGCACATTTGGGATATTAAAGATGAAGCTATGCAGAGTTGAGGACTTACTCTATCATGTTCTATAAGATTGTGGTTAAGAGCACATATGTAAATTCATTTATTCATGACAGTTATGAGGAAATCAATGGAAGCAGTATTCAGGTAGTGTTCTTGAGTAGCGGTTTGTGGAAATAGGATGATATCTCCTAATTAGGATTGAATCTAATCATGTACCATTATGAGGTAGTTGAAGATATGATGTTAGTGAAATGGACATGAGCGCAAGATCCAAAGTTGCACGAGTGAAGAATTATCTTAATTGGAAGCTGACAATTTTGTGTAATCTTTATGTAACGTGTGGAAACTTTTATTTTGTAATTTGTATGCCGACTCATTTGTAATTACTTGAGTGTGGTATAAAGGAAGGAATTTTTTCCTTTTTTTAATGTAGTAAAAGTTGTAAATTGTATTTGAAAGTAAATTTTGGAATTGTGCAATACTTGTTGGAAGAGGATATGCGAAGTATAGAGATCTGATATTGAGATATGAAGAAGTAGTTGGTACAGTTTGGCACAATTAGAGGAGTATTGAATTGTTGAGATCAGTAATCTTTTGGTATTATTCTTTTGAGTAATACAAAGATTAGTTGGACAGTGTGTTCAATGATCTTACACCTGAAGCTGTGTAACACCCTGCCAGGGAACCCAAAAGAAACTAACCTAGAACATGATACTAAGTTTAGGTGAATAATTTTTTTTTCTAAATTTTACAACTAAGATATACAATCACATGAATGCATTAACCATTATCTCACATAACACACATCGCATACATAGGTTACAAAACTAATGGGTCCCATGACGTAGTATTACTTCCTAACATAACTCATTAAATAATCATCAACAAATGATTCTATAAATTAAATACAATAATTACATCATATTGATTACATCTCATGAATAATCATAAATCCTAATAAACATACATCCACTGCACATGTTGTAGGGTATGTAGTAATCATTCTAATAACTAGACTACAATATCTAGATTAGGTATCATATGCGATACTCTAATACAAGATTTACAATAAAGAATACATAAATAAAGAACATCAAAGATGAAGTAACATAAGGAATCCAACTGTAAGACACCAACAAGCACTGACACCAGGATGTCGAATCTTGAATGGTAAAGAATCACTACCAACCATCTGTGTAGAACCACAAAGGTCTACCCCACCATGCTGAGGAGATAACATTGGACCCCAAACGGATAATCAAGTCAAATCAGGAAATACCACTAGGAAACGAATCTTGATAGCTTACTAACTCAAGGTCAACAAAAGTAGTGAAAGGTGTGACTCACTAATCTAGAGGCAACTGACCATGTAGGATAACTAGACTATGTATAGAAATGTGTCATCATGTACGTCTAACCCTTGAGTCTCATCCTGGTAATCACTCTAGATCCCAACACTCAAGTGACCATACATGGAATCAATGACTTCTCATACTGACGAAGCCACTAACTATGCCAGAACACACACCTCAATAGGCGACAAGCATTATCTCATCCTCATCTCAGTCTGTACTAGCACTCAAGCATGGGAGAGGAAACTATCTTATTAGGCTCATTTATTTTCCCTTAATTTAATTAGGTTATCACTTGTTTACAATAACTTACAATAAGTGATCCACAATAGCCACTTCTGGGCCCTGACGCTTATTGCAAGCCACCTCCTAACACATATCTAGGTAAACTACCCTAGGCTCATAGATCTCTCCTAGATCAAATCTCAGATAAAACAGATAGTCACACATCCAAAATCATCACAGAAACTAGGATTGACTACATACACATAATCACTGAATCTCATAAAACAACAAGATCCTATAAGGTCATCTGGAACATAAACAAAACACACTCATTCCAAACATAATAAACCACATGAACATATGATAAATCCCAAGCCTCTGTCTCTCCTAGGTCATCTAGTTCCCATAACATTGATAAACCCAACATCTAGGAAAGATAATAAAATCATATTGAATTTAATAGCCAATTTTAGTAGAAAATAATGCATGTACAAATGAAAGGATAATTTAAATGTTTTCACCATTTAATAAAAGTCCACATTGTATACATAAATGCATCACATAACACTGTTCATACTCAAGCCATAACTAGATAAATAACCCAAATTCTATCAATTCATTAAACCTAATTTATTGTCCACTAGCCATAAGGTTTAACAACATTGGTTTTAATCTAATAAAACAAATATTATTCTAAATAATAGTTATAAACATGTTTTTCCAATATTAAATAAAATCTACTAATAGCATTTATCATTACCCAAAAACAATAAATGACTAACAAAAATTATAAATAAAGATATTTCTATTTATGAATATAACCTTTATTTAAGTAAAACTCAAATTAAACAAATTTATTATCAAATAAATTATTAAGAAATCAAGCTTATCTTAAGATAAATAAACCTCATTAATAAAATTTATTAAAACTAATTAACTAAAGTAAATTAGAAAAGCTTAAATAAAATTAATAATTTTAATTACTAAGAAAATTAACTAATCAATCTTATCAATTAATTTCCATTGAATAACCTAAACACTTAATTTAATTTTACATAAATTTTTTTTTATATAAAATAAAATTAATATAACAAAATTAAAATAATTTATAATGATCAAATTTAATAAAGCAAATATTATAAAATCTAAAAAAAAAACAAAAAAATAAAATAAAGTACCTCGTGGGGGGGCCCGCTGGTCCCCACCCATTGGCGCTGCAGTCATAGACTGCCGTGCCGCCCCTCCTTGGGGATCCCGTGCGCAGCACTGTACACCACCACAATGGTGTTGGGGAGTGGGGATTGGTGGCCCCATTCCCCATTAAACTTTGCATTATAATTTTTTTTTTTATAATCCTTTTTTTTAAACAATTCAAATTTTCGTGCGACAGTTTATAAGTGTTAATTCCATTTTTCTTAACATAGAAAGTATTATTATTATTATTTATTTTAATTAAAAAGAAAGGCCAAGCAAGCAATAAAAATATTTCCGAAAATGGAATACACAGGTTGTAGGAAAATTTTTCCAGAAATGGAAATTTGTCTTATTATTCACACAGTGAATTTGTCCTTTCTTCTAATCAGATTTTCTTTTTCCTCTCAACATCATTAATCAAACATTTAACCAATTAAAACAAAAGGGGCTAATTTTTTTGTCTTTTACCAGTATTATTTTTTACTGTATATTTTTGACAGAGAGGGACTTTTTACACAGAATGGTATTTTTTCATCCAAAATGGATTTTTGAAGACAACCCATTAATTTAATTTGTTCATACTATAGAATTAATTATAGAGATTTTAATTTCTTGTTTTCTAGGTGCCCTAGGATGAATTTTTCTCCAAAAATTTTAGCAACATAACACTACTATGCCAAGTCACAAAATAAAATAAAAGGCATAATACAAATGGTTTCCTAATACCCATAGTGAAGCATAATTGAAAATAGATTTGCATCCTCAAATCAAAATAAGCACATCTATATAATAAAAATTTTATAAATGAAATTACAGGAAGATTAAATCAAACCCTACCTCAATCCAATGCTAGATACTGAGATAGAATGCTTGTAAGATGAATACAATCCAGAACTGCCAATAGAAAAGCTCAACCTACAGGTTTTGAGTCACAGTGCAAGAAATTCCCAAATCCAAAGCAAGCAATCTTCACCCAGAATCCATGCACAATCTCCACAAGCTCAAGAACACAAAGAAAACATAAAACTCCCAAAAGCTCTCTCCAAAATTGCTCTCCAAAAACTGATTAACCAAAATGAATGCCAAATTCCCCTATTAGGGGTTCAACTCCAACAATTAAGCAAACCCTAGATGACTCACACATAGAACTTCTAATCCAACTCTCTCTCTTTTGTTGAGAGAAAATACCAATTAATAAAATAAAATTAATTTAATTATGCACAACACAACTTAGTCTCCTAAAGACAAGTTGTCACTTTTCCCAAACCAATCACTTTCATAGTAAATAATGCACATGTTAATAATAAAAGCTATTATTAAATAATTTAAAATTCCTAACATCATTAAATCACACTATAAATATTAATTTAATAACTATAGGACAATTTCAAATAAATTTCACAAAATTAATTAATTAATATCAAATATCCTAATATTTGATTTTTAATTAATTAACAATCATAAAATAACGTAGGAAATAAACTTAATATTATTTTCCAATATAATATTAAATTTATCACTATAGAAAATCACACATACAATCAACAATAAATAAGGACAATCAAATAAACATACCAACACAGAGATGGAGTCCACGAACTTTGTCACCTGACAAATTTGGGTAAGGTGGTCAATGGATACTTATCCAATAATTAGGATAATTTGGCTTAGATTTAGGTTTTTTTGGGTCCATCTGTTACCTCCCCTCTTTACCATTGAGATGAGTATATTTTTGGAAATGCTCACTCCTGCCAATTCAGGGAAGACAATGCCCTGTACCTGCAAACCTGTCATCACAAATCAAAGCATGTACATACAACATATGGAAAACAATGGTAGGGTACGGTCAGTCGTGTGGATCTTGACAAAGTGAGTAACTACGCCTCCGTCCTCTACCATACAGACACATAAAATAGATACATACATATGAACACCATACACATGCTAGTATGGGGTAAGTACATGATAAACCAACTGAAATATGAAACACCTCAACATAATATATCAATATCCAAACATGACATAATCATAGCATAATCCAGATCATCAATAGTCACTAAAATAATAAAATCTACACACAACAATGTGGCCTAAAAGAGTATGGCATCTGAAAAATTGAAAGCAAAATATAGAGGTACTACATCCACCCCCCCTTGTATCAGGCTTACTCCTGAAAGCCTACAAACAAGTAGGGATAAGATTCACGAAATCTAGCTACATCCTCCCAAGTGGCTGCTGTCTCATCATTTGGATCACATTGGACCCTTACCTGGTTGATGGTTCGAACCCTGAGGATCAAATCCCAATGCTATAGGATACATATGGGCTCCAATGCCAACTGCCCATCCTCCGCCTGCAAAGCATTCCAATCAAGTACATGTGTAACATCAAAAATATATCACCTAAGTACTGAAACATGGAATACATCATGAATGCATGATAAGCTGGGTGGTAAAGCAAGACGGTATGCAAATGGACCTATCCTCTCTAAGATCTCAAAAGGACCAACAAATTGAGGTGCCAACTTTGAACCCTTTCCATATCGGATCAGACTCTTCCATGGATGTACTTTCAAGAATATTCTGTCCCCAACTACAAACTGTCTATCAATTCGATGAGCATCTGCATACTTCTTCTGTCTATCCTCTGCAGTAGCCACATGCTCTCGAATACGAATCACCTATTGCTCCATGTCATGTTGCATATCTGGACCAATAAGAATACTGTCCTCTAGTCTGTCCCAGCTCAATGGTGTATGACAAGGATGCCGGTACAATGCATGGAAGGGTGACATGCCAATGAAACTATGATATCCATTATTATAGACAAACTCCACTAAATAAAGATAATCCTCCCAGTGAGTCTATTTGTCCATGACATACATCCTCAACATATCTTCCAGCACCTGATTAACCCATTTTGTCTGACCATTGGTCTCAGGGTGATATGCTGAACTAAAATTCAACTGAGCACCATGATCATGCTGCAGTGAAGTCCAAAATGTTGATGTTAAAATAGGATCTCGATCAGAGATAATCTTACATGGAACTCCGTGAAGTCTCACTATATCTTGCATGAAGACCCTGGCCATAGAAGCCGCTGTATAAGATGATCTCATGGGAGAAAAGTGTGCCACCTTAGTCAACCGATCAACGGTCACCATGATAGCATCATGTCTATGAGGAGTCATAGGCAATCCAATAATAAAGTCCATAGAAATAATATCCCACTTCCAAGATGGAATGAGATTAGGCTGTAAAAGCCCTGCTTGATGTTGGTGATCTGCCTTGACCCTTTGACACTCTAGACATATAGCCACAAAATCTAGAATGTCACATTTCATGCCAGGCCAATAATAAAGCTATTGTAAGTCCGCGTGCATCTTCTTGACACCAGGATGTGCCGAATAAGGTGCACGATGAGCCTCTGATAAAACCAATGAATGTAAATCATCTAATGGTGGAACATATATCTAGCCCTTGTGTCGCATAAGTCCATCGGACTCCAAGACAACTCCTGAGAACCTACCCTCCAATGGTCTACCTGACTCAATCACTGAACTCACCTCCTGATACAAAGTATCTCTAGGAAGTGACTGAAGAATCCTGCTCCTCAAATCCACGCTAAGAGTCATAGCTGAAATAATCTTCCTCTTGCGACTCAAAGCATTTGCAACCACATTTTCTTTACCCTAGATGTATTTGATCTCAAAATCATACTCGCAAAGGAATTCCATCCACCTTCTCTGTCTAGCATTCATATTAGGTTGGGTAAATATGTACTGGAGATTACGGTGATCACTATGAAGCTCAAAATGGTGCCCTAATAGGAAGTTTCTCCATCTGACCAAAGCATGGACCACCACTGCTAACTCAAGATCATGTGTAGGATAATTCAATTCATGATCTTTGAGTTTGCAAGACTCATATGCAATCATTCATCCTTCCTACATAAGGACTGCTCCAATACCCTCTAATGATGCATCGGTGCAAACAACAAAATCTCTGGCTGGATCAGGCACTGCTAGAATAGGGGCACTAGTCAAACACCCCTTAAGCTTCTGAAAAGCTTCCTCACACTTCTCTATCCAAATGAACTTCTTCCCTTTCCTCTACAATGAGGTGATAGGATGTGCAACCTTGGAGAAGTCCTTGACAAACCTACGGTAATATCCAGCCAAACCCATGAAACTACGGACTTTAGACACATTAGTGGGTGCTGGCCACTCCACAATTGCCTGAATCTTCAAAGGATCTACTGAGATACCTTCTCTTGAAATCATATGACCAAGATACTGAATCTTTGTTTGAAAGAAATCACACTTCATTGCATTAGCATAGAGTTGATTTTCCCTCAAACACTGCATAACCTATCTAAGATGTTACTCATGCTCCTCTATGGATCTGGAATAAATCAATATGTCATCCAAAAAGACCAAAACAAACTGATCCAAGTACTCATGGAACACTCCATTCATTAAGCACATGAACACCGATGGAATGTTCGTTAAGCCAAAGGGTACTATTGTGAACTCATAATGCCCACATCATGTACAGAATGCAGTCTTATGAATATCTGCATCATGAATCCACAACTGATGATACCCTGACTTCAGATCAATTTTAGAAAACACCTTAGCTCCCTTAATCTGATCAAATAGGTCATCTATGCATGGCAAAGGATATCTGTTCTTGATCATTACCTTGTTCAACTGTTTGTAGTCAATACACAAGTGTAAAGATCCATCCTTCTTAACGAAGAGGACTGGTGCTCCCCATGGAGAAACACTAGGTCTAATGCTCCCCTTTGCCAACAACTCTTCTAGCTGAAGCTTAATCTCACTCAACTCATGAGTAGTCATCTGATATGGAGCTCTAGAGATGGGCTCAGCTCTTGGAACAAGATCGATCTAAAAATCAATGTCACACTTAGGTGGTATACTTGGAATTTCTTTCGGAAAGACATCAAGAAATTCCTACAATACAGGATGATCTAAGGTCTTTTCCTCACTCTCCTCTTCATCAATCTCATTCAGAGTCACCACAAACATCTGGAAACCCTTTCGCATACAACATTTAAGTTGCATGGCTGAAATCATTCAGAGAGAAATGGAACGTGGGATACCCATTATCTGACACTCCTTTCCCTCATCATCCTTGCAAATGATGGTCTTCTTCCTAAAATCAATGCTAGATCCATGAGATCCTAGCCAATCCATACCCAAAATGACTCCATATGATCCCAGAGGAATCACACGTAGATCTACTAAGGTAGTGAATCTGCCCAAATTCAGCTCACACTTAGGAACCAAAAATCCTGCTACAACCCAAGCTCTTGAGGCTAATTCCACTTGCCAACTATTATCTTGCTTTGTAGCCACTAACCTACAACACTCAACTAAATGTGGAGATATGAAAGAATCAGTAGCACCAAAATCATATAAAATAGAAATGGGTACACCTTGAATAGTACCTGTGGTCTCTACTACCATGCCCTGATGATTTGCCTACCACTGATCCAATGCTACAAAAACTCTATGACCTCATCCTATATCACCCACTATGGGCTTAGAAGATACTAATCTCTGTGAGGAAAACTGAGGTGGGTGCTATGGACAATTCACAACAATGTGTCCAAATTGCCCGCAAGTGAAACAACCTGTGCTCCTGAAATTGCCTTTCCCACTGAAAGGTGCACTAGACTACTAGAAGCTACCTCTGCTAACACTCTGTTGAGCACTCTAAGCTGGTTGAGTGGTCTGATTGTGCTTAAAGCACTTTCCATTCCAGAAGTTCCTAGAATGAGAACCACCGCTCTGAGAAGGAGGTGGAAGAGATTTAGCCTGTTGTTGGTTCTGGTTACGTTTATAGAAGTTCAAAGACTTCTTGAAGTTCCCACCACCATGAGACTGATTCCCTCTAAAACCTAATCCTGAAGGTCCACCAGCTGATGCATCTGGATGCCGACCATGTCCCGAGGCTAAGTTAGCCTCCTTAAGTGTAGCCTTAACAACCACTTCCCTGAGGGTCTTAGGCTCAAAGAGTAAGACCTCTCCAATAATGCGGGCATTCAACCCCCTTACAAAGTGCTGTACCAATAAGGCTATGTCCTATCCAAATCTGGCATACTGTTTGAGCTCAAAGAATTTGTGCTCATATTCACTCACTGTCATAATCAGCTGTCTCAAATTATGAAACTCATCGGCCCTCTGTTTCCTCCACTGATCAGATAAGAAACATTCTCAAAAATATTCCAAGAACAATTCCCATGTAACTATGTCCATCTGAAGACCTAGCTTCTCTTCCTCAATTTTCCACCATACTGCTACAAAATCTGTGAGCTGTGTCACAACATATCTAGCTTTGGTGTTGCTACTAAATGGGTGCATTGCGAAACTTCACTCCAAGGCTATCAACCATGTCTCAGCCTCAAGTCCTGTACCCTTCCCATCAAAGGGAATAGGCCGTCCCCTCATAAGATCCCGCATATGGATTGCTGCTACCACTGAAGGATCCACAATAAATTTCCTCTTTAGAGGACTCCTGGATCTTTCCCTCTCTCTTTCTCCTTCATTCCTACGGGAATGATGTGAACCTTCCTAATCTTCTCTATCCTGATTAGGACTGAGATGAGCAAGGATTGCCCGAAGGAGCTGTCTAGTATCAAGTCCATTAGACTCCCCCTGATGCTCATCTCCCTATTCCTCTCTCGACTACTGACGGTTACTGACTTGCTCAACACTGGTGGAGGGGCTAGGTTGCCTTCCCCTTCCACATCTGCCAGACCTACCTCTACCTCTGCCTTTGGTTGCTCTAGTTTCAGGCATGATTCCTGCAACATAAAGAAAGTAGCAAAAACTCACAACATAGATCAAAACATGAACCAAGACAAGATGATCACAAAGCAATAGTCTGAAAACATAATTTTTATATGTCTAAGTTTTGTTTTCAAGTTTAATCTACACATAGAAAACCTAATGAGCATACATACCTAGAGTTCCCAGTGTAGAAACTCCGCTCTGATACCAAATGTAACGCCCCACCAGGGAACCCAAAAAAAAACTAACCTAGAACATGATACTAAGTTTAGGTGAATAATATTTTTTTCTAAAGTTTACAACTAAGATATACAATCACATGAATGCGTTAACCATTATCTCACATAACACACATCGCATACATAGGTTACAAAACTAATGGGTCCCATGACATAGTATTAATTCCTAACATAACTCATTAAATAATGATCAACAAATGATTCCATAAATTAAATACAACAATTACATCATATTGATTACATCTAAATGAATAACCATAAATCCTAATAAGCATACATCCACAGCACATGTCACAGGGTATGTAGTAATCACTCTAATAACTAGATTACAATATCCAGATTAGGTATCACATGTGATACTCTAATACAAGATTTAAAATAAAGAATACATAAATAAAGAACATCAAAGATGAAGTAACATAAGGAATCCAACTGTAAGACACCAACAAGCACCAGCACCAAGATGTCGAATCTTGAATGGTAAAGAATCACTACCACCCATCCATGTAGAACCTTAAATGTCTACCCCACCATGTTGAGGAGATAACATTGGACCCCAAATAGATAATCAAGTCAAATCAGGAAATACTACTAGGAAAGGAATCCTGATAGCTTACTAACTCAAGGTCAACAAAAGTAGTGAAAGGTGTGACTCACTAATCCAGAGGCAACCGACCATGTAGGATAACTAGACTATGTGTAGAAAGGTGTCATCATGTACGTCTAACCCTTGAGTCTCATCCTGGTAATCACTTTGGATCCTGACACTCAAGTGACCATACACATAATCAATGACTTCTCATACTAACGAAGCCACTAACTATGCCAGAACACACACCTCAATAGGCGATAAGCATCATCTCATCCTCATCTCAGTCTGTACTAGCACTCAAGCATGGGAGAGGAAACTATCTTATTAGGTTCATTTATTTCCCCTTAATTTAATTAGGTTATCACTTGTTTACAATAACTTACAATAAGTGATCCACAACAGCCACTTGTGGGCCCTGGCGCTTGTTGCAAGCCACCTCCTAACACATATCTAGGTAAACTACCCTAGGCTCATAGATCTCTCCTAAATCAAATCTCAGATAAAATAGATAGTCACACATCCAGAATCATCACAGAAACTAGGATTGACTACATACACATAATCACTGAATCTCATAAAACAACAAGAGCCTATAAGGTCATCTGGAACATAAACAGAACACACTCATGCCAAACATAATAAACTGCATGAACATCTAATAAATCCCAAGCCTCTGTCACTCCTAGGTCATCTAGTTCCCATAACACTGATAAACCCAACATCTAGGAAAGATAAAAAAATCATATTGAATTTAACAGCCAATTTTAGTAGAAAATAATGCATGTACAAATGAAAGGATAATTTAAACATTTTCACCATTTAATAAAAGTCCACATTGTATACATAAATGCATCACATAACACTGTTCATACTCAAGCCATAACTAGATAAATAACCCAAATTCTATCAATTAATTAAACTTAATTTATTGCCCACTAGCCATAAGGTTTAACAACATTGGTTTTAATCCAATAAAACAAATATTATTCTAAATAACAGTTATAAACATGTTTTTCCAATATTAAATAAAATCTACTAATAGCATTTATTATTATCCAAAAATAATAAATGACTAACAAAAATTATAAATAAAGATATTTCTATTTATGAATATAACCTTTATTTAAGTAAAACTCAAATTAAACAAATTTATTATTAAATAAATTATTAAGAAATCAAGCTTATCTTAAGATAAATAAACCTCATTAATAAAATTTATTAAAACTAATTAACTAAAGTAAATTAGCAAAGCTTAAATAAAATTAATAATTTTTATTACTAAGAAAATTAACTAATCAATCTTATCAATTAATTTCCATTGAATAACCTAAACACTTAATTTAATTTTACATAAAACAAATTTTATATAAAATAAAATTAATATAACAAAATTAAAACAATTTATAATGATTGAATTTAATAAAGCAAATATTATAAAATCTAAAAAAAAAACAAAAAAAATAAATAAAGTACCTCGTGGGGGGGCTCATTGGTCCCCATCCACTGGCACTGCAGTCATAGACTGTCGCACCGCCCCTCCTTGGGGATCCCGTGCGCAGCATGGTATACCACCATAGTGGTGTTGTGGAGTGGGGATTGGTGGCCCCATTCCCCATTAAACTTTGCATTATAAATTTTTTTTTATAATTTTTTTTTTAAACAATTCAAATTTCTATGCGATAGTTTATAAGTGTTAATTCTATTTTTTTAACATGGAAAGTATTTTTTTAAAAAAAATTTTAATTAAAAAGAAAGGCCAAGCAAGCAATAAAAATATTTCTAAAAATGGAATACACAGGTTGTAGGAAAATTTTTCCAGAAATGGAAATTTGTCTTATTATTCACATAGTGAATTTGTCCTTTCTTCTAATCAAATTTTCTTTTTCCTCTCAACATCATTAATCATACATTCAACCAATTAAAACAAAAGGGGCTAATTTTTTTGTCTTTTAGCAGTATTATTTTTTACTATATATTTTTGACAGAGAGGGACTTTTTACACAGAATGGTATTTTTTCATCCAAAATGGATTTTTGAAGACAACCCATTAATTTAATTTGTTCATACTATAGAACTAACTATAGAGATTTTAATTTCTCATTTTCTAGGTGGCCTAGGATGAATTTTGCCCCAAAAATTTTAGCAGCATAGCACTACTATGCCAAGTCACAAAATAAAATAAAAGACATAATACAAAGGGTTTCCTAATACCCATAATGAAGCATAATTGAAAATAGATTTGCATCCTCAAATCAAAACAAGCACATCTATATAATGAAAATTTTATAAATAAAATTACAGGAATATTAAATCAAACCCTACCTCAATCCAATGCTAGATATTGAGATAGAATGCTTGTAAGATGAATACAATCCAGAACTGCCAATAGAAAAGCTCAACCTGCAGGTTTTGAGTCACAGTGCAAGAAATTCCCAAATCCAAAGAAAGCAATCTTCACCCAGAATCCATGCAGAATCTCCACAAGCTCAAGAACACAAAGAAAACATAAAACTCCCAAAAGCTCTCTCCAAAATTGCTCTCCAAAAACTGATTAACCAAAATGAATGCCAAATTCCCCTATTAGGGGTTCAACTCCAACAATTAAGCAAACCCTAGATGACTCACACATAGAACTTCTAATCCAACTCTCTCTCTTTTGTTGAGAGAAAATACCAATTAATAAAATAAAATTAATTTAATTATGCACAACACAACTTAGTCTCCTAAAGACAAGTTGTCACTTTTCCCAAACCAATCACTTTCATAGTAAATAAAGCACATGTTAATAATAAAAGATATTATTAAATAATTTAAAATTCCTAACATCATTAAATCATGCTTTAAATATTAATTTAATAACTATAGGACAATTTCAAATAAATTTCACAAAATTAATTAATTAATATCAAATATCCTAATATTTGATTTTTAATTAATTAACAATCATAAAATAACATAGGAAATAAACTTAATATTATTTTCCAATATAATATTAAATTTATAACTATAGAAAATCACACATACAAACAACAATAAATAAGGACCATCAAATAAACATACCAACACAGAGATGGAGTCCACGAACTTTGTCACTTGACAAATGCGGGTAAGGTGGTCAACGCATACTTATCCAATAATTAGGATAATTGGGCTTAGATTTAGGTTTTTTTGGGTCCATCTGTTACCTCCCCTCTTTACAATTGAGATGAGTATATTTTTGGGAACACTCACTCCTGCCAATTCAGGGAAGACAATGCCCTGTACCTGCAAACCTGTCATCACAAATCAAAGCATGTACATACAACATATGAAAAACAATGGTAGGGTACGGTTAGTCATGTGGATCTTGACAAAGCGAGTAACTACGCCTCTGTCCTCTACCATACAGACACATAAAATAGATACATACATATGAACACCATACACATGCTAGTATGGGGTAAGTACATGATAAACCAACTGAAATATGAAACACCTCAACATAATATATCAATATCCAAACATGACATAATCAAACATAATCTAGATCATCAATAGTCATTGAAATAATAAAATCTTCACACAACAATGTGGCCTAAAAGAGTATGGCATCTGAAAAACTGAAAGCAAAATATGGAGGTACTACAAGTTGTTTGGACAGTGGGTCCTTCTGTCTTCCATAAATCCTAACAGAGTTAGAATCTTTTAGTAGGGATTCAAAGTCTCCTAACATGGATTCATATGTACTGAATGTATTTCATAAGAATCTTAAAAGAGTCCATCCTCTCACAAGGAACTTTCATATTAGTGCATCTTTTGTGGGCATCATTCCCACCGAGGTTTACTCTTTGATCAAGAGGTTCCCTAGTCAACATATCTTGTGTCATTGTGTTATTGTGCATGTATATCTTTCTATGGTTGTTGATTACATTGCTTACATGGTTAAAATCAATTGAATTTGATTAAAGTTGTGCTTATCTAATAACTGATTCACCCCCCCTCTCAGTTATCTTGGTGGACTTTACTTTCTAACAATGCTGCCTCACCTTTTTAAGGTAAGCCAAACTCGGTCCAATTCTCTTAACAATGGTACACATCTCTCCAAGTGCAGCAAACTTCAAAGATTTGCAGTGGTAAAGAGAATCCCCATATTTTATCAGCCTAAAATAGTCTTTGGCCACTTTGGCAATGAGAACCTCAAAATAGAGAAAATAAACTTAGTAAAACTAGTTTATGCCACTGTTTGTGAGGGTATAGTCATGATAAGTGCCTCTCAAACCTCTCCAAACATGTAAGATTGTCTTTAAATACTTTATTGATCTCTTTTAAACATTAACCAAATCAAACCTACATTTGAATCCACACACAATAACCCAAAATGAAGGGTTTTGTATCCTTTAATGAATCTCAGTCATTGGTAACACATGGATAGTCAAACCACTAGTCTCCAAAGCATTCAATAAGTGAATATGAATGTTTGAAAACTATTCCTTACTGCATAGTGGAAAGGAAAAACCAAAACAAGACTTTAACACCTTTAAGATCACCGATTTCAATTAGAAACCTTTAACTCTCTTCAAAATCACAATATGTTGCATGTGTAGTACAAAACTCATGAGATTCTAAAGAAGGCCTCACTCTTAATCAACCAAATGATCTTCCTTGTACCACACAAAAAACTGTGTGATAACTATGTCTCCTCCAACCTTAATTGTTTAAAAATTCATCATATCGGATAAAGTATGTCTGACAATGAATATTTGTTTGGCAAATAGCAGGTCTTCTTTAGTATCTTATAATAACATGTTGAACTGATAAAGGTGTTATTTGCATTTAATCTACCAATTACTAATAGGTTAAGCATATTATTACTATGCTTAATGTTCCATTTAAATGCATTTAACATAAATTTTTAAAAAAAAAATTGAACCAATGACATGTTTACAAAAAAGGTGTAATAGAATTCCCAACAATTCTTAGATATACTTTATCTGGTATGATGAATTCTTAAACAATTAAGGTTGGAGTAGACATAGTTATCACACAGTTTTTTGTGTTGTACAAGGAAGATTTGGCTGGGTCAAATCTTCCTTCATGCTAGTAGTCTATAGAAATAGACCTTCATTAACAATTCATCATATCAAATAAAGTATGTTTAAGAATTGTTGGGACTGGTCCTTTGGCATATTAAGTATTCTTAAACATAATAGAATTTTCAGCATATTATTATAATTCTATTTCTTTGTTGTAAACATGCCATTGGTTCAGTTTTAATCTACTAGTGTCATGCCCTAGCCCATGCTTTATCTCCATTATTTGATGTTATTGGTGCTTGTACTCAAGGATATTGATTCACTATTTTGAAATGTTGACTGTGGTTATCAAATGGAAAAAATAAAAAACAAATTTAACATGAATTGTTTTTTACAAAATTGAACCAATGACATGTTTACAACAATGAAATAGAATGATACTAATATGCTGAAAATTCTATTGTATTTAATACACACCAAAGGACCAGTCCCAACAATTCTTAAACATACTTTATCTGATATGAGTTTGTTAATTTTGTAGGAAATAGGAGTTTCTTTGTTGAGTGAGGGCTAATTAGGCCTAGGAGAAGAGCATTTGGGGATGGAAGTTTTCACCAATCAAAGGATGGAAGATTGAGATTGAGATGGGGTTAGTAACTCTGAAAAGGGTTTTTCATGAAAAGGTAAGTACTTTGCGAGGTTGTTTGGAGACTTTGGGTGTAATTTGCTGATTTCTGTGTGTGTAGGGCTACTAGACTGGCCTAGAAGGGATGTAGAAGAAGAATGTTGTAAGTTGAATGGATCAGAGTGAATGGGGTGTTGAAACATGGTGAGTAGACCATGATGAGATGATACTTGATGTTAGGATCAGGGTGAAAATCCTAGTTGAGGTTTTAACATGGTGGAGGCACTAGGTGCACTAGGTGGCCTAGGATGGAGATGGTGCTAGGAGGAATTGCCAAGAAATGAGGAAGTGAAATTCTATACCAGGGTTGTGGAAGTGATTAACAAAGTCAGGGAACTCTACTTAATCATTGAGTTGAGGCTAATTCCTTGAGTGGATTCCAGGTTACTTATTGAATCCTCGAGTTGAGTTGGTCTCCTTAAGGTGATAGTAGAGGGATCTGCATCAAGATGTATCAAACAAAGAAGAGGAATATCAATAAAAGATTAAATTCTCTACAACTCTGGTAATCCACTATCCCATGGAATAGTGAATCCATATGTGTGTTTGATCATTAACATAAGCATTACATGTCTTTGTACAAAGTTTATTCTAACACTATATTATATCTTATTCTAATTGAGATTTTTAATTGGGAAAAATTATTTTTAATAAAATGGAAGTTGTCTCAATAGCATAGAGATATAAAAAGAAAATAAATTTAGAGTTTAGCCCAAGAATTGTGGAATATAGTTTTTGTCATTTCTATACACATTGCTGATTTCATTGCGTTGCACAATGCATATTGCATAGTGCATGAATAATGACTAGATGCAAATAGTTTTTAAATTTTCAATTACAATCTACTTTGTACAAAGTCAACCTAAAAACTAAGTACAATCTTCCAAGAAATTTGACGTTTCCAATGACTCTTGTTGCTATGAAGATAGCTACAAGAGGTTGTAGAGCTTGATGATGAAGCTCTTGGGTCAAAGTCTCTCTTAAATCTTTTAGCCAGATCACTATCCTTTGAGTGCAAGTGCTAGTATTAATTAGGTTGAGCCTTTCATTTTATAGAACGCTTATTTTCTTTACAAATGAGTTAGAATGCTTCTATGTTCTTGTCACTAGGATTAAAAGGTCTTATTTCAATGTTATTTGTTGTGGGACAGTAGGTCAATCTTCATTGTCTTCATTGTGGGGGACAATAAATATTTGTGTGACAAATAGAAGGTCTTCTTTAGTATCTTATAATAACATGATAAACTGATAAAGGTGTTATATGCATTTAATCTGCCAATTACTAAAAGATTAAGCATATTATTACTATGCTAATGTTCCATTTAAATGCATTTAACACAAAAAACAAATTTACAAAACTGAACCAATGGCATGTTTACAACAAAGGTGTAATAGAACTCCCAACAATTCTTAAACATACTTTATCTGATATGATGAATTCTTAAACAATTAAGGTTGGAGTAGACATAGTTATCACACAGTTTTTCATGTGGTACAAGGAAGATTTGGCTAGGTCAAATATTCCTTCGTGCTAGAAGTCTATAGAATTAGACCTTTATTAATAATTCATCATATCAAATAAAGTATGTTTAAGAATTGTTGGGATTGGTCCTTTGGCGTGTATTAAACATAATAGAATTTTCAACATATTATTATCATTCTATTTCTTTGTTGTAAACATGCCATTGGTTCAGTTTTATAGTTTTTTTTTGTTTTTTTTGTGTTAAATGCATTTTTCCAAACCAATTGTTAAACAAGAAAGCAGTAGTAGTGAGGAGGGGTCTTCTTCTAAGGAGATTGATGAAGATCGTGCACCTCAAAAACCAATTCATAAGGTACCAATCATGTTTTCTATTCACTTATATTTTTGGATTAGTAAATATCCTTAGTTTCATGTCCTTTCTTTTAATTACTATGGATGAGATATATATCTTACATTTAACATTCAACTTCTTTACATTTTAGAACATGTAGTGTGTTTTCTTAGGATTTTACCAAATCAAATTTTAACATAAACCGAAAACACCAAACTGAATTGTGTTTTTCTTCTTAGAATTAGACCTTTATAAACAATTCATCGTATCAGATAAAGTATGCTTAAGAATTGTTGGGATTGGTCCTTTGGCGTGTATTAAACAAAATACAATTTTTCAGCATATTATTATCACTCTATTTCTTTGTTGTAAACATGCCATTGGTTTAGTTTTGTAATTTTTTTTTGTGTTAAATGCATTTAAAATTATCTTCATTGTTTTCTGATTGTCTAAATGATTCTTTATTTGTCAGCCAATTAATACATACTAGTATATAAAGAAGATTAAGGGTTGTAAACCTCTATTATGTAAATAATGGACTTTGAATCTTCCTAAAGAGTTTTCCAATGTTAAAAAATCCCAATATATATGAACAAAAATGTAGGCATTAGGGTCATTCTTATAGTTTCATTTTATGTCACTTTTGTGTGAGAGTATTCCTTTTCAATTCCCATTCAATGACACCTATGTTTGTGAGAAAAAAGTTCTTTAATCTTTGAAGATAATGGTTCTTGGTTTTCCTTGCATGAAACTTAGATGAATGTTGCTAACTTGAAATTTTTCTTTGAGCATTAAGTATTTACTATGTATGCCTATACCTCATATAATCCAAAAAAATCTTCAACACGATGATTTTGGTAGCTTAAAGGGCCTTAGTGACCAACTTTGAGTTGAGAAACTTCAGTGTCTAAAACTACATTATTTTCAACTAGTCGGTAGATTTTAGTTTGTCTTGATGGTTTTCTTCCAAGATTTCACCCATTTTTGTGAAACGTATGCACATTTTGATATTCACTAAATCACCAATTACAAAGTCTTAAACACTAATATCAATAGAAATAAAATCCTAATTAGATGTGAGAGCGATGACGAAGAGAAGACAGATGCTAGGGTTTCCTAGCAATGATGATGGAGGTGGTAGAAACCAGAGATAAGGACATGGTGGACAAAGGAAAGGAAAAATATTTCCATGGTGTCCTCTAGGATGGGGTTGGTAGTTTATGAAATGTTTTGGAGTGGGTAGTAGAAAAGGAGATCCTCAACGAGGAGAAGGGAGCAGTAGAAATGATGGTAGAAACTAGTGGGGTTATTCAAGGATCTTCAATGGCCCAGAAGATGGATTTAAGGCATTAGAAAGAAAGGACTAGAAGCCAAAGGTCCCCTTCCATCCATAATAGGTGACCAAATAAAAACTTTCTATAGTAGATAACTGAGTCATATCAGTTCAGATTGAACTAGAAGAATGGAAGGATTTAGTGCAGTGCTTAAGAGATTGGGTCTTTTTATGAAATGGAGTAGATGATGGATGTCATATCCTCGTATTCAAAAATGGATGAGTGAGAACTGGGGTAAGAATTTATCTCTAAAGTCATTACCTAATGGTTTCTTTTAGGTAGTCACTAGAAATACAAGATAAAAGCAATAGGTAATTAATAATGGCCCTTTCATGATGGGGCCCATATCATGTTTTTCATTAATATTTAATGTTTATGGTCTGATTAAAATAGAAGAGAAGAAGGAAGTTTGGAACAACATTTAAGAATCCATGAATGGTATGGGTGAGGTGACCTTCATTCTTGGCTGTGACTTCAATGAAACATTGGATAAGACTAATAAGAAAGGGAGCAAGGAGACTATGAGCAGGATCCAATTTGATTTTTAGATATTTGTCACCAAAAATGGATTGTGGGAAACTAAAACCAAGAATGGGGTGTTTACATGGATGAATAGGAGACATGGATTCTCACACATCATAGAGAGATTGTACCATTTTTTATAGAAAGAGAACGGGGATCCCTCCCCTTGATCTTTGAGGAAAAAAAACTTCCCATGACTGGGTCGAATCACTTTCCAGATGCTTTAGTTTTGTAGAAGGATTTGGTACTGATTTGATGCTCTTTGAAGATGGAGAAAATGTGACTAAGAGAAGAATGATTCTGGAAAATGTTGGAAAACTATTGGAAGATCGTACTTGTTATTTAAAGAAATATGGGGTTTCAATTGTTCAAAAAATTATTGTATATCAAGAATAAGTGAAAGTGTTGGAACCAAATTTATTTCAAGGATATATTTGTGGAAAAAAACACTGGACAAGTAGCTAGAGGTTTTAAAAAATAAGGTGATTCAGGAAGGTATGGATAAAATTGATTTCTTAACTGAAAAGGACCTGTAACAACAATATGAGGAAATTCTAGCCAAAGAAGAAATATATTGACGCCAAAAATCTAGAGAGAATTGGTTGAAAGATGAGGACTGCAATATAATGTTTTTCCATAGTTAGGTCAAGGAAAGACCATTAATTAATATAATAGCTTCAATAAAGAATAAAGTTGGTCAGCAAGTTGTGGAATCAGATGCAATCAACAAGGAAGTGGTAGAATTTTACTCATCACTATGGTCATCATAGGATGGAGTGATAGTAGAGAGCTATATAGGGATGGTTGATAGTGTTCCTTGAGGGAAGGGGGATTATGAAAGACTTATTATCATTGTATTGTGTATTTCCAATATGTTTGGTTGTAGGGAAGACCAAGAGAATGAAGGATCACTCACTGATTGAATGATAACCCAGTTTTCAAGGGTCACTAGTTGAGGGGACAGTCAAGGTCCAGATGATTGGGCCATTGGAGGACTCTATTTCTTTGTATTAATTGCTATTTAAATTGGATGCATGGATTTCTTATGAATTATTGACTGCTATGTATCTTGCAACTACATCCGTAAATATGGATATACTTCTCTAGGGTTGTAAGCCACTTAGGGATCAAAATAGAGAAAATAAATCAAAATCATTCTTTGTCCTATTTCCTTTTAACAAAGTCTCAACTATCAATGATACAATACATTTGATTCCCTAAGCTATCAATACAAATGGCACCTAGCTAGAAGCACATGAGCTATCCATTTGATAACCATAGTCAGTATTACAAAAAACTTGATATCCTTGAGCACAAGCACCAATAACATCAAATAATGGAGTTAAAGCATGGGCTAGGGAATGACACCAGTAGAATGAGGTCATTTCAGTGAGCATCTCAGCAATATACAATGGTGTCATTAAACATGCCAGTAATATCAACAAATGTGAATCCAAACATTTCAAAATAGTGAATCGATATCCTTGAGCACAACCACCAATAACATCAAATAATAGAGATAAAGCATGGGCTAGGGAACAACACCAGTAGAATGTAGTCATTTAATAGAGCATTCATGGTCAAATAAAACACAATGCATTTGAAATTTGTGGACAAATATGATGTTAGAGGCTCAAAAGATGAAGAAATCACATATCTTCTCTTGCGCTCAGCTTTCGCTCATTTTCTCCCGCTCTTTTTCTATGGAATCAAAATAAAAATGATTTGGCTGTTTCACTTTTTTTTTTCATCTATACACTGTGAGTGTCAAAATTTTGATGGTCCATTTAAAACCCATTAGAATACCAACACCATCGGGGCCTATTACAAAAAAAAAACACCAAATTCATAAAAAAAAATTACCCATCGGAAGTTTCTGTCGAAATTTAGCCCCAAATATACTGCATTTGATGTCTTTGTACAAGGTATAAAATGTGCCATTTTAGAAAATCTATCCACAACAACAAATATGGGATCATTACCTCTCATTGTCTTTGGTAAGCCAAGAACAAAATCCATACTGATATCAATCCAAGGTTTCTCAGGAACATAAATCAGTGTATACAATCCAGTATTCTGACTTACTCCTTTTGCAACTTGACAAATTCCACAACTTTTCACAAATTTCTAAACATCTTTATACAACTATGGCCAAAAGTATTTCTCCTTAAGAAACTTCCATGTTTTATCAACACCAAAATGTCCAGCCAAACCACTACTATGTTTCTCCTTTATCAAATTAGTTCTCATTGATCCTTTCAGTATACACAAATGAATACTTTTAAACAACATACCTTCTTGAATAAAATATTCATCCCATTTAGTACTCGGTTGATCTTGAATAGGTGCTCTGCACTTTCTCTACGACTCAAAAAAATTAGGATGAAATTCATAAGAATCTCTCATGTCATCAAAGCCAAGAACTTCAATTTTCATCTCGGTCATCAAAGATATCCTTCTACTTAATGCATCAGCAACTTAGTTAGTGGCTCCACTCTTATGCTTTATCACAAATGTATAACTCTACAAATACTCAACCCATTTCATATGTCTCTGATTCAACTTATTCTGACTACCCAAATACTATAAAGCCTTATGATCAATATACAACACAAATTCACTCGGTATCAAATAATGTCTCCATTTCTTTAGTGCTTGAACAATAGCATATAATTCTTGATCATACATAGAATATTTCCTTTTTGCATCATTCAACTTTTCACTAAAGAAAGAAACAGGTTTACCTTCTTGATTCAATACAGCTCCTATTGCACTTCCACTTGAAATACCTTATTGAAATTAGGTAATGCCAAAACATGCACTTCAACAACCTTCCACTTCAGAGTCTCAAAACTTGTATCAGCTCCATGTGTCCATTTGAATTCTCTTTTATCTCCTCTCATAGTCTTAGTCATAGCATTACAAATTAAACTAAAATTCTTAATGAACTTTTGGTAAAGACTTGCCAAACCATGAAATGATCTTACCTCACTAGCATTCTCAGGTGTAGGCCAATTCAAAATAGCTTCAACCTTTTCAACACTTTTCTAGATTTATTAGTAACTTTTCTTCTTTCAACCTCTACAATACTTCTTTAACATGCAAAAATTTTTCTTCTCTGGTCTTATTGAATATCAAAATATCATCAAGATATACACTCACAAACTTACCCAAGAATTTCTTCAGAACTTCATTCATCAACCTCATAAAAGTACTCAGTGCATTAGTTAAACCAAAAGGCATAAAAAACCACTCACACAAACCTTCTTTTGTCTTGAAAGTAGTCTTCCACTCATCACCTTCTCTAATTCTTACCTGATGATACCCAATTTTCAAATCAATTTGGTAAAATAATTTTCTCCAGTCAAAATGTCGATTATGTCATCCATTCTTGGTATAGGAAACCTATATTTCATTATCTTGTTGATTTCTCTGGAATTAGTACACATTCACCATTCTCCATTCTTCTTAGGTGCCAATACAACAAGTACTGCACAAGGACTCAAACTTGCTCTGATCAAACCTTTCTACAATAATTCTTGAATCTGTCAGTTCTATTCCCAATTCTTGATAGGTGTCAACCGATGTGGTGCCTTATTCAATAAACTAGCTCCAGGGATTAGATCCATGCAATGATCAATGCTTCTCTTTGGTGGCAACCATTAGGTACATTATAAAAAATAATTTCTCTGTACTCGGTGAGTAACTTATTAATCTCCTTAAGAACACTATCATCTATTTTCTTAATCAGTTTGTTAGGGATCACAACAAAATATACATCATTCTTCTTCAAATCTTTAACAAAATTTCTTCCTTCCATGAAGAAAAATTTCACAGATGTGCAAACATTACTAACAGGTTCTTCAATCAAAGGTAATAAGATTTGTCTTCTTCCATTAGACCAAATAGTATATTTATGCAATTACTCATCATATATAGCATTTCTATCATATTTCCAAGGTCTATCCAAAAAAATATGACAACAATCCATAGGCATGATATCACATAACACCTTATCATAGTACTTTCAATTTTCAAATTCACATAACATTGTTCACTTACCAAGAGTGTATGCTCATCTTTGATCCATGAAATCTGATAGGGCTTCAAATGTTCCAACCTTTTCAACTGTAGCTTTGTGACCATTTCCTCAGATGCTAGATTCTCTGAGGTACCACTGTCTTCCAAACTTCATCAGAAACTCTACATCTAGTCTTGAAAAAACATTTCCTTACCAGATCTTCCTTATTAATTTCACTCCAAAGTTCTCTCCTTACCATCAAGTTATTTTCCTTCTCAGGTTCATTCAGTGACTCTTCTTGCACCAAAGCATTTCTACTGTTACAGACCTTCTTACTTGAATGTGTACAATCAAATGATCTATGTTCTTCTTCTCCACAATTATAACACATTCCTTAGAAACCACCTCTGTTATAACCACCTCGGTAGTTACTACCTCTGCCTCTAGATGAACTTTCACCTTTCCACTCGGTCTTGTCTTTATCCAGATTTGTCTTTTCAAGTTCAGATCTACTATTTTCACCATGAGATCTACCTCTTCCTTTAGGGAATCTACCACCTCTACCTCTTTGTCTTTTCTCATGTCTCTTGTTCAATTTCTTCCCAGCTTTCAATGCAAATTGATAAGCCTCTTCAATGTTCTCCAATTTCACCAAACTGATTTCTTCTTGGATGGAAACTCTCAAACCATTTAGGTATCTAGAAATTCTTTCCACATCATCTTCATCATGTCCAGATCTGATATCTAATCTATAGAATTCCTCATTATATTCTTTTACTGAGCTATCTTTCTGCCTCAAACTTTTCATTCACCTAACTAGGTTAATCTGATAATCATAGGGTAAGAACTTTCCTTTCAATTTATTCACCATTTTATTCCATACCTTGATTTTGTCTGACTTTCCTCTTTCTATCCAACTACAGATGTTCCCACCATAAGGATGCATGACTCTTCAACTTTGTGCTTTCAATTTTCACCTTCTTTTTCTTAGGTACATTTTCATACTCAAAGTAATTTTCCATCTTGGTGATCTAGTCCACCAATTCATTAGAATCCAATTTTCCACTATACTCGGGAGGATTTAAGTGTGGCGTAGAATTTATATTTTTCAAAGCCTTCAACAATCTTTCCTCACCTTGATCCATTTCCAATGAAGGTTTTACATCATCTTGTTCTTCCTTAATTTTATCATCACTAACATCTTCAATAAGTCTTCCTCTTCTCTTGGCTATTTTAACAACTTCTAATCTAGCAGAAAGTTGTCTCAACATGTCTTCAAATCCTGGATCCGCATCTTGCCTCCCATGAACCATCTTGAAACCCTCTTGAATTGTAGGTTAGATCACAATTTTCTACCACATAATAATTCAACTAGGGTTTGACAAGAAGGAACCCTCAAACCTAGATTCGCAAACCTAGATCTAGATCTCACCTTGCTCTAATACCACCTGACGCAAAGGTAAATGGGGAGAGGGGCCAAAGGAATGCCCTAATGAGATTCACCTTGCAAAGATCACACATGGAAGAAACAACACACAAATGTGAGAAAGAGAATCTAGAAAATTTCATATATTATCTTCAATTGATTCATAGATACCAGGATGTAAGGCCTTCCTAGTTTAGGCTAGATATTACAATTAAGTACATAAGTCCTCCAACATGTGAGGATCTACCAATAATCTCTAATCTTCTAACTTCTATCTCCTAGCTGAAATCTCCCCTCAACTCTAACCAAACAACTACATTTATACAAGAGACTATCGAATCAAGTCGGCCTTCAGATCCACCATAAATGGAAGGAATGACTAGATCTAGGTCCAAACACTTCCCAATGATAGATACCAACATGGAATCCCCAACCAAATATAAATGAAAGAGTCAGCGTCAATAGAAATCCAAAATAAACAACTTGGCATGAAAGGATAACTGAGTGCCAGACAAGCACCACCAAGCGCAAGGGAAATTACCAAGCACTAGAGAGATAATCGACCAACACTAGTGATCAAAGGAAACCAAGCATCACCAAACCAACTCAGTCAAAGAAGGAACCGAGCAACACAAAAAACTTCAAATATATTTTTTGTGACACAGGATTGCCAAGGACCTGAGATGCTCCTGCATCACTATTTGAGGGTTTGGAGAAGTTTTAGTTCAAAACCTAATACCTTATTGTTTACTTAACCAAATGCAATGATTACAAAATAAAAAGGAAGGTAATTCATACTACCATAACTCCAAATCAATCAACTTTCATAATACTAATGTTTAGAAGGTGAGAAACTACTAACACAGTGACTGTCACAGGGAATAAATAGTAAAATATAGAAAACTCATTACTTTATTTGATTCAAAAATTAAAAATTTTTCTCACATGACCACTCATTTTTTCACTTACCAACTACTTGGGAACTATCCAAAACTTCCTAAAACTGACTGCAACTATCTTAGAACTGATTGTCCAAGGGTAGACATGGTCTTCTCAACTTGCTTGACAATTAAATGAATATGAGGATGTTGTCAACCTGAGAACTAAGTTTTCAACTTGAAAAATACATACCAATCATTCCTCATTACATGGTACTTTGTATATCATTACTTTCAAACATCTATACTTAGTTCTATCACCTATGAACTTGCCTATTAACCTTTAAGGCTTTATAAGCAATTTAGGCACTATTACATCCTACTGCCCTTATTACATTGTTTTTATGACCATACAAGTCATATTACATGTTCTTACTCCCATTAAGCCTAACAAAGACTATAAACCCCATCTCCCATTACATGGTGACCCTTGTAGGGCTATTTGCCTTATCATGGAAACTTTGCATTACATAGACTTCATGACATTCCAATAGGCACTAATGGCCCAAATTAAAATATTTGAGACCTTTTAGGTCCTTTTAGTCTTCATTTGTTCAAGGTCATCAAAATAACCCCCATATACTCATGGTGTTCATTTTCATCTTCACTCTAGGTTTTCCCCCCATGGAAAAAATGTATACCCTCAATTTTGCATATTTGATGCATACTCCAACAATGTCTTCATTGGTACCCAACATAGGTATTATTCTACACTTTTGGAAAACTTCCATGTTTCAACACTTGAAACAAGTGCCCAATCTTCCTCATCCCGCAATACCTCCTCACTAGGAGAGAAAAAAATCTTCAAGGCCTCATCTTGTTCCCACCAAATCATTCTTAGCCTCTTGCACTAAGACCTCTGCTACAACCACACCATCCTCATGCCATTCACATTAGCATTCAACCACTCTATCATTCATCTTTAAGGTTGCTTCATCTTGAGCCTCATAACTCACTTTCATGAGAGTACCCCACATTGTACCCTCCTCACTCAAAGGACATAGCATTGTCCCAATCATAACCATTTACTCATCTAAAAGCCCTTCAAGACTTGAACCTTTTCTATCTTCAACAATGTCTTCAATTGCCACATTTTCTTCAGCCTCTTGAACCTCTTCAACATTAGGTTCTTCTTCTTCTTCACCATTTTCCACTACCCCCTCATTTTGAACCTTGTCACTATTAGGTTCTTCCCTCTCTAGGAGTTCAACAAGTACCTTCAACCTCCTTTAATTTTCCTCTAATAATCTTTCCATTCTTTGCATCTTCTCTTGCATCATCCTTTCTTCTTCTCTCTATTTCCTCTTTTCTTCATCTCTTTTCTTCTCATCATTCAAGAAATCTTTCAAAATGTTTATCAACTCCCTCTCTAATTTTGTAAATGAAATATTCAACTATCTAGGATTCCAAACCATGACATCCTAGATCTTCTCTCTTTGATACCACTTGAAACTCAAAAGTCCTAGTCATCAAGGACAATCTCATCCATTTGTTTGACTGATACAACTTCTCACATCAAACATAGGTTGCAAAAACACTTCATCAAATCTCCATCTCCATGAGACCTATCAACAGACAAGATTCCTCTTCAAGGTTACTACAAAGACCACTGGCTCAACACCTTAAGAAAAAATCTCCTCCTTAACACAAAGTTACAAATGACTTCAATAATGGATCAATCCATAGATCCATGCCATAGTCTTCTAACTGCAAGTTCACTGTTGCCTATAATACACCTTGAGAACAGTCCTATCCTAATGTCCTTATTGTATCAAAAACCTCCATCTATTTATTCATGGTACCTTTCCACACTCCTTAGGCCTTACCAAACCATAGAAACCAACCCTTACCAACATGAAGGAAACTTAAAATCTTATCTTGAATCCCAAAGCTTTCAAAACTTAACTCACAACCACACTAACTGATTTTGTTCTTATGAAAGTTGTACACACTCAAATGGTGCACTTCTCTAAGTCATTATATCCAAGGGAATCCATGAATAGGAAGCCTTAGAAAGTGACCTAGAGCTCTCTATGTATGGAGTTGCAAGATTATTTAAAATTTTCTCTCAGCTAGAGCTATTAAGCTAATGACCTTGCTAGTCAACCACACAATGAGAGATTCAAATGAAGACAAGGCAAGAATGCCAATATCCCCAAGAATCACTATGAAATGAAAATGAAAACTAGATTAAGATGAATATGCAAGCTAAGCTATGGAAATGAAAGTACAAACTAAACTATGAAAAGAAATATGCAAGTGTTACAAATCCTTCCTAATTAGACTAGATGAAGTAATCTAAAGTATAAAGGAAATCTATACTATGAATGCCATGATAATGGAACTAGAATGCAAGAGATAAACTATGAAAGCATGTAAAATGTAAGCCAAGAATGATCCAAATCTTCAAAAGCTCCAAAGTGACCTAGAAAACCTGTAGCATAACATTAGTATTCAAAAATGCATATGAAAATGAGGAAGAGAGATCTTCTTTTATAGGAAATGAGGATCAATGAACGATGGAGATTAAGAGGCAAAATATTTAATCAATGATGGAGCTTGAAAGAGGAGCAATCCATGTGCACAAATATCCTCCGATGAGAAAATAAGAGTTGACTTTTGTGTCCATCTAAGATAAAAAGTTCTTTTTCTCCTTTTTATAAAATAAGAATAATACTTTATTTGTGCAACTTAGGATAAGAGGAAAAGGTGGGGGCTTTTTATTTAATAAAAGGGGAGGAAATATTCCTTTTGAATAAATAAAGACTTTAGGATAAAATGGTTAGCCCAAGGCAAATAACTGAAAATGATAAAATAGGATTTGATCAAGGAAATTGATATAATTGATAAAATGCTAATTTTTAAAAATATTGATTCGGGGATTTGATAAATTGTTGAATGGGGGCCCATAGTCTAGGCGACCATTTTAGGGTGCATACAAAAGTTACATTAATCATCTTTACCTTGTGTCCCTCAACCTCTAATGTTTTGAGACATCATTGACATTTTTCTAAGGCTCTATCCACACTCAACCCACACATTAGATTCAACAAAATACAATACCCTTATATTGATTGAATCAACTTACTCATTCATTGTTCTCTATAAAAATCATCCACCACTCTACAACATTTGGTGGCCTTGCCCAATCCTTAGGATTTCGAACCCTTCCAAGTCCTTGTACAAATTGTACACTCCTTCTACTTCACCCTCCAATATCCTTCTTTGTCAAAACATAACCTGATCTCATGGAAAAATCCTTTTAATATCTGTAATACCCCAAAAATGGGCTATAGGTTCATTAACCTCTTACATCAACAATTCGATCAAAATTGACATCAAAGTCCTGACCTAAGGCACATCTGCACACCAGTTTATCAAAATCCTAATTGATTATCTTAATTCTGCACTGGGGAATATTCCTTGAATATTCCTAATTTATCATAATTATCTTTAATTGAATATTATTTGGTGATAAATGTCATTATTTATCCTAAAGTTGATTAATTGAATATGATGAATATTTAATTAATTAATTTAATTTTGCCACTTAATTATTTAATTAGTTTTAATTGCATTTATTCCTAATTAATATTGTTTTTATTTTGACAATAAATCAAAATTCCTACAAACAATCAATTGAATATTTATTTAATTGATTTAAAATCAAAGTTGTCAAATTTAATGATTTAATTGGAATAAAGTTTGATTTAATAATTGATTAACCCATAAATCAATTATTTTAATTCAAAATCAGTTAAGTGGAAAATAAATAACTTTATTTATTAAATTAATTCATATTAAATTATGCACAATTAGAAAAGCAGTTAACTTTAAATCAATTTTCAATTTCAATTTGTTAACTTTCTAAACTCAACTTCTGATGATGAGTTAAATAAGAGAACTAAACTCTATTTTGAGATAAAAACTGCTTTTGCATGATTTTATGAGTTTATTTATTCTTAATTTCTTGTTAACTCAAAAATCAACCTGAGTTTATCAAGAGTGATTTATGGCTTTTCTCAATGCATCCTCAAACCCTAGATTTCTATAAAAACAAGGCTCAGCTCTTCACAAATATATCCCTTGAATTCACATACTTTCTCTGGCGAATTGACATCTGAAGAATCAAGCTCTTGCACACAAGGCAATTGTGAGATTTTTGTTATTGTTTTTGAGGGTTCATAGCATTCATTAATAGCATATCATTTCAATTCTTTCTAGATTAGTTTCATATCAAGTTTTTCATCTTATTGCATTCAAAAAAAAAAAAAAAGAGATTAATTTGCATTCATATCTCATTTCTTTCATTTACATTCAAATCCTTCATTTAGGTGTTGCATTGTCACTGATCTCGGTCTAATCTGAGAATGCCATACTTGCACCTACTAGAAGGCAGTAAATCACCTGGTTAGCTTAGTTTCATTTATTTATAGATTTCTTTGATTTTCTAACCTCTGATGTTTTACTAAAGTGTTGTGTCCACAGTTAGGTACAATTTTCACACACACATTTCTGGTGCCCACCATGGGGCTTGAACCCATGACCATGAGGTTAATTTTTATGAGTTTTGTGATAAATTTCTCGGCTGTTTATTTCATAAATTTGACTAATGTTTTTATTGATACATGCACATATGACATGATATAGATCCAAAATTTATATTTCTGGAAAGGTATTTGAGTTAGCTTTCATTTTACGTTGTTTTGAATTAATTTTGTGTTGATTTGCAAAAGTTATGATCATTTTAGTACAGACTAGTCAAAACCTGATTTTATGAAATCCGACTGATGTTTTTATTGGTAAATGCACATATGACATGATACAGATCCAAAATTTATATTTCTGGAAAGGTATTTGAGTTAGCTTTCATTTTCTGTTAGTTTGAATTAATTTCATCTTGATTTGGAAAATTTATGATCAATTTAGTGCAGATTGGTCAGAACCTAATTTTTATGACAGGAGGTTTTTTGATTATCAAATGACATATTATCTTTGACTAACCTGATTTTCTACCACATGGGGTTGACAAGTTGTGTTTTTTATTTTATGGATTTTTATAATAGTGAGTTACATGTACAATAATAGTTAATTTTTTCATAACAATGGTTTGTAGGTGCAGGTACATCCCGTGGGTACAAAAGATAGAAGACAAATGCTCAAAAATTGCTAAAAGTAAAAGAAATGAAAACAAAAACCCTTCTATATTCTTGTCTAGTTCTCTCAGCGGTTCATAAACCTGCATCTGTGTTCTCTTGTTTTTCTTATTTCCCTTGATCATGGGAACACTTTGGACTTGCATGGATAAATGACAAAATGCGTGCATTGCTTTGGACTTGAGGTATTTTGCTACATTTGATAACATTTCAATTTGGGACATAAAAAGAACCTCTCACGTGTCTAGCTTGAGTGTCTTTCCTACTTTCATAAAACACACTTCATTTTTGGGCTCTAAAATGAACATAGATTTTCTTTCTGCATATCTATTACACATAGTAAATAGGCCTTATGAACACTATTTGTGGAGTTCTTGAGAGAGTGGGCTTCATTCACTTGTTTTGGATGTGAAGCTCTTCTCAAAGATAGATCCCCTTGTAGGTAGGGAGGATACTATTATTATCTCACATTCTACTTAGTTTGGTCCTCAAATTTGATTGGTATGTTCTCTCTTGGTCCCACTTAGAGAGTTTGACAGACATCATTGTTGACATCACAAACCTTGGTGAGGTGATTTCAGTCTTAGCATGTCAAAGAATCTATCTATTATGTTTGGGTAAAAGTGAAAAGGCTAGAGGATTATTCTCTACTCCCTTTTTGGGTAGTATCAAAAACTTAGATCCTTGAATCTGGACCAAGTCCCCATGTGGTATTTTTTGTGTCACCTTTAGAGAGGGTTAACTGTAGTGGACATTCCCTTTATTGGGTCAACCACATGGACAAAACCTCAAGTGGTAATAACCATTTTCATCGTGGTAGAAACAACTGCTATATAAATATCTTTGTGGAAGAAATCTCCACAAGTGTGGTCTCTTGTTGGACTATCAGATCTCCCTAGCAGCTCCTGATTGATTAAATTCTTGGACTGTGTCAAAACCCTGGTGCACCTAGATTAGAGTTCGCCATCTTGAGATCACAAAAGTTGCAGAGTCAAACCATTGCTTAAAACCCTAGAGAGGCCAAATTTTTTATTTTCTAGGACTATGTGCATTATTGAAATTTTTTTTTTGAGAACATACACAAATAGCATTCCTAGGCATTAGAACAATAAGTCACTTGATTGTTCATGTGTAAGGTTGCTTTGACCCTTGCTCATTGTTTTTAGATGCTCTTGAACTCCATTGCTTGTTGTTCTGCATGCTTGTTATCTACTTGGTTACTAGAAACAAATGAACCTGAGATGAACTATTACATAGATATTCAAACCTGGATAGAAAATTTTGCAAACAATCTGAAACTGAAAAACTAAAAAATTGCAAATTTGAAGCAAAAATCCTTTTTGGAATCAAAATTCATCCTGTAGTCTCAAAAAGTCTTACAAGTTTTCCCAAAATTCATACTAGAACCCCTAGATTGTCATGCCAGAGCCAACCCAGACTCGTACAAGCCTGGAGAAACTCGTATCAAAATTTTCAAAAGTTGTCAAAAACCTCCAAAATTTGTCATAAATCCAATTTTTACAGCCAACTTCCAGATTTTGTCAAAATATTCACTGTGTCAAGAATAGAGCAGAAACTAGAAGAAGCCAATCTATTTTTCCAAAATGGTCTCTTGAGTTTGATCCAGCCTTTTGATCTATCGATTTGAATCCCATCTGATCTTGTGTCAAAACCTTGTCAAAATCATCTTCAATTCAATCTTCATCAAAATGGCTAAGTGTTGTGAGCTCGTGTCCACCATCTTTTGGGTGTCTACCCATACAAATAGGGCACAATATCCTTCATTTACATCCAAATCTATCTTCAATCAATCTAATCTTGACAAGGTTGCGTCATTTGGTCTTCTTGAATCAGATCATTCATCAGTGGTCTTCATCTTTCTCTTTTGCTTCACCCAAGGTTAATGGTGGAAACTAGAGCTTCCTCACAATGAAAACAAAGAGAACAACCCAAAATCTCTTCAACGACATGTTCTGTCATTGCTCAAAAAATTCATCAACCTTATGACACAACTAAATTCAGAGAAGATGCTCTTGGAAATCTTTTCTTAAAAGGTGGTTACATCACCCCGCTTGTATTTTTCCACAGAGGTAACCAATCAACTCCACATCAATCAATTCATGGAAGTTATCAGAACAACACTATGTCTCAAGGAGGGGGAAACCAAGGATCCCAAGGCCATCAGTCTCATCAAAAGGGCCTTGACCCAACTCCATCTGAGATTGAATGATTCTAAATTGATGAACACTTTTAGAAATTGATGCAACATTTCTTGCAAGAGGACAAAGAGATATATTTCCTTGAGCTAGCAAGACAAGGGGCTAAACTTCCTCTGAAATTTAATGTCAAAGATATCATCACACATGAGGAAGAAACTCCTATCACAACCATAATGAAATAGATGCATGCCATTCAAGTCAAGCTCAACAAGATAGAAAAAGAGAAGGAACCTAAGGAGTTCTCCATGGAGGCCCTATGCCCTTTTCCATTTGATAAAGACTTGTACATGCCACTATTCCTAAAAAGAGTGGAAATGCCCAAATATGACAAATATAATGGAAACTCTGATCCCCAGGATCATGTCAGATAATTATGCACTCAATCCATGGAGTTCATGCATGAACCAACCTACTCAATGCATCTTTTCCCATGATCTCTAGGAGGATCAACCATTCATTGGTTCTAAAACATTCCTCCAACAATCAAAAATTTGGAGTAGTTGATCAAGCTATTCTATCAAGAATAATCCTACAACATCCAGCATCTGGTCACTATGATTGACATCTGCAATCTGAAATAGAACTCAGGAGAATCATTCTTGACTTTCCTCAAATGATGGAGGAAAAAGTTTTCTCTATATGCTAGACTCATTCTAGAAATTGAGAAGCTAGACATTTTCATCAACAATCTTGTTCTAGAAATTAACTACCATTTGCAAATGAAAAATCATACATCCTTTGATAAAATGATAGAAAATGCAATCAAAATTAAGAAAGTACTTGTACAAAAAGGAGACATATCAATTCAAAAGGACAAGTATGAATCTGGATCTAGTTCCAAAGACAAAGGCAAAAATTGGAACAAGAATAAAGGCATCGTCACAGATGGCATTGTTGATAATATTTGTGTCCCATCTAAGGCACCTGCTTTCAATCTCACTATTGGTACCCAATCCATCAAAGCTTTAGAAATAAAAGTGGCAAAATCAAACAAGAAGCCATTTGACTACAAAACTTGGGCTACAGATCCTAAACGTAAGTTTACTCCTCTTGGAGAATCCTCAGAATTTGCCATGGAAACTTTGTTGTCCAACAAAATCATCACATTGCCTGAGATCCAACCATTTGATCCTGAGCCTAAACCAAAATAGTGGAAAGAGAATGATTTTTGTGACTTCCATCATAATAAGGGTCATTAAACTAGTAACTACCAATGCTTAAAACATCTCATACAAGACAAAATTGATGCCGAAGAGATTGTCATTGATAATCATAAAATTAATAATGATCATACAACATTCACGAAGCCATTTCTGAAACACAATCAAGGAGATTCATCTTCTCAGCCTAATATGGGTGCTAAGGTTAATTATGCCTACATTGGAAACAATGCTATCATAAACATGGTTGAACCTTTCTTATCTAAACATTGCAATGTTATCACCATTGTATGAAAAGATAGAGATAACCAATCAAAAAATGCAGTTACTCGATCACAAGCTTAGGCACATCTGCAAGGACAAAACTCTGATTCATCAAATGTCCCTAAGATGCCTTTTAATCTTTCATCTGCTTCTAAACAGAGGGCTGCCTCAAAATCATCAAATCCTAAAGACATGAGGCCAACATCATATAGTATTGTCCAACAAATCTAGCATACCAATGCAAAAATATCCATGTTTGAGCTACTTTAGATATCTCCTGTTCATAGGGATATTCTAGATAAAGCTCTGCTCAGTTCTAATGTTCCTGACAATCTTTATCTAGATAGATTCCAAACTATGGTTGGACATCTGACATCACCCCAGTATATCTCCTTTTCAAAGGAAGATGACAATTCATTGAGTCATCCACATAACCAGCCCTTGCACATTGAAGTCTTGATTCAAAACCTTAGAGTCAAACATGTGTTGATAGATGGGAACTCTGGTCTACACATTTGTTCTTACAACTTGATCACACAACTGGGATTATCAGAAACTTCTATTGATCCCAAGAAGAAGATAACTATCAAGGCATATGATGAGAAAGAAAGATCTTCCAAGGGAACAATTGTATTACCTATTAGAACAAGTCCAATTATCAGAGACATCACATGCCAAGTTCTTGATCTACCTTTGGCTTACAACATTCTTCTAGGGAGACCTTGGATACATGAAATGTGAGCTATTCCTTCCACATACCATCAATGTGTGAAATTTCCTTATGAAGGAGTAGAGGTCACAATATCATCTGACATATCCACAACTTGCAATGCATTGAAAGAGAGTGCTGACAAACTTGTTCCTAATAACAAATAATCTTTCACTAAGCAAATAGACATGATGTCTACATCTAAGATGGAAGATATTTCAAAAGAAGTCAAAATCAAAGACACTGACATAGGAGAATATACTATGGAACCAGTCCTATCTCTAACATCTCTCCCTATCTTGCCTAAATCTTATGGATAGTCTTTGAAACAACTAAAACTAGAATCTAAAGAACCTCTTGCTATCTATAAAGGAAATTTTGTTGCTGAACAAGTGTCCAAACAAGAATTTTAAGAAGATGAAGCTGTGATGGCATGGCTATACAAAGATGAGTCTCAATCCCAAACTATTCAAGCATGTGACTTTAAAACACCAAAAATTCCTTCCAAGTCATATGGACCAAGGGATAAACTGATAGCTAAAATGGGATATCCTGGAAAAGGACCTCTAGGAGTGAGAGGAAAAGGTCTCATGGCACCCATTGCACATGTGGGCTGACCTAACAAAGATACCATAGGCCTAGGCTATAGAAAGAAACCCTTTTATCTCAAGGGTAACTCCTCTCATGTCATAGAAGAAATCAAACCAAAAGAATAGAACAATGCAGTAGAGGAAAACCCATAGAGTGATAGTGATGATTCTGATAGCACAGATGTTTTCCCTTATGAGCCTATTCCTCAAAATATCCTAGACATGCTCAAAGAAGAGAATGAACCAATAAAAAGGATCAATGTGGTAGAAACACAAGAACCTACTACTGCACAAATGATAGTCGCCACACAAGAACTGACTGATCTTGAATCTAACCAAGAGGAACACACCAATGATTCTGAGATAGACTCTTATGAGTATGAATTCAAATAAGAATCTAAAGGAAACCTAGCTTGGGGAATCCATCCAGATTTCACACATGTTCTTAGATTTCCTAGAGGTCCAGAATCAGAAGATGAATCCAATGATTATGAATGGGGAGTCATTCCAAAAGAATATGAACTCATCATAGAAAAACATGTAGAGGTCATTCACCAATATGCACCTACACTTGACATAAGTCTAGAGAAAAGTAGCGAACTTAATGAGTCTAATCCACCTACTCTCAAAGCAGAATCCAATAATGATGTTGTACCTCTTAATGAACTGAACATCTTGAGTAGTAGTATCACCTTTGATTTTGTGAGTCAGGTCATTGACAATGATGCCAATGCCATGTACATTAATATGATTAGCCAATCCCTTCCAGAGCTTACTATCCAACATCCAGAGCTAATCGACCAAATGTCCAAAAATACAAACCAAGACATCTATACATTTAAATCAAACTATGCCCTTGTGTACTATCTCAATGTAGTGGAACCTATGATGACTTCCATCAGTGAACTGAGTGTTAGCATGATAGAGTCAGATATCAAATATCTCAATTAGAAAAATAAAAGTAAAAAAAAAAAGAGTTCTGAGGGTGAAAACCACTTTGTGGCAGTCTCAGAACCTAAAATAGTAAAAATAAAAGATGTATCCAAAGGTGAAAACCTCTTTGAGGTGCCTAAGGATGAGATATCTTATGTCCTTCTAAGTCATTTATAGGAAAAATCTCTAGTATTGATAGAGCCCACTCAATCTACCAACTTGGGTACAACAGAGGAACCACAACTGATTCATGTAGCATAATCTCTACTAGAGGAAGAAAAATAGGCATTCACCACTTTCTTAACAGAGAAGAAAATCAAATTTGCATGGAAGTATTTAGATATGCCAGGGTTAGATCCAAATTTGATAATGCATCATCTCTCTATAGCTCCAAGAGTCAAACCTGTTAAGAAAAAGTTGTGAAAGATGCATCCACATGTCACACTCCTTGTCAAAGTTGAGCTAGAAAAGTTACTAAAATCTAGATTTATCCAAGTTATAGATTATGTAGAGTGGATCTCTAACATTGTTCCAGTATCAAAACTAGATAAATCTATAAGAGTATGTATAGACTTTAGAGATGTAAACAAAGCATGCCCTAAGGATGACTTTCCATTACCAAAGATCGATATGATAGTGGATATGACTGCAGGCTTTGAAATGTATTCTTTAATGGATGGTTTCTCTAGATACAACCAAATCAAAATTTATCTAGAAGATCAAGAGAAAAAAACTTTTACATGTGCATGGGGTAATTTTTGTTGGAACGTCATGCCATTTGATCTTAAGAATGCTGGTGCTACATATCAACAAGCTATGACATCTATCTTTCATGACATGATGCATCAAACTACAGAAGACTATGTTGATGACACCTTAGCTAAGTCTATGATAAGGTCAAAACATTTGAATGATTTGAGAAAAATACTAGATAGAATGGAGAATTTTAGTCTTAGATTGAACCCTAAAAAGTGTGCTTTTGGTGTCACTTCTGGAAAGCTCTTAGGCTACATTGTTTCAAAGAAGGGCATTGAAGTAGATCCTGCTAAAGTCAAAGCTATCATGGAGATGCAACCTCCTAAAAATATTAGTTAAATGAGAACTTTACAAGGAAGGGTGCAATCAATTAGATGTCTCATATCTCAACTAGTAGACATATCACAACCTTTTACAAAAACATTACATAAAGGTGTGACTTTTGCATGGAATGAGGAATGTGAAAAGAATTTCAATCATATCAAGAAATACCTATCAAATCCTCCTATTCTGATGCCTTCTATTCAAGGGAATCCATTGATTCTATATGTCTTTACCACATATACATCACTAGGGGTATTGCTAGCACAACATGATGAAAATAGGAAGGAAAGAGCTATTTACTACATCAGTAGAACATTGGTAGCATATGAGAAGAACTATTCAATGATTGAGAAATATTGTCTAGCTATGATCTTTACATCACATAAACTGAGACACTACATGTTAGCTCATACTACACAACTAATAGCTAAGATTGATCCACTAAAGTACCTACTAAGAAAAGCTTCCCTCACAGGTAGATTAGCTAAATGGGTGATGCTATTAAGTGATTTTAACATTGAATATGTTGAAAGAAAAGCTATCAAGGGACAAGTCATTGCAGATCAATTAGTTGATGCACCAATGTTTGATGATACACCATTACAGATGGAATTTCCTGATTAATCCATCATGAACATATCTTCTAGGACTTGGCATTTCTTCTTTGATGGATCTTACACATAGAATGGGCCTGGAGCAGGCATATTGTTCATAACACCTCAAGGTTACTCAATACCTAAAGCATTCGAAATCAAGTTTCCTTGCACAAACAATATTGTTGAATATGAAGCTCTACTTAATGGCATGAAGATAGCAATTGAGTAGCGAGTGATAGAATTACACATTCATGGAGACTCATAGCTTGTAATACACCAAGTCAATGATGTGTACCAAACAAAAGATGAGAAATTAGTTCCATACAAATGCATGGTAGATGACTTAAAGAAATATTTCATATCTATCACATTTGAATAGATTCCTAGAATGGAGAACAAGGCTATTGATGCTATGGCAACACTATCATCTTTATTACAACAGTCTGAACATGAGCTACACTATGAGTTCCTGGTGGAAGCACTGTCATTTCCTGCATATGATTCCCTTGAAACTTGCATGATATGCACTATTTTTGGTCATGATTCCTCCATATACAAAAACCTTTTCTCCTACCTACAAGACCAAATCATCCCCGATATCTTCAACCACCACGAGAAATGATACCTTATCCAAAATGCATCCTGGTATGTCATCATTGGTAATGATCTATACAAACATAGTCTAGATGGTATGCTTCTTAGGTGTTTAGAATGTGAAGAGTCTTAACATGTATTAGAGGAAGTCCATAATGGTATATCTAGATCGTATTCCAATGGTTTAACACTAGCTCAAAAACTTATTAGGGCTGGGTACTATTGGCCTGAGATGGAAAAAGAAGCTATCAAATATGCTAAGAACTGTCAAAAGTGTCAAGTACATGGTAAATTGATTCATGCACTAGGGAGAGATCTGATTCCCTTTACTACACAATGGCCTTTTCAACAATGGGCATTTGATCTCATAGGAGCTATACATCCACATTCTTCCAATGGACATACCCATATCATTATAGCTACATATTATTTCACAAAATGGGTAGAAGCAGTTCCTTTGACTCAAGCAATTGGAAAACAAATTTCAATGTTCATCCTGAACTACATCATATGTCAGTATGGAATCCCACATTCAATAGTCATAGATAATGGTGGCCAATTCAAGAATAAGGACTTAGATTCCTTGTGTTCAAAATTCAAGATCAAGCAACATTGGTAATCCATATACTATCCTCAAGGGAATGGACAAGCAGAAGCATCTAACAAAAATCTATTGAAAATATTGCACCACACAGTTAATAAAATAGGAAGAGACTGACATCTTATGATCAATCCAACTCTCTGGGCCTATAGAACAAGTATCATAACGCCCACTAGGGCTACACCATTCACTTTAGTTTATGAGTCTGAAGCGGTACTATCTATTGAGGTTGAAATCCCATCATTAAGAATCAGAATGCATGGTCTAGTGACTGATGATGATTATAGAGTGTCTAGGTTGCAATAACTTGAACTACTAGATGAGTGCAAAAAAGAAGCATATGATCATCTCAAAGTATATCAGAAAAGAATATCTAGAGGCTACAACAAGAAAGTCCAACAAAGAGAATTTCAGGTTGGCAATCTAGTCTTGAGAGAGAATCCTAAAAATCAATCACATAGAGAACGCAAGGGGAAGTTTGAACCCTACTGGCTAGGTCCCTTTGTTATCACTGGTAATTTTGGCTTTGGAGCCTATCAAATCTCAACAATTGAAGGAGAATAGCTTCGAGAACCCATCAATGTTCTCCATCTGAAGAAATTATATGCCTAAGACATTCGGTCTTATCAAAATGTCCTAAAAAAATCATAAAAATTGGAAAAGTCCTGAAAAAATGAACATCTTGGTGAAAACCTAGCAATAGGCACCTTAATGATTCACCAAAAAAATTAAAAAAATTGAAAAATACAAAAAAATTGAAAAAATGAAAAATACAAAAAATGAGAAAAAGAAAAAGTGCCTTGGTGAAAACCTGGAAACAGGTGCCTTGGTAGAAAAAATAGAATCTCTGTCAAGATGGTGAAAACCTAGAAACAGGTGCCTTGGTAGAAAAAATAGAATCTCTGCCAAGATGGTGAAAACCCAAAAAATAGGCACCACTTGTTCAAAACACTCCATCTATCAGTGCAATCTTGGTATTTCCTAGCTTTCAGTCTCCTTTAGTCTGTATATATCCTTGTTTTCAATAAAGTTAGTTTGTACACCAATCTGCACAAGTGTCTATATCCTATCAAAGTTTCCAACTTGGGGGTAATCCTAGTCATATCCTGCAATCCTCAGTACCTCAGACGAGTCATATCTAGTCAGATTCCTTTGAAGCTACATCTGAGTTAGTCTATTAGTATCCTTTCCAGAAAGGATTTTGCATCTACAACAACACAAACAAACATCGACAACAAACTGAAAATGATCTATGTTTCACAATGCTTTTATCTCCTTGTATGCTTACTAATTGACATTGAGATTTATGCATATTTTTTCCCTTCAAGCTCTTCAATGATTTCCTTTATTGGATTTAGTGAGTGATGAATGGGGGCATAATATTTTCTTTGTTTTATGGTTTGAGTTAAAATCTAATAACTTTGGAAATTTTGGATTGAAATGGTGTCCATCTGTAAGAGCCGCCATTTCGTGTTGGATGGCCACGATTACCTCAACCATTGATACTTGGAAAATTCAAGGAAGTTTGATCTAGCTTACATCTTTTTGAATGATTTCTCAATCCTACTGTGAATGGCTATTATCCAAGGATGTGAACGATAAAGGGTCATTGCGGGTAATTCACATTGGAGACAAGAATGAATTCTACAAATTGTTTGGTGTGTTTGTTTTGCAAGGTGTATTCAGGTCATCACAACATTTATGTATTGATGCTTATACCAATTGCTATATCAAAATGGACATGATATTCAGGTCATCCTATCATTTTTGCCTTGGTGCTTATATCTAATCTGACATTCTGAAAACAAAATCAATATTCATATGTCCATGGTTGTCTAGCCAATGGGTGTTGTATTGACTTCGGTGCAAAAATCAATATTCATATATTCATAGTTTCCTAACTAGTGGATGTTGTATTGATTTATCTGGTTACCTAATAAAAATTCAGTGATGAAAATGACCAACATATGATCAGTGACTAAGTTCTAGGTCCTAGGTCTGCATTTCATTCTGCATTTAACTTTGCACTTTGCATGATTGCATTTATCTTATGATTGCCGAATCTGCTTGATGTTAAACAATTCTCCAAAACTATGATAAGCATGACACAAGGATTGATCATTGTATGAAGGTCCCTCCAATGAAACAACAAGTAGAATCCATTTTTGGGATCAAAATCAAAATCTGAGATCATTTATATTGTCAAAATAGCGATTTCAAATTTTCGGACCCAGGATGACCAAATGCTTGCATAATCAACCTTCAATCATCACATAAATCTAGAATTCAACTTAATTGATTATCTAACATCAAACTATTCAAATTTCAACTTGGTCAACCATGGTCAACTCATGGTCAAACCTAGTCAAATTTGGTCTCTAGGACCTTCAAACGATGCAAAACACATTCTCGGATGTGTACAACTAATTCTACAATCGATTAACATGCTTCTAATCATTCAAATGCTAGCTTTTCTTGCCATATTTCAATTTTCATCCCGAAGGGGGGCATGGTATTACATATCATTAACTAATTCTATTAATCAAATCTTTCCTCAATAATCAAGACAACAACCACGTGTAGTTATTGATTCACATAAAAAGACCTCGTCATTTGGGGCACATCGCTTGGGGCATATCAGATTCATTGAGATCCATATCAATATGGTATCCTAATCAATCTTGTAAACTGTGTCAGCTTTTTGTAACCATCAGTTCATTAGTGTTATTTCCTTGGTTCTTCGTAACTAAAGGGTTCAGATGTGATACCATTTCGATTCCTTTGGACAATTAGGTTTGGAATCAGGTCACTCATTTCTTCATAATCATAAGGTTCAGAATTAGGCATTTTGATACTTTTTCATAATGATCGATTCATTGTTGCTATATTTAACATCATCACAATTTTTGGTCAACTAGGACCTGAATCAGCTTTTCCAATCTTTCAATCAGTTTCTATCTCAGAATCGGTTCATCTTTCAAATTAGTGTCAACATCTTTATCAAACATAGATTAATCTTTGAACCCTTCGCACAATAATTCAAAGAGGGGCAAAATGTAATACCCCAAAAATGGGGTATAGGTTCATTAACCTCTTACATCAACAATTCGATCGAAATCGACATCAAAGTCCTAACCTAAGGCACATCTGCACATCAGTTTATCAAAATCCTAATTGATTATCTTAATTATGCATCGGGGAATATTTCTTGAATATTCCTAATTTGTCATAATTATCTTTAATTGAATATTATTTGGCGATAAATGTCATTATTTATCCTAAAGTTGATTAATTGAATATGATGAATATTTAATTGATTAATTTAATTCTACCACTTAATTATTTAATTAGATTTAATTGTATTTATTCCTAATTAATATTGTTTTTATTTTGACAATAAATCAAAATTCCTACAAACAATCAATTGAATATTTATTTAATTGATTTAAAATCAAAGTTGTCAAATTTAATTATTTAATTGGAATAAAGTTTGATTTAATAATTGATTAACCCATAAATCAATTGTTTTAATTCAAAATCAGTTAAGTGGAAAATAAATCACTTTATTTATTAAATTAATTCATATTAAATCATGCACAATAAAAAAAGCAGTTAACTTTAAATTAATTTTCAATTTCAATTTGTTAACTTTCTAAACTCAACATCTAATGATGAGTTGAAAAAGAGAACTAAACTCTATTTTGAGATAAAAATTGGTTTTGCATGATTTTATGAGTTTATTTATTCTTAATTTCTTGTTAACTCAAAAATCAACCTGAGTTTATCAAGAGTGATTTATGGCTTTTCTCAATGCATCCTCAAACCCTAGATTTCTATAAAAATAAGGCTCATCTCTTCACAAATATATCCCTTGAATTTGCATACTTACTCTGGCGAATTGACATTTGAAGAATCAAGCTCTTGCACACAAGGCGATTGTGAGATTTTTGTTATTGTTTTTGAGGGTTCATAGCATTCATTCATAGCATATCATTGTTAGATTAATTTTCATATTATTTCAATTCATTCTAGATTAGTTTCATATCAAGTTTTTCATCTTATTGCATTCAAAATCCCCCCCAAAAATAGATTAATCTGCATTCATATCTCATTTCTTTCATTTGCATTCAAATCATTTGTTTAGGTGTTGCATTGTCACTGATCTCGGTCTAATCTGAGAATACCATACTCATACCTACTAGAAGGCAGTAAATCACCTGGTTAGCTTAGTTTCATTTATTTACAAATTTCTTTGATTTGCTAACCTCTAATGTTTTATTGAAGTGTTGTGTCCACAACTAGGTATAATTTTCACACACACAATATCCACTGCTACTGTCAAGACCTTTTCTGTGACTGCATAGTCACCTTCTTCATCATGACACATATTAAATCGTGCATGGGTCTCAAAAACCTCAAGGACACTTAGAATACACTTCCTCCTCATCAGTGTCCAAGATGAGAGGCTTATTGGACATGAATCTACTAACGAATTCATATTTTATCTTCTTCTTGGGCTATCCTATTTGAGGGTTTGGAGTAGTCATACTTCAAAACCCATATCTTAATGTTTACTTAACCAAATGCAATGATTCCAAAAGAAAAAGAAGTTTAATTCATACTACCATAAATCAAAATCAATCAAATTTCTAAATACTAACATTTAGAAGGGGAGAAGCTACTAATAGAACAACTGTCATAGGGAAGAAATAGTAAAATATAGAAAACTCATTACTTTATTTGATTCAAAACTTACAAAATATTACCACATGAACAATCTATTTCTTGTTTTGGGCTTCTATGATTTTATAAAGCCTCTTCCATCATTATTTGACTGAATAACTACTTTAGAATTGCCCAAAAATTCCTAAAATTGTCTACAACTGTCTCAAAAATGACTCTCCAAGGGTAGACAGGGTCTTGTTGACTTGCTTGACAATTAAATGAATATGAGGATATTTTCAAGTCAGCTTGATAACTACATACCAATAATTATTGATTACACATTCCTTTGTCTTTCATTACTTTCAAACATTTATACTTAGTCCTATCACCTACGAACTTGCCTATTAACCTTTAAGCCTATATGATCAATTTAGGCATCATTACATCCTACTGCCCTTATTATATTGTTTTTATGACCGTACAAGTCATATTACATGTTCTTACTCCCATTAATCCTAACAAAGACTAAAAACCCCATCTCCCATTACATGGTGACCCTTGTAGGGCTATTTGCCTTATCATGGAAACTTTGCATTACATAGACTTCATTACATTCCAATAGGCACTAATGGCCCAAATTACAATATTCAAGACCTTTTAGGTCCTTGTAGTCTTCATTTGTATTAGGTCATCCAAATGACCCTGTGTACTCATGGTGTTGTTGGTGTACCTTAGGACCCTCTTTTCCAAGCCATGGTGCTCCTACACCAGAGATAGTTATTATGAAAAGCATTAGGTTATTTGTTCAATGGAGGATCTTTAGATGACTTTATTTCTTCAAGAGATGCATGCATGATAGAAGAAGTAGAGACTGTATGGGGACCAATACTAGACACAAGTTCACGAGTTAGATATTTCTTGAGAGTAGTGTCTTCATTAGATGAATCATTAGGATTTTTATTTTTGATTATGTCATCATCAATAAGATATTGGATCTTTTGTTTGAAGTCCATGCAATCTGAAGTCTTATGCTCATTATTTTGATGATATGTATAATAGGTAGTCACAAATGAGATAACACATGATGTGACTTGAGGCAACATGATGAGATAATTTTCAAGTAATTTTTCCAAAGATGACTCTGAAGATTGTCCCATATTAGTGAATGATCTATTCATTGGACATTTAGATTTATTTGTGTTGATCGAAGAGAGTTGAGATTGAATATTATGATGATCTTATTTGTTGTTGTCATAGGATTGATAGACACGATTCTTAGCTGAATATGATGTAACATATTTATTGTCTTTATCAAAGATTGGATTATCTTGAATTTGTAGAACATATTCCCGATCAAAGATAGGTTGGTCATGAAGATTTTCTTGATCAAAGATTGGATTATCATGAAGATGTTCTTGATCAAAGATTAGATTGTCAAGAATTTTATCTTGATTAGAAACATGATTGAGGTGAAGTTGTGAAGTAGTCTTTTTTCTTGAAGAAGACGAAGATAGAGGTGAATCATGATCATAAAGAAAAGGAAAGATTGATCATAGTGAGGAATTGTTAGAGGATGTATGCTTTTCTTCCTTCAGGTCTTGAATATCAAATTTCAAAGATTGGATTTGGTTTGACAAGGCTGTGATAAGAATTTATTCTTCCTTTTTTCTAGGAGTTAGGATTCAACCCATTTTTTTCAACCATTGTAAGATTGTCTCGTTGATCTTGACTAGATGTGTTGAATTGGAAATGATATTTATCATCAAGATTTTGAACTTGATATGCCAAGGAGGTCATGAGCCTAGATTCGAAGGAACATAAATGTCCAAGGTTTCAAATAGGTGGTGTTGTACAAAATCTTGCTAATGATTGGATTGGTTGAAGATTGAATTGATTAAATATTGGATAAATATGTTGATGTTAGTTTCAATCATCTAGATAAGGGTTATATTTTCCCTAATGATTGAATTTTGAGATCTAGATTGATTGATTAGATAAGAAAGAAACCAAACATGGATGATGATTTACAATTGATAATGCAACTAATTATGACTTGATGCCAGTACTATGTGACCTTAGATTCTAGTGACTGTAACAATTGGACTTGACAGAACATCAAATAGGGTATCCAAATCAGTAATTAAAATTTCTACAAAGTGTATGGAAGACCTCACTATTCCAAATGCAACTAACACCATGTGAATTTTTAAACCTAAGACATGATTTAATACAATCAATGTGTGACTCTTTATCTCCATGTGACTCAGGATTGATCATATACGACTCCTCAAGATGGGTGTGACTTAAAACATGATAAATGAGACTTTGAATCTAAGATGCAATTTTATACTGGTACAAAATTTAGTTTGTCACTTAGTTTGAAAGGTACATTTGGTTTTCTAGTTTGTATGATGTCTGTTGTGACTAGTTCCATGGAGTTATTAGGTGAATTCATTCATTTTTTAGACACATCATGTAGTTTTTTGTTAAAAGGACACTTGACACACTCTACCCTATAGGAATTTGGCTTATATTAGAAACCTTTTCTCCCAAGCTTAGGTACACACCCAATAGATAATTATAATTTAGTCATTGGTGAAAATACAATGGATTACATAATGCCATATTAGCTAACTCTAAGTGCTAATGGGGGTACAAAATGGAGAGTGTCTTGGGAGAGTTACTATCTCTCTTGCACAAAGATTACCAACCTTTCAAAGGTAAACTAGGTGGTTTCTATCCTAGAGTTCATAGTAAGGGCATCCATTTGAGTACACCATCCATAGTCATAGAAGTATGATTGATGCATATAGCCCTATAAATTAATGCACCCATCCTCTAATACTTTAATCTCAAGGAGGCATTTGATTATAGTGGGTTGGAAGGGATAGCTTTTCCTTGTCCCCCACTTGGATCATCTGATGATATTTCTTCCTCGATGACATTCCCTCTACTAGGTGAACATGACAGATAAATAGAGAAGTACTAAAGGTCTAGATTTATGATTTTACTTGTAAGTGTAAAGGATAAAATGTGGATGAGGTCCTAGAATGATGGTTTGCACATAAAAGAGACCCTAAAGCCAATATTTTACACTTACATGGGATCGTATTGATATGGAAAGTAAATGTAGATGATTAATATTGAAATGAAGAAATAAAGGTACTTACCTCTGAAAAAGAATCGGTAGAAACCCTATCAAACGATCTCAAAAACTGTTGATTTCTCCATTCCTAAACTGAAATTGCAAGATCTACAAAACCTAGAAATATTTTCCAATTCTAAGGGAGGTCATCTTTGACCCTCATAAAAGGTCAAAGGCTACATTTTTATTCTAAAGGCTGACTTTGATTTTGTTTGTGGATCTTGGAAGTTTGGCGAAAAGGGTATCCAGATCTATACTTTAATTCGCTATCCCACACCTGTACCTACAATAAAAATGGTTTTGTTTGTTGGGGGGGAGGGGTTTGCCTTACTCAAACCCCAATTTAGGAACTAACCTTGAAATTGAATTGAAATTGCTAGAATAAACAAAGTAAATGGAACAATTCACCTTGCTTGAGTTGAAACCCTTATAGAGGATTCAAATCCTTGAATCCACAAGAATGGATGAATGTAGAATCAAATGTAGGATGTCTCCAATCAATTCTCTTTAGATCTTCAATACCAATCTTGAATGGATCTTGAATTTGGAAGAGGCTTGAATGGAAATGGAGGAATTTTCAACAAGAGAGCTCCATAGAGCTTGAATCCTTTAATGGCTACTAATGGATCTCCTCAATGAATTGGATCTTGAATGCTTGAAGGATTGAATGCTTGAATGCTTGAATGCTTGATCTTCTTTCTTGAGAGCTTGAGAGATTGTGAGATGAGATATGAGATGGAGAAAATGAGAGAGGAATGCTCTCTTTTATACTGATCTAGGGCACAAGAGGGGCCTCGTAGAAAATAATAATTAAGGGCCCATGGCAAAAAACTCTAGAGAGATGAACATGGAGAGGAAACTAAATTAAAGTCTTGAAACAAAACTCTAGGAGGGGACCACCCTTAATATAGAAATAAAATAATTATTTAAGAGCCTTGTCATAAAATTCAAGGTAAGGCCAACCCTAAAGTTAATTTGAGCATTAGGCACAAAACTCGAGAAAGGCTAATCTCCAATAATAAATTAGGATTCTTATACAAATATTGAGAAAGGTCCACCTCAAATATTAATTTGACAATTCAACACTTAATCCGAGAAATGGTGGCCCCAAAGAGGGAAAAGACAAGATTTTGATGAAATCCCAAAACTGAAAGCTAACCCCAAGGATCTTGGACCCTAGGATCAAGGATGAGGTTGACCTTGACCTAGGTTAGGGTTGAGGTCATCCCTAACCTAGGTCAGGGTTGAGGTCAACCTTAACCTAAGAGGTCAACCTTGACCCTGAGGTCAAAAATCTCAGGTTCACAGTCCAAAATGCTAGGAAAATGCCAAGAAGAACTAGAAAAAGGGGCAGAACAGGGGAAAAAGCTAGATCCAAGTTGAGTACCCATTCAAGGCATTCAACATGACCCCAAACCACTTACTCGGAGGGATAAATGCTCTTATCATGGAAGTGCTTCCATTTTAAGTTGATACAGTAAGAAAAGAGCATACTCTCCTACTTTAACATCTCCCTCAAACACATCATTCAAACATGTTCATTTACTAGATCCATTTCCAATGATCAATTCAATGAATCTAGGTTTCTAATAGTATAGATAGACAAGAGGATTCTCCCCTATCAGTGGATTAAATACCAAAATTGAATCTCAATTAAGTTCCTAACTAAGGAAAACACATGGTTTGTCTATATCTCCTTAGGAAACCTACAAGAAAATTTGTTAGTAGTCTTGAGAGTTTATCTTCAACAAATGTCCTACATAAACTTGTTAGACTATGTAATCATTGATAAAACAACAGAGAAACATCAAATTTTCAAAGTTCATATTTCAAAATCAAATCAAACTTAAGATTCTACAATTTTCCCAAATACAAATTTTTAAAAACCATGTGCAACTCTCTGCTATTACTAAATACAACTCTTTACATCATGTGATAAGGATTAAAAAAGTATGACCCCTTATCCTACATATGAATAAGGATTTAACACATATGATTCCTCATCCCATATGTGACTTTATATATAATTAGAGTCAGGAAAAGGTACAAAAAAAATCACACTAAAATGTCAGAAAAATGGAGGCAATCGCCATGGTGGGCACCGAAAAATATGTATTTTCTTGTGGACCTATGAATATTTGCATTGAAACACTCAATAGACCTTTAATTTCATTAGTTCATAATAAAATAATCTAATTAACATCTATAACTAATGAAAAGTGACTTATTTCTTCCTAGTCATAGAGAGTATGATCTAAATGTTAGTATTGCTCTCAAAATTTATGCATAGATTAGTGACTTGAAACCATGAAATGGAAGATTCAAATGAAATAGCATCTACACTACAAAATTTGGGGTCTAATTTTGATGCCAATTTTTGATGCCACTACTATTTTTGTTTTTTTTTGCAAGTGCCTCTGATGGTGTCATAATAGAGACAATAACGTTGTAATTGTGACACCTGCTTGGTTATAAACAAAAAAAAAATTAAAAAGAAAGTCTCATTTGTAATTTTTGTGAATTTGAAAAGCTTCCACGAAGATGACACTGCACTTTTGCATGGCGTGAAGAGGGCATTTGAGTTTGGCGTGTGTGAAGAGGCTGACATCATGTGGGAAGAGGAAACTAGCACTTGAGGAGGCATTCAAGCTTTGTCTTCTCATTAACTCTATTTCATTTTGATGGCATTTGTTGATTTAATGGCACAATATGAATGTTACTAGTGGCACTATTTACATCTTAGCATTTGGGATGGTCGATGACCCATGAGATTTGAGAGCTAGGGCATCATTTCTATTACCTTCAAGGCATTGTATGAAGTGTTTGATCTCTCTTTATTTGTTTTGTTGTTGATATTCACTATGTGGTACTCCCCGTTTATGATCATTTCACGAGGAAATGTCTTGATGGCTTGCAGGCTACAAGCTAGGGCATCATACATTGTTTATGAGCTCACTATTGAATACTAGCATTGTTTACATCTTTTCATTTGGAATGCTTGATGACCTGTGAGGTTTGAGAGATAGGGAATCGTTGCTATTACGTTCAAGGCATTGTGTGAAGTGTTTGATCTCTCTTTATTTGTTTTTCTATTGATATTCACTATGTGGTATGTGAGGTCCACTTTCGGCCCACATAGTGATCCTGTGTTGTACATATTAGCTATCTTTTTGATTATGTTTCTTTCAGAGATACTTGGACTTTGTCGACTACTGTTATATTATGTTTGACTCGATGGACTGTTCTTTTGATGATTCTGCATATGGGATCCATGATGTGTAGATTTGGTTTATGTTTTTATATGATGTTTTGTGAACCTGATGGTCTAGATGATATTTAAATTACGTTATGTAATTTCATTTGAAATGTGCAATCAAATCATGAATATTATATGCAATTGACGTATGAGTTGAATTATGCAATTTAATGTTTAAATTTCGCTATATCATATATGTATTGTAATGGTTTTCTTCCTTGAATTACTGATGCTGCATTTAGGTATTGCAGGTGGAAGGACCATGGAAACACATTCGGGGAAAACACATTGAACATAGGGTAACCAGTTATACCAAGGCCCCGTCTATTTAGAGACCTGAGGCCTCGTTGTTAAGTAATTTATTTCGTAACAGTAATTTGAATGTTTGTATGTTATGTGTTGTTATTCTGGATGTACCTTTCGTGAAATGTTATTTTGTTAAGTGTCACTTGACACCTATGTTCAATGTTATTAAGGTACATCATGTGTTGTGTGAGAGCACTTGCTAGGAGTTTTAGGGATATCTTAGCACTCCTTTCTGCCATAGGAATCTTTATGCAATCTCATTCCCCATTTTCGATGTTATTTCTCGACATGGGTTTAGAGGGTTAATAATGGCCTTAGGAGATAGTTTTATGCTTAATTTGTTAACCCATTCCATGTATCCATGGGTTAGGGGTATTTTCACCTCTTTAGAAGCCTAAAAGTGACTTTAGGACCCTTTTAAAAAATTCATTTTCCTTCTTGAGCGAAAATTGCAACTTGCATGTTGGAACCTCATTTATGAGGTTAGGTGTAGAAGCCCTATTTAGAGGAAATTTTGGCTTAGGGTGATTCATTCACCCATTCTCTATTTTTAGAGAGCTTTCAGAAAGTTAGAGGAAAAAAGGCTTGAAGCTTGGATTAGGGCTCAACAACATTCTACCATAGCTTGGATTTGAGGTAGGAATTCATGTGCTCTCTCTGTTTGTTTGAGATGTTTGTTAAAATGATCATGTTCTTGGCTCCCCATGGTTGGTCATGGTGGAGGTTTGTTTTGTTTAGTGTTGTGTTTTAGCTCCCCATGGTTGGTCATGGTGAGAGCAAGCTTGCATATGTGTTTGTCATGTAATTGAATTTTTGGGTTGTTTACTCTTAGATTCTCTCACCCTTGGGAGGGAAGAGAAATCAAGAGGGGGTGTGGAAATGGAGGCAACTCCATGTGTAGAGTCTCCTCCATGTGTGGGGAAGGATGAACCTTGGGTGAGTGATTTTCCCCAAGAGACCTTGCATGTAGCCCTTGTGGCAATGGGGGGCATAAGGAGGGAAAATTGGCCATGTGTGCCTTGTATGTATTTGAGAAATATGGGTCCATGTGTGGCCTTGTATATTATGCAATGGTAATCTCCATGGTTTTGTCTACCACACCCTACAAAGGAAATTCATGGGAATTCCTTAGTTTACTTCTTGAGGGAATTTGGGAATTTTGTCCATGTTTGTTAAATCATGTTGTAATTGTGTGTATATGTTTGTAACCTGTTCAATGTGTTCTCCCCAAGCTCGGGGGTGGTCTCATGAGAGACCTTGGATGGGAGGTGAGCTCCCATGGTCTTTTCCTTGTTTTGTTTGCATATGCAGATTTTGAAGTATGGAAGCATGATGCTAAAGAAGATAAAGACTTTTGCTTTGATGTATTTGAATGAGGAATTCACTCCATATTTGATTCATCCTTGTAAATTTGGAATGATGTATTCAATCTCCCTTTGGAGCTCTTGTATAATGTATTTAGAAAGAAAAACATGTTGCTATATTGATCTATCATTGCCAAATTTATATTTTAGAAGATGCTTTCATTATGAGATTCATGTAAAGAAAAGCAAGCTTCATTTGAATATTGCAATGTTACTTTGTAACCTAGGAATGATGTAAATTTCAATGGGATAAAGATAATGAGATGTTATGTAATTCATAATATGTATAAGATGAATCCTTGCATGTTTCTTAAAAGACCTTTATCTCTCTCTCTACCATTGAAATTACTCTCTTAATTATTGCAATGAGTTCTTCAAGTTGATAGAATCTATATTGATATGTTATCAGCTCTCACTTGAATGAAATAAGGAGATTGTAGCTCCATTAGATGTTTTAAATTGGTTAAGATCAATTCATATATACTCTGAATATGTGTTTGAAAACACTCCTTAGTTCTATGATATTGACAAGAAAAAACTATGAAAAATTATGAGCATTTAGTCTTTATAAAAGACCTTATTTGATTATCAAACAAACTATGTAAATCTATGTATGAAATACTATCTAATCTCTATATTCTAAACCCCATATTCCACCTAAGAGACTACCTATTTTCATTGCTATGAACTCATAAATTTTCAAAGAAGAAATGAACTAGTAGTGCAAAAAAAAAATGAATAACACTACCCAGAAATTTTAAGAGAGCAAATAGCTCTCTGGATTTTGTATGGGAACGAATTCCCATACAAAATCTCAACCACAGTCATATTTTAATATTAGAACTTGCCACCTTTTTGCCAAGCAATTAAATAAACATAAATTCAAAATTATCATTCTTACCTTTTTGAAAGTCTTTTCCCCCTAGGCGCAGGTGGTTGAATGCAAAGTCTTGGTCATTAAATCCCAAACCTTTTAGTGATGGGATGGTGTCCTTGTTGACACCTCAGCAAGACAGTTTGGTTAGCTTTTTAAACCTTGTCTTCTTAAACCACGCAGCTTTTGAAGGAAGATAAACATGTAATAAATTTCCTTGGTTGTTTTGAACTTGCCATGGTTAGGTGGGCACTCTAAACTTGGCTAATTATTGAAACCTTCTCCCAAAGCGCCTCATCCTCCTTGGTTTGCGCCCCTTAGCCTTTTTGGGATATAGACTCCTCATGGCACGTGGGTGAGGAGAGATTAGAAAGAGGAGATGGGAGTTAATAAGGAAGATAGGGTAGTTGTTAGTTGTAGGATATTTAGAGGATTAAAAGATTGTTTAGTAGGATGTTTAGTAGATAAGTTTAATTAGTAGGTTGTTAAGATAGTTTAGAATATTAATTAAATATGTTATTTTGAGATAATGTGTTATTAATAACATTAGATGGATTTTTTTTTATGAAAAGCAATTTTATTATAAAAAGGCTAGTTTAATAAAGTTAGTTTAGTGAGTAGTTAAGTTAGATATTTAGATAGTTAGTTTGCTAAGCTAGTTTAGGGGTTAATAAAGGTTGTTAGATAACATATGATATCATGTTTGTTTTGTAAATTATGTGTTATGCAATGTAATTCTTTTATTAATTAAATTATGTTATTTTGTTATTATGCAAATAATGATTGTCATGGATAGATGTATGTTTGCATTGTTTTGTTATATTAATTTGTTAATGTTATTTAATCCAATGATGTAAATATTAGAACATGTTATGTTTTATAGGTTAATATATTATAATTTATTAATTAATTAATAATTATATTAATTAATTAATATTTTATAATTATTAATTAATAATACACTTAAATAATATTTAAGAATAGGTTGACCTACATGGTACACCGTTAGCATTAATCAACCATGTCCTCTTAGTCAACCTTTGAGATCTCTAGTTGACGAACGATAATTTTGATCGTCATGAAGATGGACGTACTTAACCTTAATTAATTTTCCTCTAGCATCCTTTTTGGACAGCATTGTCGAGGTTGTTCACCTGATTCATTGTAACCTCGTCGTTGAACTCACTAACCCGCATCTTGTGTGTAGAAACTTATCACCTTTTAAAAAAATTTGTTGGTTGTGTTTTGACCCAACTTTTGGGCATCACATTTTGGTATCAGAGCGATGTTCAACCCTAGGAACCTTAACCACCACATTTGACATTTGAACTTCTTTGCTTGTGTAGGATGCCAGTAGTTACACGACAGGCCCGTGCACGCGGGCGAGGTCGGGGGAGGGGCCGTAGGCGTGCTCCCTCCGTTCAGGAAGAGGAGATTGAGATTCCGATAGGGAATCAAGATCCCCCTCCCGAACCACCACCAGATCCCAACCGGGAATTATTGACAGCTTTTCAGAATTTGGCCGGTATTATCCTAGACAGACTACCTCCGTTCGGTCACCAACAGGATCATGGTTTAGAGAATGAGACTAGAGAACGGAATAGGAGCCCTTCCAGAAGGGAAGAGGGTCAGGCTGAGTCAGTGCATGGTCCAGAGCCACCACCTAGGATTGAGGGACGCACACGAGCTAGAGACACAGGAGATGCTATCAGAGAGTTGATGCGCCTTGGCCCACCCACTTTTGAGGGATCCACAGATGGTTTTGAGGCAGAGTCATGGCTTCATAGCTTAGACAGATGTTTTGGGTTGCGTGCCTATGACAACAATGTCAAGGCCCGCTTTGCTATTCACTTATTGAGGGTTGGAGCCACTTCATGGTGGGATCATGAGCAGTTTAAGGGACACTTGGACCTTAATACTTTGTCTTGGGAGACTTTCTTAGAGCTCTTCAAGGCCAGGTACTTGTCAGAGCAGTTTAGACAGAAGCGTATTGATGAGTTCCACAGCCTTCAGCAGAGGGGACTTTCAGTGGCCCAGTATGAGGGCAAGTTCATTGATTTACTCCCGTATGTGGAGTACATGAGAGATGAGAAAGTGCAGGTTAACTGGTTTATCAGTGGTTTGAACCACAACATTGCAGGCATGGTGCGTATATTGCCTCCCGGAGACCTTCGGTATACAGTTGACAGGGCTAAGGTAGCCGAAGAGGTTGTTAGAGGATCATCTGATTCTCGGGATTGGTTTCAGTTCAACAATTCCACATCACAGGGTTCTGGTTTTCAGAGGAACAGATGGAAGAAGAATAATAGGTATTCTTCTGGGTCTTTCCAAACCCCTCAGCAGACACAGCAGGAGCAGCCTCAGCAGCAGGGTCGACAGGACCATAGGCAGAAAGGATCTCAGGGACATCAGGGCAATAAGCCCAAGCAGTCGCAAGGTCAGGGACAGAAGAGGGATCACAGGTCAGACACACCATTTACACCTTCTGTCGGGACTCAGCAGTCCTCTAGAGGTGGTTTTACCGGATCTACCAGAGGAGGTGGATCACAGTTCAGTAGGCCACAGGGGACACAGGTATTTGTGCGAGGACCTTGCTACAATTGTGGAGGCATGGGTCACATTGCTAGAGATTGTCCTCAGGGCAGCGGACAGAGAGCAGCCAGATCAGAGCCCACTGTGGGGGACTTAGGTAGGTCCCATAGAGTATTTGCAGCGGTAGATAACCGCCAGGCCGAGCACCAGACCACTGTGATTGAGTCAGCAGGTATGATTCGAGGATGCAGTATTTCTATTTTGTTTGACTCAGGAGCCACCGACTCTTTTATATCTCCATTTGTAGTGGAGCGTTGCGGGCTAGTGGCATCTAGGCAGAAAGATAGCTGGGAAGTTGAGTTGGCTTCCGGTTCTAGAGTATCAGTCACCTCCTTGGTTAGAGATTGCCAGATTCAGATTGGGAAGTTGACCACTTCCACAGACCTTAGGATTACCCCTTTGGGATCATATGATGTAGTACTTGGCATGGATTGGCTATATGCCCACAGAGCCAAGCTAGATTGCCGCCAGAAGAAGATAGAATGTTTGGATGATGACGGCATGGCTACAGTTATTTCAGGGGTTCAGAGACCAGTATCTCTTCGCATGATATCCGCTATGCAACTTAAGCGGTGTATGCGGAAGGGTTGTCAGTTGTTTGCTATCTCTATCAATGATAGAGGGGATGAGGACGAGAGTGAGACTTCTCTTGATGACCATCCCATCCTCCAGGAATTTGCAGATGTTTTTCCATCAGAGTTACCTGGTATGCCTCCTCGCAGAGCAGTTGACTTTCACATAGACCTTGCGCCAGGAGCTGAGCCAGTATCTAGAGCGCCCTATAGGATGACCACGAATGAGCTTAATGAGCTCAAGATTCAGCTTGAGGAGTTGCTAGAGAAGGGACACATTCGCCCTAGTGTTTCTCCTTGGGGTGCGCCAGTGATCTTCGTTAAGAAGAAGGATGGGTCACTTAGGTTGTGCATGGATTACCGACAGTTGAACAAGGTTACCATTAAGAACCGGTATCCACTTCCTAGGATTGATGACTTGTTTGATCAGTTGCAGGGTGCCTGAGTATTCTCCAAGATAGATCTTAAGTCTGGGTACCATCAGTTGAGGATAGTTGACAGTGACATTCATAAGACCGCATTTCGCACTAGGTACGGCCACTATGAATTTACAGTGGTACCTTTCGGTCTTACGAATGCCCCAGCTGTATTTATGAGCCTTATGAATGGTGTATTCCGCACCTTCTTAGATAAGTTTGTTATTATCTTCCTTGATGACATCCTGATTTATTCTAAGGATGAGAAGGAGCACGAAGAGCACCTGAGACAGGTTTTGTAGTGTTTGAGAGATAATCAGTTGTTTGGCAGCTTGTTGAAGTGTTCCTTCTTCAGAAGAGAGGTTAAGTATTTGGGGCATGTCATATCTGGTGATGGGATCTCAGTAGACCCATCAAAGATTGAGGCCATTATGAATTGGCCAGCACCTACCACAGTGACTGAGGTCAGAAGTTTCATGGGTCTTGCCGGTTATTACAGACATTTCGTTGAAGGATTTTCTAGAGTGGCACATCCTATCACTTCTCTTCAGCGAAAGGGGAAGAAGTTCGAGTGGACAGAGAAGTGTGAGAGGGCTTTTCAGGAGCTCAAGAGAGCGCTCACCAGTGCACCGATTCTTGCAGTGCCAGATCCTTCAGCAGAATTTGTGGTGTGCTCAGATGCTTCTTTAGATGGTTTAGGGGTAGTCCTTATGCAGGGAGGGCGAGCCATTGCTTACGAGTCTAGGAAGCTTAAGACTCATGAGCTCAATTATCCCACGCATGATTTAGAGCTTGCAGCAGTGGTACATGCCTTAGTACATTGGCGTCACTTCCTCTTAGGTCACCGTTTTGAGCTTCATTCAGACCATCAGAGTCTTCAGTATATATTCACTCAGCCGAACCTTAATGCTCGGCAGAGGCGATGGATGGAGTTCTTATGTGAATATGACTTTGATGTTCACTACATCAAGGGGAAGGAGAACGTGGTTGCAGATGCCTTGAGCAGGAGACGACATGATATTTATTCTATGACTGTAGGCACAGATTTGAGAGGACGAATCCTCCATCATCTTCAGGATGATGAGTGGTATTCTGAGGTATGTGAGATGATTCAGTCTCAGAGACCCTTGGAAGGGAAGTATGTTGGTTATACCTTAGAGTCTGATGGACTTTTACGTCATCGAGACCGTATCTATGTACCTTCTACCGGAGATTTACGTGCATTCATTATACTTGAGGCTCACAGAGCACCTTATGCAGCACATCCCGGGGTTAAGAAGCTACATGCAGATTTGAGGCAGCTGTATCATTGGCCAGGCATGAGATTGCAGATTGCTGAGATAGTGGCCAGGTGTCTTGAGTGTCAGCGGGTTAAGGCAGAGCACCGCCATCCTGGTGGACTCCTGCAGTCGCATGAGATTCCAGTATGGAAGTGGGAGGTTATATCCATGGATTTTATAGTTGGTCTTCCGATGTCTTCCCGATGCCATGATGCTATTATGGTGACGGTGGACCGGTTGACTAAGGTAGCCCACTTTTCTCCAGTTCGTACTACCTTCACAGCACCCGCAGTAGCCCAGGTGTTCTTACGAGATATTGTCAGACTTCATGGCATACCTCATAAGATCATCTCGGATAGAGATTCTCTTTTCACTTCTTCATTTTGGAGAGAGCTTCAGGCAGCATTGGGCACTAGGCTCAATTTCAGTACCGCCTATCACCCTGAGACAGATGGGCAGACCGAGAGGGTCAATCAGGTTTTAGAGGACATGCTTCGCATGTATGTTATGGATCATCAGACCCGGTGGGAGGAGTATCTTCATCTTGTGGAGTTTGCCTATAACAATGGGCATCATACATCATTGGGAATGCCACCTTTCCAGGCATTGTATGGTAGACCTTGCAGGACCCCACTGAGTTGGGATAGGATCGAGGACAGAGTTTCTATTGGTCCTGAGTTAGTTCGAGATATGGAGCAGCAGGTCACCCTGATTAGGCAGCGTCTCTTAGAGGCTCAGGATAGACAGAAGAAGTATGCAGATGCGAAGAGGATTGACCGAGCCTACCTTGTGGGAGACAGAGTTTTCTTGAGAGTGCGACCGCACAAGAGTCCAATCCGTTTTGGAAAGGGCTCTAAGCTCGCACCTTGTTTTGTTGGTCCATTTGAGATCCTAGAGAGGATAGGGCCCGTTGCTTATCGTCTAGCCTTGCCACCTAGCCTGTCACGCATCCACGATGTGTTCCATGTATCAGTTTTGTGAAAGTATATCTATGATGAGTCTCATATTATTGACTGGGATGCCTTGCAGGTGGAGTCAGATGGCCAGCTAGCACTAGAGCCCATTCGCATTTTGGCTCGTCGGACGTTGGTACTTCGAGGCAGAACGCTGGACCAGGTTAGGGTCCAGTGGGATTGCTATGATGAGGTCACAGCCTCATGGGAGGATGCAGCTCAGATGAGGGCCCAGTATCCGCACCTCTTTGATGAACTCCAGGAGGATGTTCATACCTAGAGGGGGTGGATGTGAGGTCCACTTTCGGCCCACATAGTGATCCTGTGTTGTACATATTAGCTATCTTTTTGATTATGTTTCTTTCAGAGATACTTGGACTTTGTCGACTACTGTTATATTATGTTTGACTCGATGGACTGTTCTTTTGATGATTCTGCATATGGGATCCATGATGTGTAGATTTGGTTTATGTTTTTATATGATGTTTTGTGAACCTGATGGTCTAGATGATATTTAAATTACGTTATGTAATTTCATTTGAAATGTGCAATCAAATCATGAATATTATATGCAATTGACGTATGAGTTGAATTATGCAATTTAATGTTTAAATTTCGCTATATCATATATGTATTGTAATGGTTTTCTTCCTTGAATTACTGATGCTGCATTTAGGTATTGCAGGTGGAAGGACCATGGAAACACATTCGGGGAAAACACATTGAACATAGGGTAACCAGTTATACCAAGGCCCCGTCTATTTAGAGACCTGAGGCCTCGTTGTTAAGTAATTTATTTCGTAACAGTAATTTGAATGTTTGTATGTTATGTGTTGTTATTCTGGATGTACCTTTCGTGAAATGTTATTTTGTTAAGTGTCGCTTGACACCTATGTTCAATGTTATTAAGGTACATCATGTGTTGTGTGAGAGCACTTGCTAGGAGTTTTAGGGATATCTTAGCACTCCTTTCTGCCATAGGAATCTTTATGCAATCTCATTCCCCATTTTCGATGTTATTTCTCGACATGGGTTTAGAGGGTTAATAATGGCCTTAGGAGATAGTTTTATGCTTAATTTGTTAACCCATTCCATGTATCCATGGGTTAGGGGTATTTTCACCTCTTTAGAAGCCTAAAAGTGACTTTAGGACCCTTTTAAAAAATTCATTTTCCTTCTTGAGCGAAAATTGCAACTTGCATGTTGGAACCTCATTTATGAGGTTAGGTGTAGAAGCCCTATTTAGAGGAAATTTTGGCTTAGGGTGATTCATTCACCCATTCTCTATTTTTAGAGAGCTTTCAGAAAGTTAGAGGAAAAAAGGCTTGAAGCTTGGATTAGGGCTCAACAACATTCTACCATAGCTTGGATTTGAGGTAGGAATTCATGTGCTCTCTCTGTTTGTTTGAGATGTTTGTTAAAATGATCATGTTCTTGGCTCCCCATGGTTGGTCATGGTGGAGGTTTGTTTTGTTTAGTGTTGTGTTTTAGCTCCCCATGGTTGGTCATGGTGAGAGCAAGCTTGCATATGTGTTTGTCATGTAATTGAATTTTTGGGTTGTTTACTCTTAGATTCTCTCACCCTTGGGAGGGAAGAGAAATCAAGAGGGGGTGTGGAAATGGAGGCAACTCCATGTGTAGAGTCTCCTCCATGTGTGGGGAAGGATGAACCTTGGGTGAGTGATTTTCCCCAAGAGACCTTGCATGTAGCCCTTGTGGCAATGGGGGGCATAAGGAGGGAAAATTGGCCATGTGTGCCTTGTATGTATTTGAGAAATATGGGTCCATGTGTGGCCTTGTATATTATGCAATGGTAATCTCCATGGTTTTGTCTACCACACCCTACAAAGGAAATTCATGGGAATTCCTTAGTTTACTTCTTGAGGGAATTTGGGAATTTTGTCCATGTTTGTTAAATCATGTTGTAATTGTGTGTATATGTTTGTAACCTGTTCAATGTGTTCTCCCCAAGCTCGGGGGTGGTCTCATGAGAGACCTTGGATGGGAGGTGAGCTCCCATGGTCTTTTCCTTGTTTTGTTTGCATATGCAGATTTTGAAGTATGGAAGCATGATGCTAAAGAAGATAAAGACTTTTGCTTTGATGTATTTGAATGAGGAATTCACTCCATATTTGATTCATCCTTGTAAATTTGGAATGATGTATTCAATCTCCCTTTGGAGCTCTTGTATAATGTATTTAGAAAGAAAAACATGTTGCTATATTGATCTATCATTGCCAAATTTATATTTTAGAAGATGCTTTCATTATGAGATTCATGTAAAGAAAAGCAAGCTTCATTTGAATATTGCAATGTTACTTTGTAACCTAGGAATGATGTAAATTTCAATGGGATAAAGATAATGAGATGTTATGTAATTCATAATATGTATAAGATGAATCCTTGCATGTTTCTTAAAAGACCTTTATCTCTCTCTCTACCATTGAAATTACTCTCTTAATTATTGCAATGAGTTCTTCAAGTTGATAGAATCTATATTGATATGTTATCAGCTCTCACTTGAATGAAATAAGGAGATTGTAGCTCCATTAGATGTTTTAAATTGGTTAAGATCAATTCATATATACTCTGAATATGTGTTTGAAAACACTCCTTAGTTCTATGATATTGACAAGAAAAAACTATGAAAAATTATGAGCATTTAGTCTTTATAAAAGACCTTATTTGATTATCAAACAAACTATGTAAATCTATGTATGAAATACTATCTAATCTCTATATTCTAAACCCCATATTCCACCTAAGAGACTACCTATTTTCATTGCTATGAACTCATAAATTTTCAAAGAAGAAATGAACTAGTAGTGCAAAAAAAAAATGAATAACACTACCCAGAAATTTTAAGAGAGCAAATAGCTCTCTGGATTTTGTATGGGAACGAATTCCCATACAAAATCTCAACCACAGTCATATTTTAATATTAGAACTTGCCACCTTTTTGCCAAGCAATTAAATAAACATAAATTCAAAATTATCATTCTTACCTTTTTGAAAGTCTTTTCCCCCTAGGCGCAGGTGGTTGAATGCAAAGTCTTGGTCATTAAATCCCAAACCTTTTAGTGATGGGATGGTGTCCTTGTTGACACCTCAGCAAGACAGTTTGGTTAGCTTTTTAAACCTTGTCTTCTTAAACCACGCAGCTTTTGAAGGAAGATAAACATGTAATAAATTTCCTTGGTTGTTTTGAACTTGCCATGGTTAGGTGGGCACTCTAAACTTGGCTAATTATTGAAACCTTCTCCCAAAGCGCCTCATCCTCCTTGGTTTGCGCCCCTTAGCCTTTTTGGGATATAGACTCCTCATGGCACGTGGGTGAGGAGAGATTAGAAAGAGGAGATGGGAGTTAATAAGGAAGATAGGGTAGTTGTTAGTTGTAGGATATTTAGAGGATTAAAAGATTGTTTAGTAGGATGTTTAGTAGATAAGTTTAATTAGTAGGTTGTTAAGATAGTTTAGAATATTAATTAAATATGTTATTTTGAGATAATGTGTTATTAATAACATTAGATGGATTTTTTTTTATGAAAAGCAATTTTATTATAAAAAGGCTAGTTTAATAAAGTTAGTTTAGTGAGTAGTTAAGTTAGATATTTAGATAGTTAGTTTGCTAAGCTAGTTTAGGGGTTAATAAAGGTTGTTAGATAACATATGATATCATGTTTGTTTTGTAAATTATGTGTTATGCAATGTAATTCTTTTATTAATTAAATTATGTTATTTTGTTATTATGCAAATAATGATTGTCATGGATAGATGTATGTTTGCATTGTTTTGTTATATTAATTTGTTAATGTTATTTAATCCAATGATGTAAATATTAGAACATGTTATGTTTTATAGGTTAATATATTATAATTTATTAATTAATTAATAATTATATTAATTAATTAATATTTTATAATTATTAATTAATAATACACTTAAATAATATTTAAGAATAGGTTGACCTACATGGTACACCGTTAGCATTAATCAACCATGTCCTCTTAGTCAACCTTTGAGATCTCTAGTTGACGAACGATAATTTTGATCGTCATGAAGATGGACGTACTTAACCTTAATTAATTTTCCTCTAGCATCCTTTTTGGACAGCATTGTCGAGGTTGTTCACCTGATTCATTGTAACCTCGTCGTTGAACTCACTAACCCGCATCTTGTGTGTAGAAACTTATCACCTTTTAAAAAAATTTGTTGGTTGTGTTTTGACCCAACTTTTGGGCATCACATTTTGGTATCAGAGCGATGTTCAACCCTAGGAACCTTAACCACCACATTTGACATTTGAACTTCTTTGCTTGTGTAGGATGCCAGTAGTTACACGACAGGCCCGTGCACGCGGGCGAGGTCGGGGGAGGGGCCGTAGGCGTGCTCCCTCCGTTCAGGAAGAGGAGATTGAGATTCCGATAGGGAATCAAGATCCCCCTCCCGAACCACCACCAGATCCCAACCGGGAATTATTGACAGCTTTTCAGAATTTGGCCGGTATTATCCTAGACAGACTACCTCCGTTCGGTCACCAACAGGATCATGGTTTAGAGAATGAGACTAGAGAACGGAATAGGAGCCCTTCCAGAAGGGAAGAGGGTCAGGCTGAGTCAGTGCATGGTCCAGAGCCACCACCTAGGATTGAGGGACGCACACGAACTAGAGACACAGGAGATGCTATCAGAGAGTTGATGCGCCTTGGCCCACCCACTTTTGAGGGATCCACAGATGGTTTTGAGGCAGAGTCATGGCTTCATAGCTTAGACAGATGTTTTGGGTTGCGTGCCTATGACAACAATGTCAAGGCCCGCTTTGCTATTCACTTATTGAGGGTTGGAGCCACTTCATGGTGGGATCATGAGCAGTTTAAGGGACACTTGGACCTTAATACTTTGTCTTGGGAGACTTTCTTAGAGCTCTTCAAGGCCAGGTACTTGTCAGAGCAGTTTAGATAGAAGCGTATTGATGAGTTCCACAGCCTTCAGCAGAGGGGACTTTCAGTGGCCCAGTATGAGGGCAAGTTCATTGATTTACTCCCGTATGTGGAGTACATGAGAGATGAGAAAGTGCAGGTTAACTGGTTTATCAGTGGTTTGAACCACAACATTGCAGGCATGGTGCGTATATTGCCTCCCGGAGACCTTTGGTATACAGTTGACAGGGCTAAGGTAGCCGAAGAGGTTGTTAGAGGATCATCTGATTCTCGGGATCGGTTTCAGTTCAACAATTCCACATCACAGGGTTCTGGTTTTCAGAGGAACAGATGGAAGAAGAATAATAGGTATTCTTCTGGGTCTTTCCAAACCCCTCAGCAGACACAGCAGGAGCAGCCTCAGCAGCAGGGTCGACAGGACCATAGGCAGAAAGGATCTCAGGGACATCAGGGCAATAAGCCCAAGCAGTCGCAAGGTCAGGGACAGAAGAGGGATCACAGGTCAGACACACCATTTACACCTTCTGTCGGGACTCAGCAGTCCTCTAGAGGTGGTTTTACCGGATCTACCAGAGGAGGTGGATCACAGTTCAGTAGGCCACAGGGGACACAGGTATTTGTGCGAGGACCTTGCTACAATTGTGGAGGCATGGGTCACATTGCTAGAGATTGTCCTCAGGGCAGCGGACAGAGAGCAGCCAGATCAGAGCCCACTGTGGGGGACTTAGGTAGGTCCCATAGAGTATTTGCAGCGGTAGATAACCGCCAGGCCGAGCACCAGACCACTGTGATTGAGTCAGCAGGTATGATTCGAGGATGCAGTATTTCTATTTTGTTTGACTCAGGAGCCACCGACTCTTTTATATCTCCATTTGTAGTGGAGCGTTGCGGGCTAGTGGCATCTAGGCAGAAAGATAGCTGGGAAGTTGAGTTGGCTTCCGGTTCTAGAGTATCAGTCACCTCCTTGGTTAGAGATTGCCAGATTCAGATTGGGAAGTTGACCACTTCCACAGACCTTAGGATTACCCCTTTGGGATCATATGATGTAGTACTTGGCATGGATTGGCTATATGCCCACAGAGCCAAGCTAGATTGCCGCCAGAAGAAGATAGAATGTTTGGATGATGACGGCATGGCTACAGTTATTTCAGGGGTTCAGAGACCAGTATCTCTTCGCATGATATCCGCTATGCAACTTAAGCGGTGTATGCGGAAGGGTTGTCAGTTGTTTGCTATCTCTATCAATGATAGAGGGGATGAGGACGAGAGTGAGACTTCTCTTGATGACCATCCCATCCTCCAGGAATTTGCAGATGTTTTTCCATCAGAGTTACCTGGTATGCCTCCTCGCAGAGCAGTTGACTTTCACATAGACCTTGCACCAGGAGCTGAGCCAGTATCTAGAGCGCCCTATAGGATGACCACGAATGAGCTTAATGAGCTCAAGATTCAGCTTGAGGAGTTGCTAGAGAAGGGACACATTCGCCCTAGTGTTTCTCCTTGGGGTGCGCCAGTGATCTTCGTTAAGAAGAAGGATGGGTCACTTAGGTTGTGCATGGATTACCGACAGTTGAACAAGGTTACCATTAAGAACCGGTATCCACTTCCTAGGATTGATGACTTGTTTGATCAGTTGCAGGGTGCCTGAGTATTCTCCAAGATAGATCTTAAGTCTGGGTACCATCAGTTGAGGATAGTTGACAGTGACATTCATAAGACCGCATTTCGCACTAGGTACGGCCACTATGAATTTACAGTGGTACCTTTCGGTCTTACGAATGCCCCAGCTGTATTTATGAGCCTTATGAATGGTGTATTCCGCACCTTCTTAGATAAGTTTGTTATTATCTTCCTTGATGACATCCTGATTTATTCTAAGGATGAGAAGGAGCACGAAGAGCACCTGAGACAGGTTTTGTAGTGTTTGAGAGATAATCAGTTGTTTGGCAGCTTGTTGAAGTGTTCCTTCTTCAGAAGAGAGGTTAAGTATTTGGGGCATGTCATATCTGGTGATGGGATCTCAGTAGACCCATCAAAGATTGAGGCCATTATGAATTGGCCAGCACCTACCACAGTGACTGAGGTCAGAAGTTTCATGGGTCTTGCCGGTTATTACAGACATTTCGTTGAAGGATTTTCTAGAGTGGTACATCCTATCACTTCTCTTCAGCGAAAGGGGAAGAAGTTCGAGTGGACAGAGAAGTGTGAGAGGGCTTTTCAGGAGCTCAAGAGAGCGCTCACCAGTGCACCGATTCTTGCAGTGCCAGATCCTTCAGCAGAATTTGTGGTGTGCTCAGATGCTTCTTTAGATGGTTTAGGGGTAGTCCTTATGCAGGGAGGGCGAGCCATTGCTTACGAGTCTAGGAAGCTTAAGACTCATGAGCTCAATTATCCCACGCATGATTTAGAGCTTGCAGCAGTGGTACATGCCTTAGTACATTGGCGTCACTTCCTCTTAGGTCACCGTTTTGAGCTTCATTCAGACCATCAGAGTCTTCAGTATATATTCACTCAGCCGAACCTTAATGCTCGGCAGAGGCGATGGATGGAGTTCTTATGTGAATATGACTTTGATGTTCACTACATCAAGGGGAAGGAGAACGTGGTTGCAGATGCCTTGAGCAGGAGACGACATGATATTTATTCTATGACTGTAGGCACAGATTTGAGAGGACGAATCCTCCATCATCTTCAGGATGATGAGTGGTATTCTGAGGTATGTGAGATGATTCAGTCTCAGAGACCCTTGGAAGGGAAGTATGTTGGTTATACCTTAGAGTCTGATGGACTTTTACGTCATCGAGACCGTATCTATGTACCTTCTACCGGAGATTTACGTGCATTCATTATACTTGAGGCTCACAGAGCACCTTATGCAGCACATCCCGGGGTTAAGAAGCTACATGCAGATTTGAGGCAGCTGTATCATTGGCCAGGCATGAGATTGCAGATTGCTGAGATAGTGGCCAGGTGTCTTGAGTGTCAGCGGGTTAAGGCAGAGCACCGCCATCCTGGTGGACTCCTGCAGTCGCATGAGATTCCAGTATGGAAGTGGGAGGTTATATCCATGGATTTTATAGTTGGTCTTCCGATGTCTTCCCGATGCCATGATGCTATTATGGTGACGGTGGACCGGTTGACTAAGGTAGCCCACTTTTCTCCAGTTCGTACTACCTTCACAGCACCCGCAGTAGCCCAGGTGTTCTTACGAGATATTGTCAGACTTCATGGCATACCTCATAAGATCATCTCGGATAGAGATTCTCTTTTCACTTCTTCATTTTGGAGAGAGCTTCAGGCAGCATTGGGCACTAGGCTCAATTTCAGTACCGCCTATCACCCTGAGACAGATGGGCAGACCGAGAGGGTCAATCAGGTTTTAGAGGACATGCTTCGCATGTATGTTATGGATCATCAGACCCGGTGGGAGGAGTATCTTCATCTTGTGGAGTTTGCCTATAACAATGGGCATCATACATCATTGGGAATGCCACCTTTCCAGGCATTGTATGGTAGACCTTGCAGGACCCCACTGAGTTGGGATAGGATCGAGGACAGAGTTTCTATTGGTCCTGAGTTAGTTCGAGATATGGAGCAGCAGGTCACCCTGATTAGGCAGCGTCTCTTAGAGGCTCAGGATAGACAGAAGAAGTATGCAGATGCGAAGAGGATTGACCGAGCCTACCTTGTGGGAGACAGAGTTTTCTTGAGAGTGCGACCGCACAAGAGTCCAATCCGTTTTGGAAAGGGCTCTAAGCTCGCACCTTGTTTTGTTGGTCCATTTGAGATCCTAGAGAGGATAGGGCCCGTTGCTTATCGTCTAGCCTTGCCACCTAGCCTGTCACGCATCCACGATGTGTTCCATGTATCAGTTTTGTGAAAGTATATCTATGATGAGTCTCATATTATTGACTGGGATGCCTTGCAGGTGGAGTCAGATGGCCAGCTAGCACTAGAGCCCATTCGCATTTTGGCTTGTCGGACGTTGGTACTTCGAGGCAGAACGCTGGACCAGGTTAGGGTCCAGTGGGATTGCTATGATGAGGTCACAGCCTCATGGGAGGATGCAGCTCAGATGAGGGCCCAGTATCCGCACCTCTTTGATGAACTCCAGGAGGATGTTCATACCTAGAGGGGGTGGATGTGAGGTCCACTTTCGGCCCACATAGTGATCCTGTGTTGTACATATTAGCTATCTTTTTGATTATGTTTCTTTCAGAGATACTTGGACTTTGTCGACTACTGTTATATTATGTTTGACTCGATGGACTGTTCTTTTGATGATTCTGCATATGGGATCCATGATGTGTAGATTTGGTTTATGTTTTTATATGATGTTTTGTGAACCTGATGGTCTAGATGATATTTAAATTACGTTATGTAATTTCATTTGAAATGTGCAATCAAATCATGAATATTATATGCAATTGACGTATGAGTTGAATTATGCAATTTAATGTTTAAATTTCGCTATATCATATATGTATTGTAATGGTTTTCTTCCTTGAATTACTGATGCTGCATTTAGGTATTGCAGGTGGAAGGACCATGGAAACACATTCGGGGAAAACACATTGAACATAGGGTAACCAGTTATACCAAGGTCCCGTCTATTTAGAGACCTGAGGCCTCGTTGTTAAGTAATTTATTTCGTAACAGTAATTTGAATGTTTGTATGTTATGTGTTGTTATTCTGGATGTACCTTTCGTGAAATGTTATTTTGTTAAGTGTCGCTTGACACCTATGTTCAATGTTATTAAGGTACATCATGTGTTGTGTGAGAGCACTTGCTAGGAGTTTTAGGGATATCTTAGCACTCCTTTCTGCCATAGGAATCTTTATGCAATCTCATTCCCCATTTTCGATGTTATTTCTCGACATGGGTTTAGAGGGTTAATAATGGCCTTAGGAGATAGTTTTATGCTTAATTTGTTAACCCATTCCATGTATCCATGGGTTAGGGGTATTTTCACCTCTTTAGAAGCCTAAAAGTGACTTTAGGACCCTTTTAAAAAATTCATTTTCCTTCTTGAGCGAAAATTGCAACTTGCATGTTGGAACCTCATTTATGAGGTTAGGTGTAGAAGCCCTATTTAGAGGAAATTTTGGCTTAGGGTGATTCATTCACCCATTCTCTATTTTTAGAGAGCTTTCAGAAAGTTAGAGGAAAAAAGGCTTGAAGCTTGGATTAGGGCTCAACAACATTCTACCATAGCTTGGATTTGAGGTAGGAATTCATGTGCTCTCTCTGTTTGTTTGAGATGTTTGTTAAAATGATCATGTTCTTGGCTCCCCATGGTTGGTCATGGTGGAGGTTTGTTTTGTTTAGTGTTGTGTTTTAGCTCCCCATGGTTGGTCATGGTGAGAGCAAGCTTGCATATGTGTTTGTCATGTAATTGAATTTTTGGGTTGTTTACTCTTAGATTCTCTCACCCTTGGGAGGGAAGAGAAATCAAGAGGGGGTGTGGAAATGGAGGCAACTCCATGTGTAGAGTCTCCTCCATGTGTGGGGAAGGATGAACCTTGGGTGAGTGATTTTCCCCAAGAGACCTTGCATGTAGCCCTTGTGGCAATGGGGGGCATAAGGAGGGAAAATTGGCCATGTGTGCCTTGTATGTATTTGAGAAATATGGGTCCATGTGTGGCCTTGTATATTATGCAATGGTAATCTCCATGGTTTTGTCTACCACACCCTACAAAGGAAATTCATGGGAATTCCTTAGTTTACTTCTTGAGGGAATTTGGGAATTTTGTCCATGTTTGTTAAATCATGTTGTAATTGTGTGTATATGTTTGTAACCTGTTCAATGTGTTCTCCCCAAGCTCGGGGGTGGTCTCATGAGAGACCTTGGATGGGAGGTGAGCTCCCATGGTCTTTTCCTTGTTTTGTTTGCATATGCAGATTTTGAAGTATGGAAGCATGATGCTAAAGAAGATAAAGACTTTTGCTTTGATGTATTTGAATGAGGAATTCACTCCATATTTGATTCATCCTTGTAAATTTGGAATGATGTATTCAATCTCCCTTTGGAGCTCTTGTATAATGTATTTAGAAAGAAAAACATGTTGCTATATTGATCTATCATTGCCAAATTTATATTTTAGAAGATGCTTTCATTATGAGATTCATGTAAAGAAAAGCAAGCTTCATTTGAATATTGCAATGTTACTTTGTAACCTAGGAATGATGTAAATTTCAATGGGATAAAGATAATGAGATGTTATGTAATTCATAATATGTATAAGATGAATCCTTGCATGTTTCTTAAAAGACCTTTATCTCTCTCTCTACCATTGAAATTACTCTCTTAATTATTGCAATGAGTTCTTCAAGTTGATAGAATCTATATTGATATGTTATCAGCTCTCACTTGAATGAAATAAGGAGATTGTAGCTCCATTAGATGTTTTAAATTGGTTAAGATCAATTCATATATACTCTGAATATGTGTTTGAAAACACTCCTTAGTTCTATGATATTGACAAGAAAAAACTATGAAAAATTATGAGCATTTAGTCTTTATAAAAGACCTTATTTGATTATCAAACAAACTATGTAAATCTATGTATGAAATACTATCTAATCTCTATATTCTAAACCCCATATTCCACCTAAGAGACTACCTATTTTCATTGCTATGAACTCATAAATTTTCAAAGAAGAAATGAACTAGTAGTGCAAAAAAAAAATGAATAACACTACCCAAAAATTTTAAGAGAGCAAATAGCTCTCTGGATTTTGTATGGGAACGAATTCCCATACAAAATCTCAACCACAGTCATATTTTAATAGTAGAACTTGCCACCTTTTTGCCAAGCAATTAAATAAACATAAATTCAAAATTATCATTCTTACCTTTTTGAAAGTCTTTTCCCCCTAGGCGCAGGTGGTTGAATGCAAAGTCTTGGTCATTAAATCCCAAACCTTTTAGTGATGGGATGGTGTCCTTGTTGACACCTCAGCAAGACAGTTTGGTTAGCTTTTTAAACCTTGTCTTCTTAAACCACGCAGCTTTTGAAGGAAGATAAACATGTAATAAATTTCCTTGGTTGTTTTGAACTTGCCATGGTTAGGTGGGCACTCTAAACTTGGCTAATTATTGAAACCTTCTCCCAAAGCACCTCATCCTCCTTGGTTTGCGCCCCTTAGCCTTTTTGGGATATAGACTCCTCATGGCACGTGGGTGAGGAGAGATTAGAAAGAGGAGATGGGAGTTAATAAGGAAGATAGGGTAGTTGTTAGTTGTAGGATATTTAGAGGATTAAAAGATTGTTTAGTAGGATGTTTAGTAGATAAGTTTAATTAGTAGGTTGTTAAGATAGTTTAGAATATTAATTAAATATGTTATTTTGAGATAATGTGTTATTAATAACATTAGATGGATTTTTTTTTATGAAAAGCAATTTTATTATAAAAAAGCTAGTTTAATAAAGTTAGTTTAGTGAGTAGTTAAGTTAGATATTTAGATAGTTAGTTTGCTAAGCTAGTTTAGGGGTTAATAAAGGTTGTTAGATAACATATGATATCATGTTTGTTTTGTAAATTATGTGTTATGCAATGTAATTCTTTTATTAATTAAATTATGTTATTTTGTTATTATGCAAATAATGATTGTCATGGATAGATGTATGTTTGCATTGTTTTGTTATATTAATTTGTTAATGTTATTTAATCCAATGATGTAAATATTAGAACATGTTATGTTTTATAGGTTAATATATTATAATTTATTAATTAATTAATAATTATATTAATTAATTAATATTTTATAATTATTAATTAATAATACACTTAAATAATATTTAAGAATAGGTTGACCTACATGGTACACCGTTAGCATTAATCAACCATGTCCTCTTAGTCAACCTTTGAGATCTCTAGTTGACGAACGATAATTTTGATCGTCATGAAGATGGACGTACTTAACCTTAATTAATTTTCCTCTAGCATCCTTTTTGGACAGCATTGTCGAGGTTGTTCACCTGATTCATTGTAACCTCGTCGTTGAACTCACTAACCCGCATCTTGTGTGTAGAAACTTATCACCTTTTAAAAAAATTTGTTGGTTGTGTTTTGACCCAACTTTTGGGCATCACATGGTACTCCCTGTTTATGATCATTTCATGAGGAAATATCTTGATGGCTCATGGGTTGCAAGCTAGGGCATCATAAATTGTTCATGAGCTCACTGTTTAATACTGGCATTGTTTACATCTTTTCATTTGGAATGCTTGATGACCTACGAGCTTTGAGAGCTAGGGCATCATTTCTATTACCTTCAAGGCATTGTGTGAAGTTTTTGATCTCTCTTTATTTGTTTTTGTGTTGATATTCACTATGTGGTACTCTTCATTTATGATCATTTCATGAGGAAATTTTTTGATGGCTCGTGGGCTGCAAGCTAGGGCATCATACATTGTTTATGAGCTCACTGTTTAATACTAGAATTGTTTACATATTTTCATTTTGAATGCTTGATGACCCAGGAGCTTTGAGAGCTAGTGCATCATTTCTATTACCTTCAAGGCATTATGTGAAGTGTTTGATCTCTCTTTATTTGTTTTTCTGTTGATATTCACTATGTGGTACTTCTCATTTATGATCATTTCATGAGGAAATGTCTTGATGGCTCATGGGTTGCAAGCTAGGGCATCATGCATTGTTTATGAGATCATTGTTTGAGCACCTCATGTCCCTATTTGATTGGCTGATGATATATTTGTTATATTGATGCTATTAGATCAAATAGAGACATAGGTAATAAAATAGGGACATCAGTAATAAAATAATACACTTACTATTTTGAATTTGAGCTCAGGCATCATGCAATGTTATTGCTGTCAAAATAGTAAGTGTATTAATGTATATGATCTAATAGAAGCAACCTCATTGATCATTACCTTTGACTCCTCCATCATTATAGAAGAGATAAATACCTACAACTATATTTTATAATTCCTCCTTTGAAGTCACAGGTTAGTTTAAAATGGAGAAACTATACAAACTCACCAATTTAATCCCAAAACATCATATAACTGGAATTATTCACATCTCACAAATGTATAGATTATACTACATACCATCGTATTATATATATCAAGTATAATTATGAGCTTACATCATATATTTAGGCTTAATAAAATCTTGGCACCCCCTTTTGAGCTCAGACATCATGCAATGTTATTGTTGTCATTGCATGCTTGCTACTATTGTGCACTATAACAGAAACACGAATGCAATGTTATGAAATTTTGGGATTAAATTGGTGAGTTTGTATACTTTCTCCATTTTAAACTAACCTATGACTTCAAAGGAGGAATTATGAAATATAGTTGTAGGTAGTTATCTCTTCTATAATGATGGAGGAGTCAAAGGTAATGATCAATGAGGTTTCTGCTATTATATCATACATTAATACACTTCCTATTTTTAATTTGAGCTCGGGCATCATATATTATTTTATATACTATTTATTTCATTGAGACCGTGAGCTTCGCATTTGTAATGTATTTCCTATTATTGGATTAATATTTTCATGTTGTTGAGGTTGTAGATATCCTTTTACTGATCTTGTATAAACAACATATATACCATGTTAAATCACAACCCATGAGGTGTTTCTTGATAACACATTTGACATCATACTTTTTTCTCCATTTTGGTCTTGATTTGCTCACTGCATGTATATGTTTCCTGAGTGCACATGTTCTATAGCATAGTTCATTTTAGAAGTGTATGGCTTGACTATGCACATGCATAATTGTAAATAAGGATCAGTAATAGGATGCAAGACATTACTTAGATCCTTTTGATCTAACCCCATCTTTTCCTTCCTTGCAAGTTTTGGATCATACAAGTGCATACTGGATTGAACCCTGGGACAACACTTTATTACTTCAGGAAATGTTTGGTACCTTCATTATTTATGTTCATCCACTTATGTATATTTTCATTCATTCATATTCTTCTGAAAGTTGGCTATTAGTGACCATATAGGACCATTCTTGATGTTTTTGGGTCATTTGATGAAAAGATGTAAATAGGGACATCAGTAATAAAATAGGGATATCTTAATATTTATGAGCTCAAATCCAAAATAGTAAGTGTATTATTTTATTACTGATGTCCCTATTTCATCTAATAGTATCAATATAACAAACAGAGCACTGACCAATCAAATAGGGATATGAGGTGCTCAAACAGTGAGCTCATAAAAAATATATATTTAGTCTTAATAAAATCTTATAAAATAACATATATTGTGTGAAGTGTTTGATCTCTCTTTATTTTTTTTGGTGTTGATATTCACTATGTGGTACTCCCTATTTATGATCATTTCATGAGGAAATATCTTGATGGCTTGTGGGCTGCAAGCTAGGGCATCATACATTGTTCATGAGCTCATTGTTTAATAATGACATTGTTTACATCTTTTCATTTGGAATGCTTGATGACCCGCAACCTTTGAGAGCTAGGACATCATTTCTATTACCTTCAAGGCATTGTGTGAAGTGTTTGATATCTCTTTATTTGTTTTGTTATTTATATTCACTATGTGGTACTCCCCGTTTATGATTATTTCATGAGGAAATATCTTGATGGCTTGCGGGCTACAAGCTAGGGCATCATGCATTGTTTATGAGCTCACTATTTGAGCACCTCATGTCCCTATTTGATTGGCTAGTGAAATATATATATACTTTAAAGGAGGAATTATGGAATATAGTTGTAGGTAGTTATCTCTTCTATAATGATGAAGGAGTGAAAGGTAATGATCAATGAGGTTTTTTCTATTAGATTATACATTAATACACTTACTATTTTCAATTTGAGCTTGGGCATCATGCAATGTTATGTTGTCATTGCATGCTTGCTGTTGTTGTGCACCATATATTTTTTTATACACTGTTTATTTCATTGAGACTGTGAGCTTGACATTTGTAATGTATTTTCTGTTATTGGATCAATGCTACCATGTTGTTGAGGCTGTAGATGCATTGAATCACCACTGCCATTCTATTTTGATAGCAACAATATAACAAACAAAGCATCATCCAATCAAATAAGGACATTAGTAAGACATTTAGTGCATTTTTATTTCATCATGATGATAAAAATTTCATTGGCTCAAAGCACATAGAATGTGGGATGCTTCATTACTTCATTAGATCTGTACCTTTCTTAATTTCACTAGCATCATGCAGCTTTCTTACTTATTCTTTAAAATGTAGATTCAAATATACTCAATGCCATAGTATTAATGTATAGATGATGTAGATTTGTGTACCTTTTTGTTTTGATGTAGCTTCCTCATTGCATGCAATGGGGCCTCCTTGGGACTACCAACCATGTTGTGATGTTATGATCTTTACTTGAAATCCATGATGTACTCCTCCCTTAATATGTAGATTTGATTCTTTTCTCCTCTGATTTGATGATGTTGTATGCCTCTTCCATTGCTTACTCATGCTTGCTCATGACTGCCTTACTTTTTGCAACATTCTTTTGAGTGCACATGTCATGTAGCATGGTTTCTCTTTCATAAGTGTATGGCTTCACTATGCAAATGCATAATTGTAGATGAGGATCAGTAATAGGATGTCATTCATTGCTTAGATATTTTTTATCTAACCCCCATCTCTCTTTTCTTTGCAGGTTCTGGATCACATAGGGGCACACTAGATTCATACCCGGGTAAAAAATTCATCACTTTAGGCAATGTCTGGCACCCTTATTATTTATGTTCATCCTTTTATGTATGCCTGTACTCTTGCATTTTCTTCTAAAAGTTATTTTCCTTGTATAGTATATACAAGTTATTTTTCATATATATACATGTAATCTTTAGATGCAAAAATTTCTTTTCCTTTACATGTATCTTTGCATGAAATGAACACAAATTAAACAAGATCATCTAATAATGCAAACTAGGGTACTATAGTCACTCATCTAGTAATTAGTTCCCCAAACCATTACTAAGGATTGAACATAAGTCTAAGTCCCCAAACCTATTATTCTATGTATCCTTATTGCCTTCATAATTTTGGTTCAAGCCCTATAGGATGCCCAAGCCTAAAGGCCAAGGAAAGTACCCAAGAGAACTTGAAAGAAAGATGAATGAAACCATTGTCCTTATGTGGGTAAACCCATATAAGTGTTCTTTTGCATCACAACTCCTACTTGAGGATCCACAATCATGCATTTATGTTAAAGACTTATTATTACCTTGGTTCTTTTGAATCTTAGGATGACATATCAATTGGGAAAGGAAAACCAAAACTTTTCATAGACCAATAACAACCAAGGAATGTGGGTGCTCTTCTATTGTATAGTTATACTCATAAAATATATGTACAGTTATAAAATTTCATGCCTTGAAATTTTATAACATAGTTCCTCTTCATCAAAATACAATGGAAGTGGTGATTCAATGCATCTACCCACATTCTATGTGCTTTGAGCCAATGAAATTTTTATCATCATGATGAAGTAGTAATGCATTAAATGTCTTATTGATGTCCCTATTTGATTGGCCAGTGCTCTGTTTGTTATATTACTGCTATCAAAATAGAATGGCAGTGGTGATTCAATGCATCTAAAACCTCAACAACATGGTATCATTGATCCAATAACAAAAAATATATTACAAATGCCAATCTCATGGTCTCAATGAAATAAACAGTGTATAAAACAATATATGGTGCACAATAGCAGCTAGCATGCAATGACAACAATAACATTGCATGATGCCCGAGCTCAAATTCAAAAAATTAAGTGTATTCATGTATGATCAAATAGAAGAAACCTCATTGATCATTACCTTTCACTCCTCCATCATTATAGAAGAGATAACTACCTACAACTACCTTATCATGCATTGTTTATGAGCTCATTGTTTGAGCACCTCATGTCCCTATATGATTGGTCAGTGCTCAAACAATGAGCTCATAAATAATGCATGATGCCCTGGCTTGCAGCCCACAACCCATTAAGACATTTCCTCATGAAATGATCATAAATGGGGAGTACCACATAGTGAATATCAACAACAAAACACATAAAGAGAGATCAAACACTTCACACAATATATGCTATTTTATAAGATTTTATTAAGACTAAATATATTGTTTTATGAGCTCACTGTTTGAGCACCTCATGTCCCTATTTGATTGGTTGGTGCTTTGTTTGTTATATTGATGCTATTAGATCAAATAGGGACATCAGTAATAAAATAATACACTTACTATTTTGAATTTGAGCTCATAAAGATTAAGATATCCTACTATTTTGAATTTCTATGTGCTTTGAGCCAATTAAATTTTTGTCATCATGATGAAGTAATAATGCATTAAATGTCTTACTGATGTCCCTATTTGATTGGATGGTGCTCTATTTGTTATATTGCTGCTATCAAAATAGAATGACAGTGGTGATTCAATGCATCTACAACCTCAACAACATGGTAGCATTGATCCAATAACAAAAAATACATTACAAAAGTCAATCTCACAGTCTCAATGAAATAAATAGTGTATAAAATAATATATGGTGCACAACGACAAGAAACACGCAATGACAAAAATAACATTGCATGATGCCCGAGCTCAAATTCAAAATAGTAAGTGTATTCATGTATGATCTAATAGCAGCAACCTCATTGATCATTACCTTTCACTCTTCCATCATTATAAAAGAGATAACTACCTACAACTACCTTATCATGCATTGTTTATGAGCTCACTATTTGAGCACCTCATGTCGCTATTTGATTGGCCGGTGCTCAAACAATGAGCTCATAAATAATGCATGATGCCCTGGCTTGCATCCCACAAGCCATCAAGAAATTTACTCATGAAATGATCACAAATGGGGAGTACCACATAGTGAATATCAACAACAAAACAAATAAAGAGAGATCAAACACTTCACACAATATATGTTGTTTTATAAGATTTTATTAAGACTAAATATATTGTTTTATGAGCTCACTATTTGAGCACCTCATGTACCTATTTGATTGGTCGGTGCTCTATTTGTTATATTGATACTATTAGATCAAATAGGGACATCAGTAATAAAATAATACACTTACTATTTTAAATTTGAGCTCATAAAGATTAAGATATCCTACTATTTTGAATTTTTATGTACTTTGAGCCAATAAATTTTTTATCATCATGATGAAGTAATAATGCATTAAATGTCTTGCTGATGTCCCTATTTGATTGGATGGTGCTTTGTTTGTTATATTACTGCTATCAAAATAGAATGGCAATGGTGATTCAATGCATCTATAGCCTCAACAACATGGTAGCATTGATCCAATAACATAAAATACATTAAAAATGCCAAGCTCACGGTCTCAATGAAATAAATAGTGTATAAAACAATATATGGTGCACAACAACAACAAGCATGCAATGACAACAATAACATTGCATGATGCCTGAGCTGAAATTCAAAATAGTAAGTGTATTCATGTATGCTCTAATAGCAACAACCACATTGATCATTACCTTTCACTCCTCCATCATTATAGAAGAGATAACTACCTACAACTACCTTATCATTCATTGTTTATGAGCTCACTATTTGAGCACCTCATGTCTCTATTTGATTGGCCAGTGCTCAAATAGTGAGCTCATAAATAATGCATGATTCCCTAGCTTGCAGCGTGCAAGCCATCAAGATATTTCCTCATGAAATGATCATAAACGGGGAGTACCACATAGTGAATATCAACAACAAAACAAATAAAAAGAGATCAAACACTTCACACAATATATGTTGTGTTATAAGATTTTATTAAGACTAAATATATTGTTTTATGAGATCACTATTTGAGCACCTCATGTCCCTATTTGATTGGTCGGTGCTCTATTTATTATATTGATGCTATTAGATCAAATAGGGACATAGAATTTGATATCAACCTATCATATATCCATTCCAAATGATATAACTCTATTTGAATAAACATACATGCCAACCATTTGACAAAATGTCCATATGAAAGCTAGAGCAATACATTAATTTTATAGTGAATTCATGATTTATAATACCCCTTGATTTATACTGAATTCATGATTTATAATTCAGTTGTAGCAGCTCAATGTGTTTGAACTCAAGAATACCCCTTACTTGGTTTCCTACAAAGCCTTTCATGAAATCTGTTAGAAAATGAGAAGCTAATGAAAGGAGGCATCTCCAATTTGTTTTGCAAATATACACATTAAGGATCATGTCAGATAATACAAGGGAATTCAATCAAAATAGGGAGACAATCACTAGATTGTTTTCTAACTTTCAAAGAGAAGGTGATGACAAATGTTATTGTCTATGCAAGAGTTGTAACGACTTAAAGACAAGAAGAATCAAAATCAAAACAACAAAGATACATTGTAGGGAGAATGGTCACATTGAAGGGGGGTTTGATTATCATCATTTTTATAGAGGTCAATCTCCCTAGTGTGAATATAGAGGAACATGGAGGTGTGAGTATTGAAATTGAAAATCATGATCCCATGGAAGATGATGATCATGCGCTCGAAAATAAATTTGAAGATGATGATATAAATAAATTGATCATTGACACATTTGGTACTGGTGCTAGTGCTGCTGATGATGATTATGATGAGGATGATATTGACGATGTCCATGATATACCTCTACTTGAGAAGGCAGAAACAACCCTTTAGTAAGGCTCCCAATCTACTCTTCTCTCTACTGTATTATTGTTGGTGAGTTTGGAGGTTATGAATGGTTTATCCAACATAGCAATGTCACGTATGCTAAGGTTTGTCATATATGTCATTATATTCTATAAAAGGTGAAACATGTACCATTAAAATTTTGTATAGTAATAACTTAAATTATTTGTTGTAGATTAATAGGTGACTTTCTGTTACCACCATCAAATGTTCTTCCTCACACGTACCGAGAATTATGTGCCATTATGAAACATATTGGAATGGAGTATCAAACAATAGATGCTTGTCTTGAAGATCATATTATTTATTATAAAGAACATGAAAATGCAAAAGAATGCCCTGAATGCTATATAAGAAGATATTGAGATGATCAAATGACAAAAAAGGTGCCTTGCAAGGTTCTTTGTCACATCCCCATTATTCCACATTTGAAATGATTATTTAGGTACAATATCTTGGCATAATTTATGGATTACCATGCATGTGGAAGGAGTCGAGATGACATTATTTGAATGCCTATGGATGGTTCATCATTTATGGACATAGAGGAAAAGTGGCCACACATTAAAGAAGAACCTCAAAATCTCAGGCTTTCTCTGGCAGCAACCGGTGTCAATCCGCATGGAGAGATGAGATCTGTTTACTCGGTGTGGCCTATTTTTGTTATAAATAATAACCTTCCTCCGTGGATGTCAATAAAGAGGGAGCACATTATGTTTGCAATGATTGTTCCAGGTATCTTATTATTTTATAGTTATCTACATGTAATTATAAGTCTTGGAGTAAAATGGCCACAATAATTATCTGTTGTTGTTGTTAATTCAACTAGGTAAGTACCAAGTGAAAGATATGAATGTCTATATTGCACCTCTTATCGACGAGTTTTTGGTGTTATGGAATGGTTTCACTATGTATGACATCTCTAAACCAATTGGAAAAAGACAATTTTTAATTCTATGCAATACTTGTGTGGAAAATTCATGATGCTCCAGAATTGACACATTTATGTGGTATGTTATGGTGAATTCTAGTTGTACGTGATAATTCAAATTCTAAAAATATACATATTTAATCTAATTGTATCATTATCTTGTAGGTCTTCAAACAAAGGGAAAATTTGCACGTCAAATGTGTGGTCCAAAGATGAAATCTTGTCATTCCAAAAGTTTAAGAAAGCATGTGTTTGATGAGTATAGGAAGTTCCTCCCTAGAAATCATAAGTATCAAAGTGTGGAAAGACATCTTTTCAATGGGAAAGAAGAGACTACATCAAAGCCCTGAAGAATGACACCCCACCTATGGTAGTTGGAATGTAATAGAATTCAAGGTAATATTGCTCCACCTAATGGTCGATGTTTGAAAATTATATATTTTGATTGTGTTTTGTTGGCTAATTATGTAGTTGATGATTTTGAAGGTCGTGAAGGAATCACCGACCAGCTTCCAAAGGGACTAAAATGTTATCCTAGAGAATTTAGTAGGTTGCCCTACTATGAGGAGCTAAAAATTGTGTATTTTTTGATACTATGCATATTGGAAAGAATGTAATAGAGACACTATGAAAAATATTGGATGGAAGACGTGACAAAAAAAAATTTGACAAAATTTGTAGTGACATTCATGATTCCAATCATGCAATGAAAAATATCATTGAATAAAATAGTAATGGAGACCATATTAATGCAAGTGCTCTTTCTTGGTTATTAACAGAGAAACAAAGTAATGCCATAAAAGAAGTCATCCAAAAAATTTGATTTCCTACAGGATTTACTACGAATATAAGCAATCTCATATCAAAGAAAAATGATTTTGGGTCAGGGATGAAAATGCATGATTGTCATACCTTCATCAAGGTAAGTCATATTTTTTTGTATTTACAATATATTTGTGCAACTGTATTCAATTTTCATTGTATGAAATGATCAGTTGACAATTGTTGCAATATTTTCTACCCCTAGCTCTCCCAGAAAACTTTGACAATAATATCAAACAAGTGATATATAATCTTAGAAAATACATAAGTTAAGAAGTAATATTTGTTCAATAATATCAAACAAGTAATATATTGTAAAGTCTCTTATTTATATATTTTTGTGTCTTAAATCCCTTGTAGGTGGTTGTCATCTAAAGAAATCCATAAAGAAGATATAAAATATTGGAATAAAAGAATTTGTCGACTAATGTGTGAAATGCAAAAGTGTTTACCTTCAGCTTTTTTCAAAGCACAAGAACACTACCTCATAGACCAAGTTGAGGAGATTGAATTGTGTGGACTTGTACATGCTAGGTCAATGTGGATGGTTGAGAGACACTTGAAATTTTTGAAAGGTTTGGTATGACAGAGAACATCTCGAGGGTTCTATGGTTGAGGGATATATGGTATACCAGATGAGGGTAAGTGCACAAAGATGGGGGACCAAAAAAGGGGTATAAGATGCCACTTTTTTCCTGAAATTAGAAAACTCTGAACTTCAACAAGAAATTGAAGATAGTTAGACTCAAAATTTTAAGATGTGACAAAAATAAGAGTTTTAATACTCTAAATTTAGTTTCTAAACTACTAACTTATTTTGAAAATGGTGCAGATTAAGGCCCTCAAAAAGGGGGAGCACAAAAAGTGGTCCTAGTTTTTGTTAAAAAATATAACATAGCATCTAGTGTGCTCCTCCTAAAATGTTAGTTTTTTTTTGAGTTTTTTTAATCGTTCTGATGAGAAGTTAGCTAACACAACGTAGTTTATCCCAGAATTTTTTGGTAATTTTTTATGAATGTATAATTTTTGATGAATTCACGAAGTGCACACATCTTGAAAACATGAAATTTATGTGTGCCCCCTAGAAATCATTTAAAACTAATTGAAAATCAAATTTTTTTATAAAAAAAGTGTGTTGAATGGATTCTAGTTTCTAAAAATGTAACTTGTTGCAAAATTTGATGAACGAGCCAAAAGCTATGCCCAAAATACTACACGTTGGTTTTTTACAAAAACTAGACATACACACAAAATAAATTAGAGATGAAAAAATTAACATAATCAGAATTCAAAATAAATTATATGCTTAGATAGCTAATAGAGAGATCTACAATATCACATCATCTAATTTTTATGTTCTTGAGCCATGAGTAAACCTGACAAGGAGAACACAAAAAAAGATGTCATTTTTTTTGTATTTCTACTAGAAAACATGTCTTAGGCCTACTTGAATTGTCCAAGCCTTTGTGTTGGATCTCCAAGGAAAATCCAAGCCTTAAGGTTGAGAGAGAGAGAGAGAGAGAGAGAGAGAGAGAGAGAGAGAGAGAGAGAGAGAGGGATTTTCCTTGGAGATCTAACCCAAAGGCTTGGACAATTCAAATAGGCTTGGTACGTGTTTTCCAACAGACATACAAAATAATGACATCTTTTTTTATGTGCTCCTCGTCAGGTTTACGCATGGCTCAAGAATGTAAAAATCAGATGATGTGATATTGCAGATCTCTCTGTTAGCTATCTAAGCATATAATTTATTTTGAATTCTGATTATGTTAAGTTTTTCATCTCGAATTTCTTTTGTGTATATGCCCATTTTTTGTAAAAAACCAACGTGTAGTATTTTGGGCATAGCTTTTGGGTTGTTCATTGAATTTTGCAAAAAGTTACATTTTTAGAAACTAAACTCCATTCTACACACTTTAAAAACAAAGAAAATTTGATTTTTGATTAGTTTTAAATGATTTCTAGGGGGAGCACACAAAAATTTCATGTTTTCAAGATGTGTGCACTTCGTAAATTCATCAAAAATTATACATTCATAAAAAAATTATCAAAAAATTCTGGGATAAACTACATGGTGTTAGTTAACTTCTCACTAGAGTGATTAAAAAAATTCCAAAAAAAGGTTAACATTTTAGGGGGAGCACACTAGACACTATGTTATGTTTTCTCACAAAAAATAGAACCAATTTTTGTGCTCCCCCTTTTTGAGGGCATTAATCTGCACCATTTTCAAAATAAGTTAGTATTTTAGGAACTAGATTTAGAGTATTACAACTCTTATTTTTGTCGCATCTTAAAATTTTGAGTCTAACTATCTTCAATTTCTTCTTGAAGTTTAGAGTTTTCTGATTTCAAGAAAAAAGTGACATCTTATACCCCCTTTTTGGTCCCCCATCTTTGTGCACTTACCCATGCTGGTGTACGTTACTCAATATCTTCCTAATCTTGTAGCAAAGAGCCATATAGATTGCATTTGGGATCTTGAATCCATTAAAAAATTTGAAGGGGAGTACCTGGTGGGAAATGGTAGATTTAGGAAAGTGAAAGGTAATAAATTATGAGATGTTATTGTAGTTAATTGATTCTTAATCTTCAAAAGAAATCTGTTGTAAGTCATCTATTTACTTGTGTATAGCTACTAAAGAGTGAGATGCAATACATTTGTTTATTGCAAATAATCAAGATTGGATGATGGTATGGATTGAATAATGTCAACATGATGGTCATAGATTAACATAGGAATCTATGTCTTCATTGGTTATAGAAGCTCATCATAATGGAGATCCCAATGTTACACTGTATCATCTTAAAATAGATGCACTTCCATGTTAAGAGCATTTATCCCTCTGAGTAAGTGGTCTGGGGTCATGTCAAGCACCTTGATTGGGTCTTTGCATGGATCTAGCTATTTCCCCCTTGATCTACTTCTCTCTCCCTATTTCCAGCCTCTTTTTGACATACTTTCTCTGAGAAACTAGAGACTTTGACTTTCTAGTTCAAGGATGACCTAGACCTTGACCTAGGTCAAAGTTGACCTCGACTCTGACCTAGGGCTAGACCTTAACCTAGGTCAAGGTTGACCTCAACTTTGACCTAGGGTAGGGTCAACCTCATCCCTAACCCCAGGTCCTAATTTCTATTTCTGAAAGTTTCAGGATGTCAAGTTTCAGAAAGTTTTATTTTCCTTCTTTTGGGTCGGCTATTTCAAATTTTAGAATGGTAAACCCTTAAATTGCATTTAATCTAGGTCCATTTCTAGGGGTTAATATTAATTGGGATTTGATTCTCCAATGTCAACCTCTCTAGAAGTTTGTGCCCTAGATCACTATAAAAGGAGGCCTTCCTCTCTCATTTTCTAAAATCTCATACATCCATTATCAAGCATCCACCATCAAGTTTTGCAATCCCATCAAGAGCTCTCAAGAAAGATCAAGCAAGCATTTCATCAAGAATTTTCAAGGAAGCATTCAAGTCCTCTTCTCCATTCAAGTTCTCCATTGAATAACAAGGATTCAAGAATTCAAGCCTTTGAATGGATTTGGTTCAAGCATTCAAGATTCATCATTCAAAACCCTAGATCTAGCCATTAGGGTGGTGTGATCTTCCTCAAGATCCTTCGTTCATCTTCAAGATCCATTCATTCTTCCTTCAAGGTGGATTCCAAGCATGAAATCATAGAGTTTTTGATTTACATTTGTTAATGTTATGTTCAAGCTTTCATATCAGTATACTTGTTTATATTTTAAATAAAATTGCATATCTATTCAATTTCATAGCTTCGTTGTTAGATCTACTTCTACTACTTGCTAGCATTCTCTATTTCAATTCCATTATTAAGGTTGATTCCAAATCAGGGTTTAACCAAGGCAAACCCCTCATCCAAAAAACAAAACTATTTTTCTTGCAAGTACAAGTACAGAACAACGAATTGAAGTGCAGATTTGGATACCCTTTTCAAAGAACTTTCAAGATCTATGAATAGAATTTATGTCGTAGTTGTTTCAAGTCAATGAAAACCTTTAGTGGGGTTATGATTGTGCCCTAGGGTAATATTGTGCCTCGCTATTTGGGTCAAAGTCTACCTGACCTCAAAAGGATAAAAGTTTTCTTGGTTTTTTCTGTCTTGACATTTCTAGTTCGGAGCAGGTTGCAGAATTTATCAAAACTGTGCATAGACATCAGAAATCAATGATTTATTCATCAAATTTCTTTCAAGATAAGTATTTTTGTTTCATCTAGTTTATACATCCTTAACATTTTCCATCACACACCCCTCCACATATATTTCATCCCCTATCCATACTCAATCTCAATTAATAAAGGTGAATACCATTTACCTTTATTCATTTTGGTGAACTCGACAACCTTACCCATTTTCTTTTGTGGATTTAGATGCCCTATTATGTTAGATTTGTGGCTTAATCTCTTCTTTCATTAAGATTAGGTTTATTTTATTCTCTTGCATTGTAAACTCAAAAATACAAAAAAATCTATATATTCAATAAAATACAAAAACATTTCTTTCATTTCATTTACTATGAAGATTCTTAAGATGCTTTGGTGTGTGGTCATGTTCTTTATTACCATTCTTTTAGCATCTCTTTACCATACCTATGATGTCTATGAGAGTATCATTCACTTCATTATGTTGATGATCCTTCATTTTTCTCTCACCTATGCTTTTGTGAAATTAACTGATACTAATCTTCCTACATTCAAAACTTTCATTAAAGATTCATGTTGTAGACTTATTATCCTCTTGGATTGTGTGAAGAATTTGGTAGATGATATACCATCTCCTAATCTTCCTAATCCTAATCCTATTATTCCTAATTTGTTTCCTAATCTTCCTATTCCTAATCTAATACCTAATTCTCCATCTGTTCATCATTTTCCTTCCCATACTTATGATGGGATTCAAGCCATAGTTCAGGATGCATATGTGCAAGATTTCTTTGATTTACCTTCTCCTATGATTCATGCTGATATTAAAGGAAAGGGTAAAGAAACTTCTTCAAAACCTATTATTCCACCTTATAAAACCTTTACTCATGAGCATGATAAACAATCACCTCCCGTAGAAGCTTTACATGATATGTACACTACAGGATATAATATGATAACTAAACAAGGTTATAGAGGTTTAGGGCTTGGAGTTAATGAGCATGGTATCAAGTATCCAGTTCATATACCCCCTAAACATGATTTGCATGGTGTTGGATGTTTGCAATCTCAAGTTAAGGTAGGTGATGTTGATCATCATTCTCCTCTTCATATTCTTCTTCCTACACCTAAAATAGATAATCTTGATACTCGTCAAGATTTAGCTAAGAAGGTGTATGTTCAATTAATGAATTCAAAAAAATAAATCTTTAAACCTATACTGAAAGATGCTTTATCCAAGTAAAAATGTCCTTTTCACTATAGTAATACACATTTACTTTCTGATTGTAAACATTTCAAGTTATATGTTAGAGAAAGAGTTGCTTTAGGAATTATATCTCACTCTCATGCAGTTTTACAATTCCTTCATAATTTTGATATAGGGGATTTCCCTCATTCTGATATAATATAGATTTCATCTCCTCTTGTCTCGGGACTGGGGGGAAAGAGGTGTATTTCCATCCAGTCTCCTAGGATCCATTAGGATATTTATTGGGCTTAATTGGTATTCTTTCTATCCTATCTCTCTATGGTTTTGTATTATGTTTATAATCATCCATATATTCTATTCAAGATATCTTTTCTAAGACATTTGTTTTGTGGAGGTATCCCTTGCTCTCATCCCTGGGGGGCAAGGTTCTTCCTTCTTTCTCTTTGTTTAGGGAACTGCTTTCCTTAGCTTAGTGGTATTTATCTATATTGCAATATTATTTCATCATATTGATAGATGTTTTGACTATGGATAACCTTTTTATATGAGAGGTTGTTATCCTAGGTCATCACCTCTTCTTTATTTTTCAAATTATGTTCTTTATAGACACTTACCCTAGCTTTGGTGTTAGAGTTGTTTCCCTCTTTCCAAAGATGCCTTTTCCTCTTCTGTTCAGGAGGCTTGATGATTGAATCTTTGTTCCCACCTTTGAAAGATGATATTTTATCTAAAAAGAACTCCTCTATGGTTGGGGTTTTATTGATAATATCTCTTTCATTGAGGATCCTTTCCCATGAGTGACATATCCTTTTCACAATTATCTATACTCTTAGATGTAGGGGTCAATATCCCTCGCTATGAATATGGTGTACATTGATGTAAATAGGATATCTCCTTGTATTGTGAAGTAGGTATCCTCTTCCTCTTCCTTATTATGTCTAGTAGACAACTATGATAATGAGGGGGGCATATATAGGGTCTCCCTTGTACTATAGTTTTTATTTATTTTATATGCTAAATCTTGGAAGGTAACGCACATAAGTTGCTAAATCTTGAAGAGACATGCATTTTTCAATTTTCAATATGCTAAATCTTGGAAGGTAATGCACATAAGTTTCTAAATCCTGAAGAGACACACATTTTTCAATTTTCAATATGTTAAATCTTGGAAGGTAATGCACATAAGTTGCTAAATCCTAAAGAGACACATTTTTCAATTTTTAATACGCTAAATCTTTCAAATGTAATGCACATAAGTTGCTAAATATTGAGGAGACACGCATTTCATATTCATAGTGATACAAGAAGGTGGATCTATGGGTATTCCAAAAGCTGTTAGAAGACACATTAAAATTGAAAGCACAGTTTATGGGTGGACTATCAGGTTTGGCCACCTACTGGGATCTCCTTGTAGGGTGATTCATGGTAAGGTGGGCATCTTACTAGGTGAGGTAATCACTTTCTTCTTTCTTTCTTTTTGATTTCATGCTAGTAGGACTAGATCATGAAGCTATGTTATTTATAGTGTTTCTGTTGTCTTTCTTATGTAATCATTTATGCTTTTATGATAGCTTTCCAAATATGATATTAGTATGAAAAATATTTCTTAGCAACGTTTCTTATACTAATTGATTTGGATTTGTTTGTACTAACCCCTCTTTTGTGTTTTTTTTCACACCCTTGTGCATGTATGTTGAGTTAGAATCCTTAGCTTGGGGGCTTCTATCCTTAGCTAAGTGTTATTTTATCTCATTGTGAATCCACTCAAATCTTTTCTTTCTTCACCTCTACCAAGAGTTTGCATCGAGTCCATACTATTGCTAAAGTTGGGACTTAATGTATCATCTTAAAATAGAAACACTTCCATGTTAAGAGCATTTATCCCTCTAAGTAAGTGGTCTGGGGTCATGTCAAGTGCCTTGATTGGGTTTTTGCATGGATCTGGCTGTTTCCCCCTATTCTGCTTCTCTCTCCCTGTTTCCAGCCTCTTTCTAATAGATTTTCTCTGAGAAACTGGAGACTTTGAATTTTTGGGTCAAGGATGACCTAGACCCTAACCTAGGTCAAGGTTGTCCTCGACTCTAACCTAGGGCAGGGTCAACCTCATCCCTGATCCCAGGTCCAAATTTTAGTTCATGAAAGTTTCAGGATGTTGGGTTTCAAAAAGTTTTATTTTTCTCCTTCCGGGTTGGCTGTTTTGGATTTCGGAATGGTAAACCCTTAAATTTCATTTAATCTAGGTCTATTTCTAGGGGTTAAGATTAATTTGGATTTAATTCTCCAATGTCAGTCTCTCTAAAAATTTGTGCCCTAGATCACTATAAAAAGAGGCCTTCCTCTCTCATTTTTTAAAATCTCATACATCCATTATCAAGCATCCACCATCAAGTTTTGCAATCCCATCAAGAGCTCTCAAGCAAGATCAAGAAAGTGTTTCATCAAGAATTTTCAAGGAAGCATTCAATTCCTCTTCTCCATTCAAGTTCTCCATTGAAGATCAAGGATTCAAGAATTCAAGCCTTTGAAGGGATTTGGTTCAAGCATTCAAGATTCATCATTGAAAACCCTAGATCTAGCCATCATGGTGGTGTGATCTTCCTTCAAGATCCTTCATTCATCTTCAAGATCCATTGATTCTTCCTTCAAGGTGGATTCCAAGCATGAAATCATAGAGGTTCTGATTTACATTTGTTAATGTTATGTTCAAGCTTTCATATCAATATACTTGTTTACATTTCAAATACAATTGCATATCTATTGAATTTCATAGCTTCGTTGTTAGATATACTTCTACTACTTGCTAGAATTCTCTATTTAAATTCCATTATTAAGGTTGATTCCAAACTGAGGTTTGACCAAGGAAAACCCCTCATCTAAACAAAAAAACTAATTTTCTTGTAGGTACAAGTATAGAACAATGAATTGAAGTGTATATCTGGATACCCTTTTCGGTGAACTTTTGAGATCCACCAACAAAATTTCCATCGGAGCTATTTCAAGTTAGGGATGAACTTTAGTGGGGGGTAAGATTGTGCCTCGCTATCTAGGTCAAAATCAACCTAACCTCAAAAGGATAATTTTTTTTTGGGTTTTCTCTGTCTTGACATTTCTAGTCCGGAGGAGGTTGCAGAATTTCCCAAAATTGTGCACAGACATCAAAAAATAGTGATTTCTTCATCAGCTTTCTTTCGAGATAAGTATTTCTGTTTCATCTAGTTTATATGTCCATAACATTTTCCATACCACACCCTTCCCCATATATTTCATTCCCTATCCATACTCAATCTCAATTAATAAAGGTGAATGCCATTTACCTTTATTCATACACAAAAGGAAATAGATTTAGTATATGGTTTAAGAGATCACTAGGTACTTATAAATTTGTTAATTAATCAACCATATGTTTTTCAACTCATGATGCAATAATTTATACATGTTTGACATTATTGCAGGTGAAACACCACAAGGCTATGTTATTCAATGGTTATAAATTTTGCATCAAAAAGTTGGATGACACGAAGAGAACTTGTGATTCTGGGATAAGTGCAGTGTTCCAGGTGACTAATATTTCATCTAGAAATGACTTACATCCTCGAGAGTTGCAAAATTGATACTATGGTATTTTGATTGATATACTTGACTATGACTTTAATTCCTTCAAATTAGTTCTCTTTGTTGTGAAATGGTATAGACTATGACTCAATAAAAATGATCTTGATAGAACTGTTATTGAACATGACAATGGATTTCCAATGATTAATACAAGGTTGTTTGAGCCAATTGGAGAAGAGCCCTATGTTCTTCCAAGCCAATGTGAGTAGGTATTTTACTCAGAAGTTCCACATAAACTGGCTTGGTCATTTATTGTTAGACATGATCCAAGAAGAAGGTTGATAAAATATAATGCAATGGAAGAAGATATCGAGGAAGATGAAGAAGTGGAAGATGATGTAGATGATGATCACGATCAAGAGCTAGTCAAAGAAGAATATGAAGAAGAAGATGATGATGATGTTGCTATAGATGACGATGAGGATGAGGATGATGATGATGATGACAATGATGCTAATGGTGATGATGATGATAATGATGATAGTGGTGGTGATGATGTCATTGATGATGACAATCTTGATGATGAAATGGATGAAGAAGAATATCAATTACATGAATGAAATGTACAATTATGCCATATGTTTGGCATGTTCTAACGATTGTTTTATATGTCCTACTTATATCTTTGATCTTTTGTTAAGAGAAATTTCATTCTAAAAGAGTGTATTTAATCTCTTAATGCTTAAACAACCTCACTAATTAAGACTATTCTCATTTGTAGTGGGCATGAAAAGAATAAAATCACTTGAAGACACTAGTATTTAGACATGCACAAATTAGTGACGTGATTAAGAAAATTACCTTTATAATTTTCTGGGGTATTTTTTTATATCAATGCATTTAATCTAAATACTATCTTATGAGAGTAGCTTATGCTAATTTTCTATTTCCTTGCACATCAATGATGTTAAATCATAGGGGATTCTCTTTGTTCCCTACAATGGAGTGAGCTAATTCTAAATTTATTAGCAATTTCTTTTTATTCCATGGTTGTCTTTGGTTTGTCATTTTGTTTTGAGTGTCTAGTGATTTAAACCAAAGACTTCGACTTAGCCAAAAAATGTGCAAGTCTACATTAGTATGTTTCTTTTTATTGTAATTATAATTAGTATGAATGAACAAAATAATGACAATGCAATATTTGTGATAATGAAACATTTGTCGAAATAGCGTCGATGACTTTGGTCAATGTGCCTATGTGTCAATGTGGTGTTGGACCATGCATGTTGAAGACGTCACATACAACAAGTAATCCTGGGCATCAATTTTGGGTTTGCCCAAATAGGAAAAAGGTCTAGATACGTAATTATATTTTATGTTTAAAAATAATGTGACAACTAATCATTTTATGAAGAATTGATGTACATTTGGTATTGCAGGAAAATAGTGGATGTCAGTAATTTCAGTGGGTCGATGAAACCACATTTACATCTACCCCATCTACATCTATACCTGATCTAGGAAATGAGTGCAACTTGTACAAGGCTCAAGAGGCAGCTAGTGCCGCCAAGTTTGCTTCAATGGTGAAAGTAAAAATCATATTTCTGTGATGCCTTCTTTGTGTAGTTTGTGCACTACTTTGTTGGGACCATATGTGTAAATTTGGTTAACAAAGGGTTATTGTAGATATTAATTTTTTTTTTAGAATTTCTAGTAGATACACATAAAGAACATGCACATAAACATGACAACTGAGAAACATAAATGTAGATATCACAATAGCTGAGAAATATAAATGTAGGCATCATGGTCACAATTTTTTGGAGACACAACATAATTGAATGGTATACCCAGACTATGCAATACAACTATATATCACTCCTCTGGTTCCAAGTTGACACTATGGGATCCAAAACCCATAGATAAGGAATAAATTTAGAGAGGAGAGGAGGGCTGTAATGACCAAAATAATATAGGGTAACTATATTATTTCGGTCATTATGGCCCTCCTCCTTCACTCTCTAAATTTATTCTTTATCTATATGGGTTTTGTTTCCTACAATGTTGACTTGGAACTAGAGGAGTAGTGGTTGCATTGCATCATCTGGGTATACCACTCAATTATGTTGTGTTTCCAAAAAAATTGTGACCAAGATGCCTACATTTATGTTTCTCAACTTTTGTGTCCTAGGACCCCTTATGACTCTTTACGATCCCTAAGAATACATCTTAGAGGTCTTAAAATGTCGTAAAGGGTCATAAGAGGCTCCTAGGAGGGGTCAGATGAGCTTCCACCTTCACGTGGTTGGCCTTGTTAAGTAGAGAATGTTAAACTATTCTCAAAACAAAGAGAAGCTCAATAATTTAAGATCTCAATCCATGTATGACAAATATATATTTCTTTTTAAAAAATAGTGTGAGCCATCGTAATTACGATGGAAACCATAGAACAACCGATGATAAAAATAAAAGTGATGACTATCTATTGGAAACATCAATCACTTCAAGGATCAATAATCACTTCAGCTCACCTCAAGAAGTCTTGACCCAAGATCAAGTCATATCGATCCATCTCAATGGTCAAGTCATATTGATCCATCTCAATGGCTACCAAATCAATAGATATTTGCTAAGAACCCATTCATAAAGAAATACCACATACCACACCATGAACCCACTGTGAAGGGGCATCCAATGTCTCATAAGTCACATCAAATGACCCACTTTCTATAATCTAAGTCTCTCAACTCGGTTCACCAAGAAGAAGACTTCTCCCAAGTCATCATGGACACCATAGTGATCTACAAATCTCCAATGTGCAAGTTCTGCAAGTCACTCTCTTGACATCACATCTAGCTCATTCAAAACTATGGCAAAAATGGTAGACGATCCCAATGATCCATCACAACCCAATCTCAACAACAATGCAAAGAGTAGCTTGATTCTGTCTTCAAGCCGATCAATGCACAGTCTACTCAAACTCCAAGTCAAGTCACTGCTACATTCCATAGGAACAAAGCACATCCAATTTGGACCAAAGAAGTCAAGAAGTAACTCGAATCAGATCTGAATGCAATCAAGTTCACATATATCCCATAGACACATTAGGAAGAATGCATCTCTGATCACCGCACTAGCTTCTTGTGCTAGAGCAGTTGCTGTCACAAATCACAATTTAGTAGGATCCATTCCAAATCCAAGTCTCTAGACTCGACTCAATAATCCATGAGCCGCTACCGAATCTACTGCAAAGTCATCTCCAAATGACATAACCAAATCATGAGCATGAATAAAAGACCTTGAATCAGCAAACCACCTTGCAAGTCGATTGAAATCTGAAAGTAATACAACTAGCTCGAACCAGATCTGCAAGAACACCGTTTTGAATTGATACCAACTCGATCGACAAATATATATATATTTTTAAAAAAACTAATTTTCATCACAACTATGACGACCATAAAACAATAACATCTATCTGTCAAAAACATCTGACATCCAACCATCGCATGTACTGTGTGTGTGAATTTTGTACCTAGCTGTAGACACAACACTTTAGTAAACCATTAGAGGTTAGAAAAAATCAAAATCATGCAATAGAATGGAAACTAAACTAACCAAGTGATTTACTGCCTTCTAATAGGTGCGAGTATGATCTTCTCAGATTAGACCGAGACCAGTGACATTGATGACACCTAATTGAAGGATTTGAATGCAATATAGCAATGAAGTAATGAATGCAGTCCCGTGTGGAAGGGCTCTCGCTCAACGGATCAAAGGTACGCCGGGGATAACAGGCTGATGACTCCCAAGAGCTCTTATCGACGGAGTCGTTTGGCACGCCCAGTGTCAGGTCATTATTCTCCACCTTTACCGTAGATAGTAGATGCAGCCCATTCCATACCTATCTATAGTGATGCAGTCCCGGGCTGGATAGTGATGCAGTCCATATTCTATACGTAACATGAGTGCTGCACCCCTACTATTAATATTGGGCCCTTATAGATAGTAGGGAAAAGATGCGGGGAACCCCAACGGATGCATCCTCCCATTTTTTTGACCTTCTCCCACCCATGTTCCGTATAGAATCTTCGCCCCCCGGTTGCGTTTTTGAATAATGAGAAAAGAGGGGCGCATGTTAGGTCTAGAATCTGCCATAGGCTATTCTAGAACTATAACTCAGATGGATCCGAGGATTAGTTGAGATAAATGTGTCCCATGGTTTGTTTGCAATCTCATTCTTGCCCGGTGGGGCCAACAACCAATTAATGATGCACCAAACCTACTAGAAGAAATGGTGATGATGCCCCCGGGCCGCCTTTGTTTCATCGTGATAAGATGCCCCTACGGGGACTCGACATAATTAATCTATATTTTTGGGTTTTCTATGCAATAAGAATGAGGAATCTGATATGAATCTATTCTATATGAAAATTGATTTAACAATGATATGAAATAAAACTAAAATGAATTGTAAACAAGATTGATCTCACAAAAATTATTGATTCGCAAGAAGCTTCAATTCTTTAGATGTTGATTCTCTAGAGTAAGTATGCAAATTCTGTGGATGATTTGTGAAGAGCTAAGCCTTGATTTTACAGAAATCTAGGGCTTTGAGGATGCATTGAGAAAAAGTCATAAATCACTCTTGATAAACTCAGGTTGATTTTTGAGTTAATAAGAAATTAAGAATAAATAATTCATAAAATCATGTAAAAGTAGTTTTTATCTCAAAATAGAGCTTTAGTTTTATTTTTATTTTTTTCAACTCATCATTAGATGTTGAGTTTCAATTTTAAAATTGATTGTTAATTTCTAGTTGCCTGCTTTTTTGATTGTGCATGATTTAATATGAATTAATTTAAAAATAAAGTGATTTATTCTCAACTTAACTGATTTTAAAATTAAAACAATTGATTTATGGGTTAATCAATTATTAAAATCAAACTTTATTCCAATTAAATAATATCATTAAATATGACAACTTGCTTTAATTAATTAAATAAGAAATTAATCAATTAATGATAGAAATTTTGATTTATTGTCAAATTTAAATAATAATAATTAGGAATAAATATAATTAAATTTAATTAAATAATTAAGTGGCAGAATTAAATCTAATTAATTAAATATTAAAAAATATTCAAGTAATCAAACTTTAGGATAAATAGGAATATTGCTAGGAATATTCCCCTGATGTAGAATTTGAGATAATCAATTAGGATTTGATGATGTTCAGATGTGCCTTAGGTTAGGACTTTGATGTCGATTTTGTTCGATGTGTCAATATAGGAGATTAATGAACCTATAGCCCATTTTTGGGGTATTACATTTTGCCCCTCTTTGAATTGCTATGCGAAGCGCAGTGGTTCAAAGACAGTCTGTGTATGATGTTGAATTTGATGTCTAATATTGATATGAGATAGAAATTGATTGGTATGAGACAGAAACTGATTTGAAAGATTTGAAGATAATAGGTCCTGAATGACCAAAGATAATGTTAACTATAATAGCAAATGAACCGATGATTGTGAAAAAGTGTCAAAATGCCTGATTCTGAACCTTATGATTGCGAAGAAGTGAGTGATCGATTCTAGACCCGATTGTTGATAAGAATCACATTGGTATCACATATGAACCCTTCAGTTTTTGAAGAACCAAGGAAATAGCACAATTGAACCAATAGTTACAAAAACTGATACAATTTACAAGATTAAGAGAATACCAGATTGATATGGATCTCGATGAATCTGATATGCCCCGAGCGATGATTGATTTGCCCCAAGCGATGAGGTCTTTTTGATGAGTCAGCAACTAGATGTGGTTGTTGTCTTGATTACTAAGGAAAGATATGATTTCAGATTTAGATTACAGACTTTGAATGATGTGCAATATCATGCCCCCTTCGGGATTAAAATTGAAATTTGACAAGAAAAGTCAACATTGAATGGTTTAGAAGCATGTTAATTGATGTAAGAAGTGGTTAAATACGTTCGAGAACACATTCTGCATCATTTGGAGGTCCAGAAGACTAAGTTTGACTAGGTTTGACCATGAGTTGACCATAGTTGACCAAGTTGAAATTTGTGAGAGTTTGATGTAAGATAATCAGTTAAGTTGAATTCTGGATTTCTGTGATGATTGAAGGTCGATTATGTAAGTAGTAGACCGTCCTGGGTCCAAAAATTTTAAATCATGATTTTGACATAATAAATGATCTCAGATTTTGATTTTGATCTCGAAAATGGATTCATAACATCGAAATTAGCCAGGGGTGTAATTTTCGTGAAAAATGGAGCACTTTTAAAAATCAGGTCAAAAGCTATATAAAGGCTAGAAGGGTCATTTTCAATTCATTTCAACCTTTTGACTTTCAAAACTTTGTGGAGCCCTCTAAGAAAAAATGGCAGACAAAGCGACAAAACCAAAGGTACTTGTGAGTTCATATCAATTTGAGCACAGCCAGAGACACCAGAGACCTCGACAGTACAGACATTCGGTAGGTGGACCTCTGTGCTTTGTGAAAAATTCAATTTTTCCATGTTTTATATGATTTTAGGAATGTTTCGTACATTTTTCTATTTTTGAATTTTGCATGCACGAAAACTCGTATGACTCTCCATAGAGACTCGTATGACTCTCCATAGAGACTCGTACGACTTTTCAACTGTAGCTAGAATATCATGTCATAAACCCCCACGACTCGTATTAGAGGGACCCATGAGTTGTACGACATTTTATCGGGTCCCTCATAACTCGTACGATGAGGGATTCATTGTCATGCCACTATGCTTTGTTGTATGGTATGATGTAGAATGTCGTATGACTTGTCATGCCAGTCTGAAGTGTCATATGGAAAATAGTGAGCTTAAAATTTAGTATAAGGTCAAATTTTTGAATTTTCTGATTCTGTAGCTTGATTGCTGACCTATTAACCTACCTTTTGAAATGTTGAACTGCCCCATTTCTACCCTTGTAACCTATTTTGTGACCAAATTACTGATAGGATTCCCTGTTTCTATGCTGTGTAGGTCATATATCCAGATGTACATGTATGGATCTCGCATCCTACTACACAAAGATTATGTGTGTCATTGCCAAACCCGATGAGGGTCCACCTTGCTTCTTGTGGATATGAGCACTTGATACATTTACCCAAGATTAGGGTAAATCATGGACTTTTGACGGCTTTGATTGAGAGATTTCACTCAAAGACCCAGACATTCCACTTGCTGGCTAGGGAGATCACTATTACCCCTAAGGATGTGTATCGTATATTGCACATTCCTTTTCATGCAAGCTGGTGACCAGAGTATGTGAGTTTGGGGAACTCAGGCCTATTAGCTTTTAGACATCTCTTCGGAGATGATACTCAGATGACTACTTCCATTTCTTGGGAGACCTTAGTGCAGAGATATGGACAGATGCACCATCTGGAGTGCATCATTGTCAGGATGATTGGTGGTATTATCATGTCTGACCATCAGCAAAATGGTCTTTTGATGGGCTGGGCTCCTATGGTAGCATGTTTGATGGCCACTCCCTCTGAGTTGGTGTGGGGTCAGTGTCTATTAGCTCACATGTTCTCCGAGATGCACAAGGTAGTGTATCAGGAGAGCAAGTATTTTTTTGTAGGAGCTCTAGTTCTATAGATATGGGCTTGGGAGCATATCCCAGTGTTGAGACCAGTATGTACTTCACAAAGGCAGCCTTAGGAGCCTGTCATTTAGGGATGGATGGGTCACACTGAGTACTAGAGGTGATGCCTCGATGACATGACCTTTGTGTGCTGGAGACCATATGTAGCCATTGAGCCTTGGCCTACTACTCGAGACCAGTTTAGTTAATTTTTTCAGAGCCGCGTACTGATTGGGAGGTCATCCTCCACTATAGAGAGGTTCCTTATTACTAGGGTCTGGTGGTAGTATGGGTGAGTACAGGATGCCCCTAAGGATTATTCTACATATGCATGGATAGGTCATGTTATTGGACTTAGATGGACATAGAGGCTCTCGTATGCTTTGTGTTCACAGGAGTACAGTGCTATTGATGGTAGGGACTGGGAGTACAGACCAGATGTACTAGATGTTGGTGTTACTAATGGATTCATTTCTTGGCTTGCTGATCATCCCATTCATAGATTTTTAGATTTGACCGAGCTGATACCCTCCATGGAGGAGGTGATGGACATTAGAGGTGCTCCTATGGGACAGGATCCCAGACCTACACAAGCTCCCATGATACATCCCACACCTCCAAGACCTAGAGCGATGGCTTTACCACAAAGACCATCAGGACAGATGAGGCCCACTCATCCCACTAGTTCTACAATAGGTAGATCTTCTGGTTCTCACAGACAGACTAGGGGAGAGGGTGGTACATTAGGTGGAGTTGCTTCAGCCGATGAGGTACTAGTAGCCAAGTAGGTGGTAGGTGGAGATACTGATCCCTTACAAGATGATACTAGATTTGATTTAGGTGCTAAGATTAGAAGCCATAAGGTGCAGAGGGAAGAGATGATTGAGTAGGCTCCCCCAGATACTAAGATGCCAGACGTTGATCCTAATACTCCTCCTACTCCATAGGAGACTATTAGATGACTCAGTGCATAGGTCAGGGACTTGAAGGTGTGCAATGCTCGATGGGAGGAGTGATACATAGAGGCAGATAGATAGTGGATGGAGCTACATGTGGAGGTACAGAGATTACAGGCAGAGGTGATTCATCAGACCTCATGGGAAGCTTACTATGTGTCCACATATTATATAGTTGTTCCTACTACACATAGAGTTCCCTCCTATTCATAGTACATGATGGCATCAGAGGGAGCTAGAGCACCTAGAGCAGAGGGAGTACTAGATGCACCACTTCCTCCTCCACTAGGTGTAGAGGATTAGGCTGAGAGATGATCGATCTGTGATATGTTTTGACATTCTTGATCTTTTGATTCTAATATACTGTTCTGATTCTGATAGCCCAGCTGAGCTCATTCTTTTGTACACTGTGCCAATAGTGCACCCCTAACTAGTTTGGGATTTTTGATATACATGAGATCGATATTGTGGTTGTGACTTCATGTGTACTTGTCATGTTTTGATTTATGATGATATCATGTGATGCTTATGCTATGAGTAGAGTAGAATGTATGTATGGATATATGCAATGCAATGATTTGTTTCATATGTATGGATGTTATGCAAATGTATTTGATTATGAAAAGATGTATGTATGGTTTATGCCTATGCACATGGATGAATTATAATGCAATAGATGATTATGATATGTAAATGCAGTGATACACATGATATGTTTTGCAGGTATTGATGAAGACAAGTACTTAGTCTTATGTCAAAAAGGATGTTTAACCCAGGAGGATAACTGCTTGTGAGTCTATGAAGAGACCTTCGAGTTAGGTTTCAACTCTTGTTAGATTTGAATAGGCAATTGAAGAATTGTTTTAAGCATTGAAGTTTGTTTAGCCATTTGTGAGATCATGCAAACATGAAAAATGTAAAGAAACACGCAAAATGAGATGCAACCTAAGACCTAGGACCTAGTCACTGATCATGTGTCGATCATTCTCATCAATGAATTTTTAGGTAACCAGATAAATCAACACAATGCCCACTAGTTATGAACCCATAGACATATGAATATCGATTTGTATGCGCAAGAATAAATACAACACCCATTGATTAGGAGACCATGGATATATGAATATTGATTTGGTTTTTAGAATGTCAGATTAGATATAAGCATCACGGCATAAGCGCCAGGATGACCTGAATATCATGCCCATTTTGATATAGCGATTTGTATAAGCATCAAAACATAATTGTCATCATGACTTGAATATGCCTTACACTACAAACACATTAAACAGTCAAGAGATCATTCTAAATCCAGTGTGAATTACCCGTAGTGACCCTTTATCATTCACATCCTTAGGTAAGATCACGTTTCACAATAGGAGAAAGAACTCACTCAAAAAGATAATAGTTAGATCAAACTTCTTTGAATTTTTTGGGTATCAATGGTCAAGGTATGCATGGCCATCCAATTTGAGATAGAGGCTCTTACAGTCAGACACCATTTCAAACTAGAATTTTCAAAGTTGTTATATTTTCACATACAAATAGAAGACAAAGAAAAGATTATGCCCTCAGTCATCACTCTCTAAATCCTGTAAAGGACATCATTGAAGAGCTCAAAGGACATAATATGCAAAAATATCAATGTGAATCAGAAAGAATACAAGGAGATAAAATCATGTAAAAGCATAGATTGTTTTCATTTTGAGTTTTATGTTGATTGCGTTGTTGTAGATACAAAATCCTTTCTAGAAACAAGACAGACCGACTGACTCAAATGAAGCTTCAAAGGACTCTGACTAGATATGATACGTCTAAGATACATTGGAGGCCATAGGATATGACTTTGATTTCCCTCAAGTTTGAACATTGATAGGATACCGACGCTTGAGCTTGATTGGTGCACAGATCGACTTATTGAAAATAGGAATGTGGAAACAAATCGAGAGATATGTACAAACTAAAGCAAGACTGAAAGTTGGGAAAGACCAAGATTGCACTGATAGATGGAGCGCTTTGAAACAAGTGGCACCCATTTGCTAGGTTTTCACGATCTTGGTAGAGATTCTATTTTTGCTACCAAGGTGCCTGTTTCCAAGTTTTCACCAAGGCACTTTTTCTTTTTCTCATTTTTTTGTATATTTCATTTTTTTCAATTTTTTTGTACTTTTGATATTTTTAAATTTTTTTGTGAATCATCAAGGTGCCTATTGCTAGGTTTTCACCAAGATGTTCATTTTTTCAGGACTTTTTCCAATTTTTATAATTTTTTCAAGACATTTTACCATAGACTGAATGCCTTAGGCATAGAATTTCTTTAGATGGAGAATGTTGATTGGTTGTTAGAGCTTTTCTCCTTTAGTCATTGAGAGTTGATAGGCACTAGAGCCAAAAGTAGTAGTGATTACAAAGGGACCCAGCCAGTTGGGTTCAAACTTCCCCTTGCATTCTCGATGTGATTGATTTTTAGGATTCTCTCTCAAGACTAGATCACAAACCTAAAATTCTCTATGTCTGACTTTCTTGTTGTAACCTCTAGACATTCTCTTCTGGTATACTCTAAGATGATCATATGCTACTTGTCTGTGCTCACCTAGTAGTTCAAGCTCTTTCAACCTAGACACTATAGTCATCATTAGTTACTAGACCATGCATTCTAATTTTTAGTGATGGGATTTCAACCTCAATAGGTAGTACTTCTTCAGACCCATAAACTAAAGTGAAAGGAGTAGCCCCAGTGGGTGTTCTGATACTTGTTATGTAGGCCCAAAGAGCTGGATTGATCATGAGATGCCAGTCTCTTCCTATTTTACTAACTATACGGTGCAAGATTTTCAATAGATTCTTGTCAGAAGCCTCTTCTTGTCCATTCCCTTGAGGATAGTAGATAGATGACCAATGTTGTGTAATCTTAAATTTAACACATAAATCATCTAGATCTTTGTTCTTGAATTGTCCACCATTATCTGTGATTATGAAATGAGGTATCCCATATCTACATATGATATAGTTCAATATGAACATAGATATTTGTTTTCTAGTTGGTTGTGTCAAAGGAACTGCTTCTACCCATTTTGTAAACTAATCTGTAGCTATGATTATATGGATATGTCCATTAGAAGAATGAGGATGTATAGCTCCTATAAGATCAAATGCCCATTGGTGAAAAGGCCATTGTGTAGTAAAGGGAATTAGATCTCTCCCTGGAGCATGAATTAAGTTGCCATGCACTTGGCACTTTTGACAGTTTTTAGCAAACTTGATAGACTCTTTCTCCATTTCGGGCCAATAGTACCCAACCCTAATAAGTTTTTGAGCTAGTGTTAAACCATTTGAAAGTGACCCACAAATACCATCATGGACTTCCTCTAATGCATGTTGAGACTCTTCCTATTCTAAACATCTAAGTAGTGTACCATCTAGACCTCATTTGTATAGATCATGACCAATGATGACATGTTGGGATGCATTTCAAATAAGATATCTCTTTTCATGGCGGTTGAAGGTATCGGGAATGATTTGGTCTTGGAGATAGGAAAATAGGTTTTTGTATCTGGATGAATCATGACCAACAATAGTGCAGCTCATCTGAGTTTTGAGGGAATCATATGCAAGATAAGATAGTGCTTCCACTAGGAACTTGTAGTGTAGCTCATGTTCAGGCTACTATAATAAAGTGGATAATGTTGCCATTGCATTGGCAGCCTTGTTCTCTGTTCTAGGAATTTTCTCAAATGTGATAGCTATGAAATACTTCTTTAAATCATCTACCATTTTTTTATAAGGAATGAGCTTTTCATCTTTAGTTTGGTACACATCATTAACTTGATGGATAACAAGTTGAGAGTCTCCATGAATGTGTAGCTCTGTCACTCTCCACTCAATTGCTAGTTTCATGCCATTAAGAAGGGCTTCATATTCTGCAATATTGTTTGTGCAAGGGAACTTTAATCTAAATTCTTTTGGGATTGAGTATCCTTGAGGAGTTATGAACAATATGCCCACTCCTGATCCATTCTATGTATAGGATCCATCAAAAAATAACTGTCATTCTCTAGAAGAAAGAGTCATGATAGAGGAATCAAAAAATTCCATTTGCATTGGTGTATCATCAATCATAGGTGAATTTGTTAATTGATTAGCAATAACCTATCCTTTGATAGCTTTTCTTTCAACATATTCAATGTCAAATTCACTTAAGAGCATGACCCATTTAGCTAATCTGCCTATGAGGGCAGCTTTTCTTAGTAGGTACTTGAGTGGATCAATTTTAGCTACCAAATGTGTGGTATACGATAACATGTAATGTCTTAGTTTCTATGATGCCAAGATCATAGCTAGACAAGCTTTCTCAATCATTGAATAGTTCTTCTCATATGCAACCAATGTTCTACTAATATAGTATATAGCTCTTTCCTTTTTGTTCTCATCATGTTGTGCTAGTAATGCCCCTAGTGATGTATCTATAGTGGAGACATATAAGATCAAAGGCTTCCCTAGAATGGGAGGCATCAAGATAGGAGGATTCGATAGATACTTCTTGATATGGTTAAATTTGTTCTCACATTCTTCACTCCATGCAAATGTCACACCTTTATGTAATGTTTTTATAAAAGGTTGTGATATATCTACTAGCTGAGATATGAATCTTCTAATAGATTGAACTCTTCCATGCAATGTCCTCATTTGATTGATATTCTTTGGAGGTTGCATTTCTATTATAGCTTTCACTTTAGCTAGATCAAATTCAATGCCCTTCTTTGAAACTATGTATCCTAAGAGCTTTCCAGAAGTGACACCAAAAGCACACTTCTTAGGATTTAGTTTGAGACTAAATTTTTCCATTCTGTCTAGTATCTTGCTCAAGTCATTTAGATGTTCAGCTCTAATCATAGATTTTGCTAAAGTATCATCAACATAATCCTCCATAGTCCTATGCATCATGTCATAAAAAATAGAAGTCATGGCTCTTTGATATGTAGCACCAACATTTTTAAGCCCAAATGGCATGACATTCTAGCAGAAGGTACCCCATGCACATGTGAAAGCAATTTTCTCTTGATCCTCTGGAGCAATTTTTATTTGATTATATCCAGAAAAACCATCCATTAAAGAATACATCTCAAAGCCCGCAGTCATGTCCACTATCATATCAATGTTAGATAGTGGAAAATCATCCTTAGGGCATGCTTTGTTTACATCTCTAAAGTCTGTGCACACTTTGATTGATTTATCTGGTTTTGAAATAGGTACAATATTAGAGATCCATTGCATAATCAATAACTAAGATGAATCTAGCTTTCAGAAGCTTCTCTAATTCAGATTTTACCAAGAGTGCAACATGAGGATGCATCTTTCTCAATTTTTTCTTGACAGGTTTGAAATTTGGAGCTATAGATAAATGATGAATTATAAGATTAGGATCTAACCCTGGCATATCTGAATATTTCCATGCAAAATTGATCTTCTTTTCTGTTAGGAATGTTGTAAATTTTTTCTTCTTTTCTTCTGATAAAGATTGTGCTACATGGATCAACTATGGTTCTTCTGTTGTTCCCAAGTTGATGGATTGAGTGGGCTCAATTAGAACTGGAGATCTGTCCTATAAATGACTCAGAAGGACATCAAATATCTCATCCTTAGGTGCCTCAAAGAGGTTTTCACCTTAAGATACATCTTTTATTTTTACTTTTGTAGGTTCTGAGACTGCCACAAAGTGGTTTTCACCCTCAGAACTCCTTTTCTTTTTATTCTTATTCTTATTTTTCTAACTAAGATACTTTATGTCTGACTCTGTCATGCTAACACTTGGTTCACTGATGGAAGTACTCATAGGATCAACTACATTGAGGTAGCAAGAAAGGGCATAGTTATTTAGGAAGGTATAAATACCATGGCTTAGATTTGTGGAGGTTTGATCAAGAAGTTCAGGATGTTGGATAGTCAAAATGGGGAAAGATTGGGAGATAGTGTTTATGAATATAGATCTATCATCATTGGTCCTAACCCAATGCTCAAGTTCAAAGGTGATATTACAACTTAAGACATTCAATTCATGAATAGGCTCAATGTCATTGTGGGAGTCCAATTTAGCTATCTGTGGATCAGATTCAATAAGTTCATCATTTCACTCTAGACTTACATTGGGTTTAGGTGCATATTGGTGAATAACATCAAGATGTTTCTCTATAATAAGCTCATCTTCCTCTAGAATGGCTCCCCATTCATAGTCATTAGATTCTTCATCTATGCCTCTAGGAAATCTAAGAACATGAGTAAAGTCAGGATGAATACCCCAAGAAGGGTTACCCTTAGATTTTGATTTGAATTCATACTCATGGGAATCTATCTTAGAATAACTACCACCTTCCTCTTTGTCTATTTGATTGTCTTCAAGATTAGCTGGTTCTTGTGTTGCAACTATCTCTTGCTCTATAGTAGGTTCTTGTGTTTCTACTACATTGATTCTTTTTATTGGATCATCTTCAGCTTTAAGGAGAGCTATGATTTCCTTAGGCAAATGCTCATAAGGGATAATTTCAGAGCTGTTTGAATCACTATCTGATGGTTTAGTTTTTTCCTTCTTAAAAAGAGGTTCTCTTGGTGCGATCTTCTCTATGACATGAGAACAATTACCTTTGAAGTGGAAGGGTTTCTTTTTAAAGCCTAAGCCAACAGTATCTTTGTTTACCCTACTAGTATGTGAAATAGGTGTTATAAGACCTTCTCCTCTGACTCCTAGAGGTCCTTTACCTGAATATCCCATCTTAGCCATTAATTTATCTCTTGGACCATATGCCTTAGAAAGGATTTTGGATACTGTAGAGTCACTAGTTTGAATAGCTTGAGATTCAGGTTCATCTTTGTATAGCCATGCAAGCACAACTTCATCTTCTTTAAATTCTTTCTTGGAGACTTGTTCTACCACAAAATTCTATTTATATGCCTCAAGAGGTTCTTTAGAGTTTGGTTTGGACTGTTTTAAAGATTGTCCATAAGACTTGGGTGAGATAGGTAGAGATGTCAAAGATAAGATTGGCTCTATAGTATATTCTCCCATACCATTTTCTTTGATATTGACCTCTTTTGCAATGTCTTCCATTTTAGATGTGGATGGTTCTTTTGTTGGCTCAATGGAAGATTATCTATTATTAAGCACAAGTTTATCTGCACTTTCTTTTAATGTATTGCAAGTGGTGGATACGTCTGCTGGAATAGTGACCTCTACTCCTTCATAAGGAAATTTCAAGCATTGGTGTAATGTAGAAGGAATAGCCTTCATCTCATGTATCCATGGGCTCCCTAGAAGAACATTGTAAGCCAAAGGTAGATCAAGAACTTGACATATAGTATCTTTGATAATAGGACCTGCTCTGATAGGGAAGACAATGGTGCCTTTAGAAGATCTTTCTTGTTCATCATAGACTTTTATAGTTATTTTCTTTCTAGGATCAATAGCCAATTCTAAAAATCCCAATTGTGTGACCAAGCTATAAGAACAAATGTTTAGACCAGCACCCCCATCTATCAACACATGTTTGACTCTACGGTTCTAGATCAAGACTTCTATATGCAAGGGCTAGTTATGTGGGTGACTCAAGGAGTTGTCATCTTCCTCTGAAAAAGAGATATATTGTGGAGATGTAAGATGTCTAGCCATAGTCTGGAACCTATCTAAATCAAGGTCATCAAGAACATTGGATCCAAGAAAAGCTTTGTCTAAAATAGCTCTATAAGCTGGAGATATCCGAAGCAACTCAAACATGGAGATTTTTGCATTAGTGTGTTGGAGTTGTTGAACAATGCTATAAGATGTTGGCCTCGTATCTTTAGGATTGGAAGATTTAAAAGTAGCCTTCTGTTTGGAAGCAGAAGAAAGATTGAAGGGCATCTTAGGGACATTTAATGAATCTAGGATTTGTTTGTTCAGATGTGCCTGAGCTTGTGATCGAGTCACTGCATTAGCTGAAGCATGATCTATATCTCTTTGCACAATTGTGATGATATTGCAATGCTCAGAGAGACAAGGTTCAACCATATTGATAACAACATTATTTCCAGGGTAAGCATAATTGACCTTTGCCCCCATATTAGGCTGAGAAGATGAAACTTCTTGACCATGTTTTAGAAATGGTTTTGTGAATGTTGTATGATCATTATTTCTCTTATGATTGTCAATCATGATGTCTCCTTTATCAACCAAATCTTGAATAGTATGTTTCAAGCGTAAGCAGTTATTAGTTTTGTGACCTTTACCTAAATGGAAATCACATAATTCATTCTCCCTCCACCATTTTGGTTTAGGATCAGGATCAGATTGTTGGATCTCAAGGAAAGGGATGATGTTATTAGCCAACAAAGTTCTCATAGCTGATTCTAAAGACTCTCCAAGAGGAGTGAACTTTCATTTATTATTAGCGGACCAAGATTTGTATTCTGGCTTCTTTTGAGATGGTTCAAACACCTTTTTCTCTAAAGCTTTGATGGCTTGGGTGCCAATAGTTAGATTGAAAGCTGGTGCCTTTGATGGGGCACGGATAGTATCAACAACACCATCTATGACAACACCTTTATTCTTCTTCCATTTTTTATTCTTATCTTTAGAACTGGATCCTGATTCGTACTTGCTCTTTTGAAGTGTGATGTCTCCTTTTTTCACAAGTACTTTTTCAATTTTGATCTCATTGTCTACCATCTTATCAAAAGATGTATGATCTTGCATTTGTAAAGGGTAGTTGATCTCTAGGATAAGATTATTGATGAAGATTTCTAGTTTCTTAGTTTCTGGAATAGGCCTAGCATATAGAGAGAATTTCTTCCTCCATCTCTTGAGAAATGTCAGGAATGGTTCTCCTAGATATTGTTTGAGATTATAGATATCGATCATGGTGACTGGATGTTGAATGTTGTAGGAGTATTGCTAATACAACAATTTGATCAACTCCTCAAAAGTTTTGATAGTAGAAGGCAATCTAGAGAACTAATGAAAGGCTGCTCCTCCTAGAGATCGAGGAAAGAGATGCATCAGATAGGTTGGTTCATGTATGAACTCCATAGATTATGTATAGAATTATCTAACATGATCTCAAGGATAAGAGTGTCCATCATACTTATCATATTTCAACATCTCCACTCTTTTTTGGAATGGTGACATGTACAAGTCTTTGTCAAATGGAAAAGGACATAGGGCCTCCATGAAAAACTCCTTGGGTTCCTTTTCTTTCTCAAGGTTATTAAGTTTGACTTGCATGGCATGCATGTGTTTCATCATAGCTGAAATAGAAGTTTCTTCCTCATGCGTAATGATATATTCAACATTAAAGTTGGGAGGAAGTTTAGCTCCTTGATGAGCTAATTGTAAAAAGTATTCTTCTCTATCTTCTTTCAAGAAATGCTTCATCATTTTTTTGAAGTTATCATCATTTTGATATTGAGCAATTTCTTTAGGTGTGGGTTCCTGATCTGCACCATGTTGAGATTGAGCTCTTTAAGAGCCAAATTTTGTCCCTACATGAGACATGGTAGGAGTTCTCCCTGGGATAGATCAAGGAGGAGTTTATTGATTACCTCCATGAGTTGATGAAGGAGGAATGTAACCAGATTTCAATAAAAAATTGCTAAGACCGTCATCTTCGTAAAGACCAAAATTGTAGAGTTTCTCAAGAGTTGGACCCTTGATAGTGGTTATTGGTAAGGTATGGGATGCTTCTCTATATTTCTTGTGAGAGGAAGCTCTAGTTTCCACCATTAACCTTGGGTGAAATGAAAGAATACGAGGAAGACAACTGAAGAAGGATCTGATTCAAGAAGATCAAATGATGCAACCTTGTCAATGTTTGATTGATTGAAGCTTGGATTAGATGTAAATGAAGGATACTGTGCCCTAGATGTATGGGTAGATTACCAAAAGATAGCAGACACGAGTTCACAACACTTAGCCATTTTGAAGATGGATTGAAGATTGATAGTTATGACAAGGTTTTGAGACAAGATAAAAAGGACTCAAATCGATTAAACAAAAGACTAAATTAGATTCAAAAGGCCACTTTAGGAAAATGATTGGATTCTTAGTATTTGCTACTCTATTCTTGACACAGTGATTTGTTTGATAGATTTTGGAAATAGGCTGGAAAGGTTAGGTCTCTGATAGTTCTGACTACTTTCTGACAACTTTTAAAAATTTCTCAAATGACTTTCTACAGGCTCGTATGACAGTGGGTATAGCATGAAATGACAATTGAAAAACTTGTATGTCTATTGCAAAACTTGCACAATAGTTGATAGCAGGGTTTTGACTTTTTTGGAATTGACTGGCAGCAAAACTTGTACGACAATGTACCATATACCATACGATAATATAGGGGTTCTGAAATGAAAATAGCCAAAAGTCGTACAACTTTTTGACTTTACAAAATGACTATTGACTCTAGAAAGGTGTTTGGCATCAGGTTTTGCAATTTTTGAGGTTTTTAGTTTAAAATTATTCACAAAATTGTCTATCCAGATTTGAAGATTGTAGCGGATTGATTCGTTCTTAGTAACTAGATAGATAAATAGGCACACAAAACAATAAGCAAGTGATTTCAAGCACATTTGAAAACAATGAATAGGGGACAAAGAAACCCCGTGCATGAACAATCAAGTGATTGAATTGTGCTAATCCCTATGAGTGCTAACAGTGTATGTTCTAAAAAGTTTTGCAATAATGCACATATTCCTAAAAAATGAAAATTTGGCCTCACTAGGGTTTTTAGCAATGGTCTAACTCTGCAACTTTTGTGATCTCAAGAGGGTGAACTCCAATCCAGGCGCACTAGGGTTTTGACACAGTCTGAGAAATTAATCAATCAGGAGATGCTAGGGAGATTTGACAGCCCAACAAGAGACCACACTTGTGAAGATTTCTTCCATAAGGACATTTATATAGCGGCTGCTACTACCACGATGAAAATGGCTATTACCGCTTGAGGTTTCATCAACATGGTTGACCTAATTAAGAGAATGTCCACTATGGTTAACCCTCTCTAAAGGTGACTCACAAAATATACCACATGGAGACTGGTTCAAGATTCAAGGATCTGAGTTTCTGGTACTACCCAAAAAGGGAGTAGAGCATAGTCCTCTACTTTTAACCCAAACAAAGCAGACAGATTAATACGACACACTAAGAACAAAATTATCTCACAAAGATCTATGATGTCAACCACTCATGATCTATCAACCTCCCCAGAGAGAGAATGTATCAATCAGAAACTAAAGATGCACAAATCTAGTAGAACGTGAGACTCCCTCAGTATCCTCCCTACCTACAAGGGTTCCTTCATTAAGAAGAGTTTCACTGGAAACTCACTCTCTCAAGAACTACGAATAGTGTTCATAGGGCCTATTTACTATGTGTAACAAAGATGCTGAAAAGAAAATCTATGTTTATTTTTATAGCCCAAAATGAAATATGTGATATGAAAGCAATAAAAGGTTACACAAGCTTGACACGCGAGAGTTCATTTTAGTCCAAATTGAAATGTTATCAGCTGAGAAGATTACCTGAATTCCTTGCGATGTGCTTAGTAGATTTTTACCTATTTTTAGCAATTCTCATGCTTTTTCCCAATCAAAATCAACAGAATTCAATCAGAAATAGAAAATTTCAATTGTTAATGTTAGCTGTCAGTCCAAATCAGGAAAAAAAATCTAGAAAATTGTCTAAAAAAGTGAAACGATAATTGAAACCTTGCACTAAAACTCATACGACAATCGAGATTCCAAATGACACTGTGATCCTGGCAGTACGATCCTCGATCAAATAAACTATCGTACGATAGTGGGTATCCTCTGATACGAGTTTCTGACAAAACTCATGAAAATTGTATGGACAAAAATTAAAAATCACAGCTTGGAACAAAAAATGACAAGAAGATGATAGAAATTGATAGAAATTGAATGGAAACCCATTTCAGGGCCCCACGGTGGGCACCAGAAATGTGTGTGTGAATTTTGTACCTAACTATAGACGCAACACTTCAGTAAAACATTAGAGGTTAGCAAAAATCAAAATCATGCAATAGAATGGAAACTAAACTAACCAGGTGATTTACCACCTTCTAATAGGTGCGAGTATGATCTTCTTAGATTAGACCGAGACCAGTGACATTTATGACACCTAAATGAAGGATTTGAATGCAAGATAGAAATGAAGTAATGAATGCAAATTAATATATATTTTTTGGTTTTCTATGCAATAAGAATGAGGAATCTGATGTGAATATATTCTATATGAAAATTGATTTAACAATGATATGAAATAAAACTAAAATGAATTGAAAACAAGATTGATCTCACAAAAAATGTTGATTTGCAAGAAGCTTCAATTCTTCAGATGTTGATTCGCTAGAGTAAGTATGCAAATTCTGTGGATGATTTGTGAAGAGCTGAGCTTTGATTTTATAGAAATCCAGGGCTTTGAGGATGCATTGAAAAAATGTCATAAATCACTTTTGATAAACTCAGGTTGATTTTTGAGTTAACAAGAAATTAAGAATAAATAATTCATAAAATCATGCAAAAATAGTTTTTTATCTCAAAATAGAGCTTTAGTTTTTTTTGTTTTTTTTTTCAACTCATCATCAAATGTTGAGTTTCAATTTTAAAATTGATTGTTAATTTCTAGTTGCCTGCTTTTCTAATTGTGCATGATTTAATATGAATTAATTTAAAAATAAAGTGATTTATTCTCAACTTAACTAATTTTAAAATTAAAACATTTGATTTATGGGTTAATCAATTATTAAAATCAAACTTTATTCCAATTAAATAATATCATTAAATATGACAACTTGCTTTAATTAATTAAATAAGAATTTAATCAATTAATGATAGAAATTTTGATTTATTGTCAAATTTAACTAATAATAATTAGGAATAAATATAATTAAATTTAATTAAATAATTAAATGGCAGAATTAAATCTAATTAATTAAATATTAGAAAATATTCAATTAATCAAACTTTAGGATAAATAGGATTTATCACCAAATAATCATTAAATTAAAAATAATTAGGATAAATAGAAATATTGCTAGGAATATTCCCCAAATGCCGAATTTGAGATAATCAATTAAGATTCGATGATTTTCAGATGTGCCTTAGGTTAGGACTTTGATGTTGATTTCATTCGATGTGTCGATATAGGAGATTAATGAACCTATAGCCCATTTTTGGGGTATTACATGTACAACATCGCTATCAATAAAAAACTATAAACGATGGATGTCCGTCGAAAACTTTCGATGGGTATTTGTTGCATGTACAACATCGCTGTCATTAATAAACTACAAATGACATATATCCATTGTAAACTTCTGACGGATATGCATTGCATTAACAAAAAAATTGTTAGCAAACAAACTACAAATGACAGCTACCCATTGAAAGATTTTGATGGGTTGTCGTTGTTTGTATTTTTTTGTGACGAATGTGTTAGAAAGTAAATTCCACCAAGATAACTGAGAGGGCGGGGGGGTGAATCAGTTATCTGATAATTATAACTTTTATCAACTTAAATAGATTTTAACCATGTAAGCTACCAACCATAGAAAGATATTCATACACAATAACACAATGACACAAGATATGTTGACTAGGGAACCTCTTGATCAAAGAGTAAACCCCAATGGGAATGATCCCCAAAAAAGATGCACTAATATTAATATTCCTTGTGAAAGGATGGATTCTATTAGGAGTCTTATGAAATACATTCAGTACATATGAATCTCTGTTAGGAGATTTTGAATCCCTGTTAAAAGATTCTAACTCTGTTAGGAGTTATGGAAGACAGGACCCATTGCCCAAACAACTTCAATGGAAAGATAACACACTGTCCAACTGATCTCTAGATTATTCAACATAATAATATCAAATCATTACTAATCTCAACAACATGTTACCTCTTCTCTGACTGTTGCAAACTGCACTCACTACTACACCAGATCTCAATTTTAGATCTCTGTACCTCGCATGTCTTCCTTTATAAATTTTCTTTCACAATCATTCACTTCATCAATTCCATTCATCACACATGCTTACAACAAGGAAAAACATTCCTTCCTTTATAACACACTCAAGTAATTAAAAATGAGTCGGCATCCAATTATAAAATAAAAGTTTCCACACATTACATCAAAAATTACACAAAACTGTCGGCTTCCAATTAGAATAATTCTTCACTCGTGCGACCTCAAAGTTTGCATTATCATCCACATTACTATCAAAATGTCTTCAAATTCTCTTTAACTCCACAAAATTAGATTCCATCCTAATTAGGAGATATCATCCAAACACAAACCGCTACTCAAGAACACTACCTGAATACTGCTTCCACCAAAATGCTCATAACTTTCATGAATAAATGAATTACTATCTACACTCTTAACCATTAACATATAACATATCAAAGAGTAAAGCCTCAACATTACACAGCTTGATCTTCAATATCCCACATGCGTTAATTAAAACACTATCTGATCCTCTACTAATCTCCAGTAGATCACTGTGTTGACATCAATGACAATCATAGTCATGAATGCAATAACAACTACTATAGAATGGTTGCCAATACTCCCATAGGATATATTTAGCATTCATTCCTAACAATTTCCCCCATTGGCATTGATGGAAACATAGATGAAAACATCCAATGTTCCATAAATCCAATACTGCAATTCTGCTACTCTTCAAAAAGTATTTTCAAATCCTCTTCATCAATCAAATCTTGCTTCGTTATCCTATTCAGTTCTCTCCAATAGATGGTGCAAATGGTTTTTCATGTACACTTCTCCTCCATTGACATCAATGACATAAATTTCATCATTATGTCAACAACTCTAATGTCAAAAAATACTGTTCAGAAAATACATTCACTAGAGTCCTCATGACTCAGCTCAGATACATATACTCCCCCATAGAGGAAGTACCAACATCCAATCCAAAAGAAAGATAAGGCTCATATACCACTAGATGGATGCAACCAATCTACATCACTTCTCAAAAGTAGGCTAGGGTATAACCCCAAGCATAACTCTCAGATACTCAAATGTATCCTTAGGCAAAGGCTTTGTAAATATGTCTGCAATCTGCTCCTTTGTGCTTATGTACTCAAGTTTGACTTCTTTCTCACCAAATTTCTCTCTTACTACATGATACTTTATCTCTATATGCTTTGTCTTATAATGTAATATAGGGTTCTTAGACATACTAACTATGCTAGTGTTATCACAATGTATAACAATTGGTTCAACAAACTTTATTCCAATATCCTTCAACATCTGCTTCATCCAAATTATCTGGTTGCAATTGTTTGTTGCTGCTACATATTTTTCTTCTACTATGCTCTATGAAATACAATTCTGCTTCTTGCTTAGCCAAGAAACCAATCTTCTTCCAAGGAAAAATACTCCACCACTGGTGCTCTTTTTATCATCAACACTACCTCCCCAATTAGCATCTATATATGCACATAGGGTAAAAACATTAGAATTTTCATACCACAATCCATAGTCCATTGTGCCTCTTAAATATCTCAGTATCCTCTTTACTGCTACATAATGTGATTCTTTAGGTTTAGCTTGAAATCTTGCTACAATTCCAACTGAATGTGCTATATCAGGTCATGTATGTGTCAAGTACTGCAATTCTCCAATCATAGATTTGTACTTCTTCTGTTCAATTGTAGGAGTCTCATCTGTGCTAGATAATTTATGTCTAGTTACCATAGGTGTTCCAACTAGTTTACAGTTCTACATTCCAAATCTCTTTAAAAAATCATTCAAGTACTTTGTCTGCTTACAAAAATATCATCACTGTTTTATGTTATCTGCAATCCCAAAAAGTATTTCATTTCACCAATCATACTCATTTCAAATTCAGTTTTCATTTCATCAAAAAATTTATCACTAGCTCCATCTTCTCCTCCAAAAATAATGTCATCAACAAAAATAACTATAATCAACAAACCATTTTCAATTTTTTTTGTGTACAGGTTGCTATCAATTGTTCCTTTTGTAAATCTCAATTTTAACAAATACTTATCCAATCTTGCATACCAAGTTCTAGGTGCTTGCTTTAGTCTATATAAGGCTTTTTTCAGTTTACATACCATGTCTCCTTCTTGAGTCAAAGGAAAACCTTTAGGCTGCTCAATGTAAACTTCATCTTCCAATTCTCCATTCAAAAATGTTGACTTCACATCCATTTGATATACTTTGAATTTCTTAAAAGCTGCATAGGCCAAAAACATTCTTGCTGCTTCAATTCATGCTATTGGTGCAAAAGTTTCTTCATAATCAATTCCATCTTGCTCTGAGTATCCCTTACATACCAATCTTGCTTTGTTTTTGTAGTACCTTACCCCTAGTCTCATTTTATAAATGTTATGATTATTCTAGGATGATTATATATATGTTAGGAGATCATTGATGCTTATGATTTTACTGACCCCATACTTGCATGTGTATGGATGATGTGTTTGTTTTATACTTCTGTTTGGCGTGCTTGATATGGTTGAGGGATGGAGTCATAGTTACTTGCTTGCAAAATCCATAAGATCGGCTGATCCTCACCATTATTTGTTATACATTTATATATGTATGTACATGAGGGTGTTGTATGCAAGTTTGTAGGTACCGGACATCAACTTCCCTGAATTGTCAGGATGAGCGTGCCCTATCGCAATGTCTCAAATGGTAAGAGAGGAGAGATAACACGGATCTAAAACCATATCATAAGGCTATTTATCCTAGTTGTTGAATAAGTATCTATTGACTACCCTATCCAAATTTGTTAAGTTGACAAAGTTTGTGGATCCCTATCTTGAGCTTGTATATTTATTTGATGATCTTGATTTATCACTTTTTGAGTAAGTGATTTTCTATAGTTATGAAAATTAATATTATTATTGGAAAAATAATACTAAATTTATTTCCTATATTTTTGTATGATTATTAATTAATTAAAAATCAAATATTAGGATATTTAGTTTTAATTAATAAAATATGTGAAATAAGATTAATATTGTCTATTAGATATTAAATTATTAAATTGCATGATTTAATAGTGTTTGAAATATAAAATTATTTAATAGGAGATTAAAATATATTAGCATGTGCTTTATTGAGTTTGAATGTTATTTGTTTCAAAAAGGAGACAACTTGTCTTTAGGAGACTAAGTTGAGTTGTGGACAATTAAAAGATATTTTTAATTATTAATTAGTAATTTCTTTCAACTCAAGAGTGTGAGTTTCATTAGGAGTTGTATTGTGAGTCGTCTAAAGTTTGCATGAATGGTGGAGTTGAATCCATAATAAGGGGAATTAGTATTCATTTGGATGAAATCAAGCTGTTGGAGATTTTTTGGAGAGAGTTCTTGTAGAATTATTGACATTTTGAGATTCTTGAGTTTTGTGTGTGTGCTTGGACATTTTGGTGAAGATTGTTTGCATTTAGATTTGGGCTTTGCATACATTGTGTTTCAAATCTGCAGGGTTGAGTTCTTCTATTGACAGATCTAAGAGTTTCATCATCTACAACAGGGGTTTCATTAAAGTTTCTAGCATTGGATCTAAGGTAGGATCTAGAATTCTTGTTGTGTGTTTTCTATTATTTAACCTGGTAAAATTCTGTGTTTGAGTAGATTTGGATTTATCTCATTAGATCTGTATGATTTCTTTGATTCTGGGTGTTAGAGAAACCCTAGATTTGTTATTTTATATTTTTGTGATGATTTGGCTTTGTAACGTTATGCTGGAAATTTTTTGTTAAAGGATTGTTTATAGTTTTCCTTTAAAATGAAAAATCAATCCTAAACTATAGAGAAACTATAATGCTCGAAAGAAATAAATTTCCCATTTAAAAGATAATCAAATTGTATAGAAAATTGAATTTTGGTACAAAATTAGCTTGCTGGAATTGTAAAGTATAAAAAAAATAGTCAAATATGACTGGTAGAAGACAAAAGAGAAAGTCAAATGATTTAGGAGAAAGAATATATTCCTATAGATCAGAATTAAAATTTAGTGTATAATTGTTTTTTTTAAAAAAAAAATCTTTCCCAATCTTGTTTTGTTCTTATATTTTCGGAATTCATTAATTAAAAAAAAATAGTATATATGCATAAAAGAAGTAATGTGCAATGTTTAAATAAACCTTAGAAAAATAAAATTATATATATATATATATATATATATATATATACAACATTGTTTAAAAATGGCATTGTTTTATTTAAATTAAAAAAAATAAATTTAATTTTTTTTAAAAAGGGTATAAGGTACCCTTGGTACCTGTGCATGCAGGTACCTGCCATGCGCAGGTCTATGCCGTGCACACGGAAGGCGCAGGGGTGGGGGGGGAGGGGGGGCGGCGGGGCCGCCACGTCCCCCAACAAAAAAGTGTTTTTATTTTATTGTAATGTTGTTTTAATTTAATTTAATTAAAATTTGTTTTTAATTTAGTTTTAGTTTAGTTATTAATAAATTAAGTTTTTATTAATTTATTTAATTTGATGTAATCTTTATTAATTGATTTAATTTAATTTGTTAATTTAGTTAAATCATATTATTGGTTACTTTAATTTAACTTAATTTCTTTTTTTAATTAAAGTTTGATAAATGGTTAATTAATTTTAGCTTGAATGAATTTTGTTTAGATAGTTTAACTAAATCTTTAATTTAGTTTTTATTAAATATTGAATTTAAGACTTGGTTTACTATATAGTGTAAGTTTGTTTTTAATTTAAAATAAATCTATTTGTATTGTTTTAGATTTTATTTTAAATGAATTTTTATTATTTGATTTGATCGTTGGTTTATCTCGCTTGGGGTTATACATATTTTTTTTTATGTGTCAAAAATGATTATATGTAATTTAGGTTTTGATGTTAGAATTTAAATTAAATTAGACCTAATATGTGAATATTCAAATGCAACATAAATATATTTGCATATGTTAAATAGGATTTAGATTGTATGCGCTAAGAAACGTGCCCAGTAGTGTTCATATTGGAAAATGAATTATTAGAAGTGTTATATTTATATTGAAATTGGGCAATTTTGGAATTGATGAACTTGTAGAGTGATTGTAGAGAATGTTATTGAATTATGGCATCATTCTAATGTTTATGTTAAGTTCCTCTTAGTAGGCCTATGTGATTATTTAGTTAGACTCAATTATGATCATGGTGGATTTTAAATGTTTATAGATCAATTTTTCTTAGTTCCTTATGGCGTGAGTGTTGTATTCTTCATTCCTGAAGTGTCTTCTTGTGCATACTATGTTATTGGGTTCTAGAAGACCTAGGGGAAAAAAAAAGAGGTTGGGGTAAGTATCGGTTGTTCTTGTTTTCAGTATTACTTTTTGGTGTGAGTGTGTGTGTTCCGATCGTCACCCTGATTTGACCTTTTGGGCTCATGTTGTTTTGAGTTTTACTTCACTTTCTATAGAGGAGAATATGGTATTGACTTTTATGTCTAATCTATGGGATCATGTGTATATTCTTTTATGAACACTTTGATAGTGTTTTGAGATATCATGGTTTTGTGAGAACTAGTGTGTTCTTGTTATTTTGTGGAGCAGTCATAAGGGACATTGTCATCATTTTATGATCTATGTGAGATGTGTGAGCCTAGGGTAGTTTACCTAAATATGTAGTAGGAGTGTCTTGCAATAAGCGTCGGGGCCCACAAGTGGCTGCCAAGATCACATATTGTTAAGTATCTTAATCAAGTGATATCATGATATAACATTGAGAGATTTTAAAATGAACCTAACAAGATATGTTTCCTCACCCTAGCTTAGTGCTAGTATAGACTAAGATGGGAATGGAGAAGTTGACTACCCCATTTTAAGAGATGAGTTGGCATAGTTGATGACTTCATCTATACGAGAGGTCATTGACACCGTGTATGGTCACTTGAGTGCCAGGATCTAGAGAGATTAGTAGGTTGAGACTCAAAAGTTAGACGTACATGATGACACCTTCCTATGCATAGTCTAGCTATCCTACATGTGTCGATTGCCTCTGGAATAGTGAGTCTTTCATGGCATTATTACTTTTCACCTTGAGCTAGAGAGCTTTCAGGATCCTTTCCTTAGCTTGATCTGTTTAATGTTTGTTATCCGAGTGGGATCTATTGTTATCTCCTTAGCACAGTGGGAGTGGACCATTTAGGTTCAAGAGGTCGGGTGGTAGTGATTCTTTTACCATTTGAGATTCTGACATTTGTGTACTAGTGCTAGATGGTCCCTGTGGCAGTTGTTCCTTCTTGAACTTCTTTGGTTGAGTTGTACTCTTCATCATCATCATCTTCTTCTTCTTTGTAATCTTGTATTAGAGTATCGCATGTGATACCTAATCTGGACTTTTTATTTTCATTAATTAGATTTATTACTACATACCCTGCGGCATGTGCAATGGATGTCTGTGTTTTTAGATATAATGGATGTCCATGAGAATTGTATTTATTGTTATATCATGTAATTATAATTTTTATGTTATGGAATCTTTTGTTATTGTTCTTTAGTTGTGTTTTATTCTTAAGTAATTCTATGTTATGGAACCCTTGAGTCTTGTAATCTGTGTTGGATGTTGTATCAATGTGAGTAAATGGTAACTACTTCCACACTATTGTTTATCTTGTATATTAACTTTTAAAAAAAAAATTATTCACGAAACTTAGTAGCATATTTTAGGTTAATTTCTCTTGGGTTCCCTGGTGGGGCATTACACTTGGTATAAGAGCACCGAGTTCTACATTAGAAATTCTAGGAAGTTGTGTGCCCATTAGATGTCTAAACTATTTAAACTTAAAACCAAACATAGACATATAACTCTTTTGTGTTTGAGAACCATTAATTTGAAACTAAACATTTATGTTCTTTCTTCTCTTAAATGTGTTTAAGATATCACTTGCCTAGTGATTGTCATAGGTGATTGGACTATTTATTGTGCATTGTTACCATCTCTAATTCATCTAGGGTGAAATACCTTTAGATGTCATGAAGCGATTACTCCCTTGAGTGTGGCTACCACTAGTAAACTTGTTATATGAATGTTGTATGATTGACAATTTATTTTTGGTTGATTTATGAATTGTCCTTGATGTGTGGGGGCTAGCATTAAAATTTTGAACTTTCTTATGATTGGACTAGTCACTTGAATCTCTTTTCACTATCTATGTTATGACACTAGTCACACTTGACTTATTGTTGAATTACCACGCGGTACTTTTATGATTTAATGTTGGACTTATGATTCCCCCACTTGGGTTTTACCTTTTTGAGTTGTGTTGTGGCTACTCTGAATATTTATTATTGTTGTCCTTGTTCTGTGATAAGTGTTATTTCTATCATGTTCATCATGAACCCTTGATAGTATGTATAAGGGAGGACATCGTAGAGATGGTACTATGTTTATTGTGTGAAATTAGAATTGTTGTGCATTGTACATGTTTGCATAAGTGTTGCATTAACTAGATAAATTTTTATTAACTTATCAACTTATTATTTGATATAGATATGAATGTGTTCTTTATGCAATTGATCTTAGATGTTTTCTATAATGATGAATGAATAAAGGTTTAGATCTATTTTTTGAATTGTTAATAAATGATTGATCAATGTGAATTTTTATTATTCTTAACCAGTATTATATTATTCTTAATGACTGTATATCATGTTGTTATGTTATGGCTTGTTTTCAAAAGTTATATTTTATTTTTAGTAAATGATTTGTGTTTGAGGATATATATCCTTATTTGTTTGTAGGCTTCAAGGAGTAAGCGTAATCCTAGGGGGGTGGATGTAGTACCCCACCCCTAGTCTGATTTTATAAATGTTATGATTATTTTAAGATGATTATATATATGTTAGGAGATCATTGATGCTTATGATTTTACTGACCCCATACTTGCATGTGTATGGATGATGTATTTATTTTATACTTCTATTTGGCACGCCTGATGTGGTTGAGAGACAGAGTCATAGTTACTTGCTTGCGAGATCCACATGATCGGCCAATCCCTGCCATTGTCTATTATATATTTATATATGTATGTACATGAGGGTGTTATATGAAGGTTTGTAGGTACCAGACATCGACTTCCCTAAATTGTCAGGATGAACGTGTCCTATCGCAATGTCTCAAATAGTAAGAGAGGGGAGATAACATGGATCCAAAACCATATCCTAAGCCTATTTATCTTAGTTGGTGGATAAGTATTTGTTGACTACCCTATCTAAATTTGTCAAGTTGACAAATTCATGGATCCCTATCTTGAGCTTGTATGTTTATTTGATGATCTTGATTTATCGCTTTTTGAGTAAGTGATTTTCTATAGTTATGAAACTAAATATTATTATTGAAAAAATAATACTAAATTGATATCTTATATTTTTGTATGATTATTAATTAATTAAAAATCAAATATTAAGATATTTGGTTTTAATTAATAAAATATGTGAAATAAGATTAATATTGTCCATTAGATATTAAATTATTAAATTGCATGATTTAATGGTGTTTGGAATATAAAATTATTTAATAAGAGATTAAAATATATTAGCATATGCTTTATTGAGTTTGAATGTTATTTGTTTCAAAAAGGAGACAACTTGTCTTTAGGAGACTAAGTTGAGTTGTGCACAATTAAAAGATATTTTTAATTATTAATTAGTAATTTCTTTCAACTCAAGAGTGTGAGTTTGATTAGGAGTTGTATTGTGAGTCATCTAGGGTTTGCATGAATGGTGGAGTTGAATCTCTAATAGGGGGAATTAGCATTCATTTGGATGGAATCAAGTTGTTGGAGATTTTTTGGAGAGAGTTCTTGGAGAATTATTGACATTTTGAGATTCTTAAGTTTTGTGTGTGTGCTTGGGCATTTTGGTGATGATTGTTTGCATCTGGATTTGGGTTTTGCATACATTGTGTTTCAAATATGTAGGGTTGAGTTCTTCTATTGACAGATCTGGGAGTTTCATCATCTACAACAGTGGTTTTATTACAATTTTTAGCATTGGATCTAAGGTAGGATCTGAAATTCTTGTTGTGTGTTTTCTGTTATTTTACCTGGTAAAATTTTGTGTTTGAGTAGATTTAGATTTATCTCATTAGATCTGTATGATTTCTTTGATTCTGGGTGTTAGAAAAACCCTATATTTGTTATTTTATATTTTTATGATGATTTGACATTGTACTGTTATGCTGGAAAAAATTTGTTAAAGAATTGTTTATAGTTTTCCTTTAAAATAAAAAATCAATCCTAGACTATAGAGAAACTATAATGCTGGAAAGAAATAAATTTCCCATTTAGAAGATAATCAAATTGTATAGAAAACCTAATTTTGGTACAAAATTAGCTTGCTGGAATTGTAAAGTATAGAAAAAATAGTCAAATATGACTAGTAGAAGAAAAAAGAGAAAGTCAAATGATTTAGGAGAAATAATATATTCCTATAGATCAGAATTAAAATTTAGTGTATAATTGTTTTTTTTTATAAAAAAAACCTTTCCCAATCTTGTTTTGTTCTGATATTTTAGGAATTCATTAATTTAAAAAAAATAGTATATATTTATAAAAGAAGTAATGTGCAATGTTTAAATAAACTTTTGAAAAAAAATAAAATCTATATATATATAAAAAAAAAACATTGTTTAAAAATGGCATTGTTTTATTTAAATTAAAAAAAATTAATTTTTTTTTAAAAGGGTATAAGGTACCCTTGGTACCTACGCATTCAGGTACTGCACATGTAGGTACCTGCCATGCGTAGGTCTGTGCCGTGTGCATGGAAAGTAAGGAAGGGGGTGGGGTGGGACCGCTACATCCCCCAACAAAAAAGTGTTTTTATTTTATTTTAATGTTGTTTTAAGTTAATTTAATTAAAATTTGTTTTTAATTTAGTTTTAGTTTAGTTATTAATAAATTAAGTTTTTATTAATTTATTTAACTTGATGTAATCTTTATTAATTGATTTAATTTAATTTGTTAATTTAGTTAAATCATATTATTGATTACTTTAATTTAACTTAATTTCTTTTATTAATTAAAGTTTGATAAATGGTTAATTAATTTAGCTTAAATGAATTTTGTTTAGTTAGTTTAACTAAATCTTTAATTTAGTTTTTATGAAATATTGAATTTAAGATTTGGTTTACTATATAGCGTAAGTTTGTTTTTAATTTAAAATAAATCTATTTGTATTATTTTAGATTTTATGTTAAATGAACTTTTATTATTTGATTTGATAGTTGGTTTATCTCGCTTGGGGTTATACATATTTTTTTATGTGTAAAAAATGATTATATGTAATTTAGGTTTTGATGTTAGAATTTAAATTAAATTAGACCTAATATGTGAATATTCAAATGCAACATAAATATATTTGCATATGTTAAATAGGATTTAGATTGTATGCACTAAGAAACGTGCCCAGTAGTGTTCATATTGGAAAATGAATTATTAGAAGTGTTATATTTATACTGAAATTGGACAATTTTGGTATTGATGAACCTGTAGGGTGATTGTAGAGAATGTTATTGAATTATGGCATCATTTTAATGTTTATGTTAAGTTCCTCTTAGTAGGCCTATGTGATTATTCAGTTAAACTCAATTATGATCATGGTGGATTTTAAATATTTATAGATCAATTTTTTTTAGTTCCTTATGGCGTGAGTGTTGTATTCTTTGTTCCTGAAGTGTCTTCTTGTGCATACTATGTTATTGGGTTCTAGAAGACCTAGGGGAAAAAAAAAGAGGTTGGGGTAAGTATTGGTTGTTCTTATTTTTAGTATTACTTTTTGGTGTGAGTGTGTGTGTACCGATCATCGCCCTGATTTGACCTTTTGGGGTCATGTTGTTTTGATTTTTACTTCATATTCTATAGGGGAGAATATGGTATTAAATTTTATGTCCGATCCATGGGATCATGTGTATATTCTTTTGTGAAGACTTTGAGAGTGTTTTGAGATATCATGGTTTTGTGAGAACTAGTGTGTTCTTGTTATTTTGTGGAGCAGTCCTGAGGGACAATGTTATCATTTTGTGATCTATGTGATATCTATGAGCCTAGGGTAGTTTACCTAGATATGTAGTAGGAGGTGGCTTGCAATAAGCACAGAGGCCCACAAGTGGCTGCGAGGATCACTTATTGTTAAGTATCTTAATCAAGTGATAACATAATATAACATTGAGAGATTTTAAAATGAACCTAACAAGATATTTTTTCTCGCCCTAGCTTAGTGCTAGTATAGACTAAGGTGGGAATGGAGAAGATGAGTAGCTCCTTTTTAAGGGATGAGTTGGCATAGTTGATGACTTCGTTTGTGCGAGAGGTCATTTACACCGTATATGGTCACTTGGGTGCCGGGATCTAGAGAGATTTCCAGGATGAGACTCAAGGGTTGGACATATATGATGACACCTTCCTATGCATAGTCTAGTTATCCTACATGTGTCAGTTTCCTCTGGAATAGTGATTCTTTCATGGCATTATTACTTTTCACCTTGAGTTAGAGGGCTTTCAGGATCCTTTCCTTAGCTTGATTTGTTTGATGTTTGTTATCTGAGTGGAATACGTTGTTATCTCCTTAGCATGGTGGGAGTGGACCATTTAGGTTCATGAGGTCGAGTGGTAGTGATTCTTTTACCATTTGAGATTTCGATGTTCGTGTACCAGTGTTGAATGATCCTTGTGGCAATTGTTCCTTCTTGACCTTCTTTGGTGGAGTTGTACACTTCATCATCATCATCATCTTCTTCTTCTTTGTAATCTTGTATTAGAGTATCATATGTGATACCTAATTTGGACTTTGTATTTTCATTAGTTAGACTTATTAGTACATACCCTGCGGCATGCGCAGCGGATGTCAATCTTTTTAGATATTATGGATGTCCATGAGAATTGTATTTATTGTTATATCATGTAATTATAATTTTTATGTTATGAAATCTTTTGTTATCATTATTTAGTTGTGTTTTGTTCTTAAGTAATTCTACATCATGGAACTCTCGAGTCTTGTAATCTGTGTTGGATGTTGTATCAATGTGAGTAAATGGCTTCCGTACTATTATTTATCTTGTATATTAAATTTTAAAAAAAAATTATTCACGAAACTTAGTAGCATGTTTTAGGTTAATTTCTCTTGGGTTCTCTGGTGGGGCATTACACTTGGTATCAGAGCACCGAGTTCTACACTAAGAACTCTGGGAAGTTGTGTGCCCATTAGATGTCTAAACTGTTTAAACTTAAAACCAAACATAGACATATAACTCTTTTGTGTTTGAGAACCATTAATTTGAAACTAAATATTTATGTTCTTTTTTCTCTTAAATGTGTTTGAGATATCACTTGCCTAGTGATTGTCATAGGTGATTAGACTGTTTATTGTGCATGATTACCTTTTCTAATTCATCTAAGGTTAAGTATCTTTGGATGTCATGAAATGATTATTCCCTTGAGTGTCGCTACCACTAGTCACCTTGTTATGTGAATGTTGTATGATTGATAATTTATTTTTAGTTGATTTATGAATTGTCTATGATGTGTGGGGGCTAGCATTGAAATTTTAAACTTTCTTATGATTGGACTAGTCACCTGAATCACTTTTCGCTATCTATGTTATGACACTAGTCACACTTGACTTATTGTTGAATTATCATGCGGTACTTTTATAATTTAATGTTGGACTTATGATTCCCTCGCTTGGGTTTTACTTTTTTGAGTTGTGTGGTGGCTACTCTGAATATTTATTATTGTTGGCCTTGTTCTATTATAAGTGTTGTTTCTATCATGTTCATCATGAACCCCTAATAGTATGTATAAGGGAAGACATCGCAGAGATGGTACTATGTTTATTGTGTGAAATTATAATCATTGTGCATCCTACATGTTTGCATAAGTGTTGCATTAACTAGATAGATTTTCATGAACTTCTCAACTTATTATTTGATATAGATATGAATGTGTTCTTTATGCAATTGATCCTAGATGTTTTCTATAATGATGAATGAATAAAGGTTTAGATCTATTTTTTGAATTGTTAATAAATGATTGATCAATGTGAATTTCTGTTATTACTAACCAATATTATATTGTTCTTAATGACTGCATATCATATTCTTATGTTATGTCTTATTTTCAAAAATTATGTTTTATTTTTAGTAAATGATTTGTGTTTGGTGGATATATATCCTTATCTGTTTGTAGGATTTTAGGAGTAAGCGTAATCTTAGGGGGGGTGGATGTAGTACCCTGCCCCTAGTCTGATTTTATAAATGTTATGATTATTCTAGGATGATTATATATATGTTAGGAGATCATTGATACTTATGATTTTACTGACCCCATACTTGCATGTGTATGGATGATGTTTGTTTTATACATCTGTTTGGCGTGCCTGATGTGGTCGAGGAATGGAGTCATAGTTGCTTGCGAGATCCGCATGATTAGCAGATCCATGCCATTGTCTGTTATATATTTATATATGTATGCACATGAGGGTGTTGTATGTAGGTTTACAATTTTTGGGCATCGACTTATCTGAATTGTCAGGATGAGTGTGCCTTATCGCAATGTCTCAAATGGTAAGATAGGGGAGATAACATAGATCCAAAACCCTATCCTAAGCCTATTTATTCTAGATATTGGATAAGAATCTGTTGACTACCCTATCTGAATTTGTTTGGTTGACAAACTTCATAGATCCCTATCTTGAGCTTGTATGTTTATTTGATGATCTTGATTTATCGCTTTTTGAGTAAGTGATTTTCTATAGTTATGAAAATTAATATTATTATTGAAAAATAATACTACATTTATTTCCTATGTTTTTGTATGATTATTAATTAATTAAAAATCAAATATTAAGATATTTGGTTTTAATTAATAAAATATGTGAAATAGGATTAATATTGTCCATTAGATATTAAATTATTAAATTGCATGATTTATTGGTGTTTGGAATATAAAATTATTTAATAAGAGATTAAAATATATTAGTATGTGCTTTATTGAGTTTGAATATTATTTGTTTCAAAAAAGAGACAACTTGTCTTTAGGAGATTAAGTTGAGTTGAGCACAATTAAAAGATATTTTTAATTATTAATTAGTAATTTCTTTCAACTCAAGAGTGTGAGTTTGATTAGGAGTTTTATTGTGAGTCATCTAGGGTTTGCATGAATGGTGGAGTTGAATCCTTAATAGGGGGAATTAACATTCATTTGGATGGAATCAAGTTGTTGGAGATTTTTTGGAGAGAGTTCTTGGAGAATTATTGACATTTTGAGATTCTTGAGTTTTGTGTGTGTGCTTGGGTATTTTGGTGAAGATTGTTTGCATCTGAATTTAGACTTTGCATACATTGTGTTTCAAATATGCAGGGTTGAGTTCTTTTGTTGACAGATCTGGGAGTTTAATCATCTACAACAAGGGTTTCATTATAGTTTCTAGCATTGGATCTAAGGTAGGATCTGAAATTCTTGTTGTGTGTTTTCTATTATTTTACCTGGTAAAATTTTGTGTTTGAGTAGATCTGAATTTATCTAATTAGATCTATATGATTTTTTTGATTTTGGGTGTTAGAGAAACCCTATATTTGTTATTTTATATTTTTATGATGATTTGACATTGTATCATTATGTTGGTAAAATTTTGTAAAGGATTGTTTATAGTTTTCCTTTAAAATGAAAAAATCAATCCTAGACTATAGAGAAACTATAATGTTGGAAAGAAATACATTTCTCATTTAAAAGATAATCAAATTGTATAGAAAACCCAATTTTGGTACAAAATTAGCTCGCTGGAATTGTAAAGTATAAAAAAAATAGTCACATATGACTGGTAGAAGACAAAAGAGAAAGTCAAATGATTTAGGAGAAAGAATATATTCCTATAGATCAAAATTAAAATTCAGTGTATAATTGTTTTTAAAAAAAAAAAAAAATCTGTCCCAATCTTGTTTTTTTCTGATATTTTCAGAATTCATTAATTAAAAAAAATAGTATAGATGCATAAAAGAAGTAATGTGCAATGTTTAAATAAACTTTAGAAAAAAAATAAAAATCTATATATATATATAAAATACATTGTTTAAAAATGGCATTGTTTTATTTAAATTATAATTTTTTATTTTTTTTTAAAAAAAGGGTATAAGGTACCCTTGGTACCTACGCATGCAGGTACCTGCCATGCGTAGGTTCGTGCTGTGCACACGGAAGGTAAGGAAGGGGTGGGGGGCAGTGGGGCCACCACGTCCCCCAACAAAAAAGTGTTTTTATTTTATTTTAATGTTGTTTTAATTTAATTTAATTAAAATTTATTTTTACTTTAGTTTTAGTTTAGTTATTAATAAATTAAGTTTTTATTAATTTATTTAATTTGATGTAATCTTTATTAATTGATTTAATTTAATTTGTTAATTTAGTTAAATCGTATTATTGATTACTTTAATTTAACTTAATTTCTTTTATTAATTAAAGTTTGATAAATGGTTAATTAATTTAGCTTGAATGAATTTTGTTTAGTTAGTTTAACTAAATCTTTAATTTAGTTTTTATTAAATATTGAATTTAAGATTTGGTTTACTATATAGTGTAAGTTTTTTTTCAATTTAAAATAAATCTATTTGTATTGTTTTAGATTTTATTTTAAATGAACTTTTATTATTCGATTTGATAGTTGGTTTATCTCACTTGGGGTTGTACATATTTTTTTTTATGTGTCAAAAATGATTATATGTAATTTAGGTTTTGATGTTAGAATTTAAATTAAATTAGACCTAATATGTGAATATTTAAATGCAACATAAATATATTTGCATATGTTAAATAGGATTTAGATTGTATGCACTAAGAAACGTGCCCAATAGTGTTCATATTGGAAAGTGAATTATTAGAAGTGTTATATTTATATTGAAACTGGGCAATTTGGGTATTTATGAACCTGTAGGGTGATTGTAGAGAATGTTATTGAATTATGGCATCATTTTAATGTTTATGTTAAGTTCCTCTTAGTAGGCCTCTGTGATTATTTAGTTAGACTCAATTATGATCATGGTGGATTTTAAATGTTTATTGATCAATTTTTTTTAGTTCCTTATGGCGTGAGTGTTGTATTCTTTGTTCCTGAAGTGTCTTCTTGTGCATACTGTGTTATTGGGTTCTAGAAGACCTAGGGGAAAAAAAAAAAAGGTTTGGGTAAGTATCAATTGTTCTTGTTTTCAGTATTACTTTTTGGTGTGAGTGTGTGTTCTGATCGTCACCCTGATTTGACCTTTTGGGCTCATGTTGTTTTGAGTTTTACTTCATATTCTATAGAGGAGAATATGATATTGACTTAATGTCTGATCCATGGGATCATGTGTATATTATTTTGTGAAGACTTTGAGAGTGTTTTGAGATATCATGGTTTTGTGAGAACCAGTGTGGTCCTGTTATTTTGTGTAGTCTCGAGGGACATTGTTATCAGTTTGTGAACTATGTGAGATCTGTGAGCCTAGGGTAGTTTACCTAGATATGTAGTAAGAGGTGGCTTGCAATAAGCTCCGAGGCCCACAAGTGGCTGCTAGGATCACTTATTGTTAAGTATCTTAATCAAGTGATAACATAATATAACATTGAGAGTTTTTAAAATGAACCTAACAAGATATGTTTCCTCGCCATGGCTTAGTGCTGGTATAGACTAAGGTGGGAATGGATAAGATGACTAGCGCCCTTTTAAGGGATGAGTTGGCATAGTTGATGACTTCATCTATATAAGAGGTCATTGACACTGTGTATGGTCACTTGGGTGTCAGGATCCAGAGAGATTACCAGGACTAGACTCAAGGGTTAGACGTACATGATGACACCTTCCTATGCATAGTGTAGTTATCCTACATGTGTCAGTTACCTCTAGAATAGTGAGTCTTTCATGACATTATTGCTTTTCACCTTGAGTTAGAGAGCTTTTAGGATCCTTTCCTTAGCTTGATCTATTTGATGTTTATTATCTGTTAGGCCATTTTTCTGTCATAGAAAAAATCCTGTGAAAATGGCCTCTTCCCTGCAAATGTTTTTGTAAAGTGTCTTTCCCTATGTTCTTCATGTTGTCACCTTGCTCTAGTCCAATTTGCATGTGCTAAATTGAAAAATCCAGAAAGTTATTCAAGTTTTAAGGTCTGCAGGAAAATAATTTCAAAATCTGCCACAGTGTCGAAAACCCACAGTGTTTTTGAAAATCCATGATATTTTCGGTCTGTGTGAAAACCCTCATTGTTTTCAACCTTGTGCCTTCTAGCTTTTGTGTGCTTATCTTTTGGCATGTGAAACCTTGTGTGTTTTTGACCTCACAGTTTCCTGTTTGCTGGCATTCCCTAACTGCGCAAGTGCGATGGATGGTGGGACTGATCTTCTTGTCATTCAGGCAGATTAAAGTTCAGTTTAATCTTGTGGCTGTCATTATACCATTAATGAAACATGCTCAACCTTTAATGTAGCGGTATAGTGATAGCCATTGATTCTCATAGGGAAGGTAGGTGGGTTTGTTAACACGTGTGCACAGTTGGCACTATTTTATTCGTCCATGTATTTGCACAATGGCTTGTTGTCAGTGGGACCTGGTTTTCGGATGTGTCAGTGGGTCCTAATCCTATCAGTGAATCGATGAATGGCATATAATCTCATCAAGTGTGTCAGAGGCTTAAGATCTTGTGACGGCCGTTGATCTTTCTGTGTGGGCCCAGTTGAAATTTCTCAGTGCTTTTGGTGGTTGTGATAAAGTATTTAGCGGCCCGACAAATTTCCTTCTTGTTGCTGGTTCACGTAATGATTTGGTGATGACCTAAAGTATTTTGTGAACTGGTGAAAGTTCTTCGGTCGCTAGTTCACCAGATAAAGTGGGGCCTGGTGTCAGAGATTCAAGATCTACGGTCGGCGTGTGATCGCAAGGAATATTCTTTCCCCTTGCGATCTGTTGGTACCCTTAAAATTTTTGAGTAATGGGACACATTAGCATGCATTTGTACTATTTTTCTTTCAGGATGCATGTGGGAACTGAGTGTTTTCCGGATAGTTTCATAAAATTCATTTGTCCATTACCTTTCATATGTTTCAATGGATTGATCTTGTATTTGGTTATAAACAGAGAGGAAAAGCAAGCATGAAGGACCACCACACCAAGCCCACTATTTGAAGGGTTTTGGACTGAATTTATGAGTGGCTGACCAGGCTTGTCATATGACCCAGTAACATACATATGAGGAGAACCTGTTGTTCCCATGCCAGGCTCACTCTTTTGATTAACCACATTCATTACAGGTGACACTGGATTCAGGTTTGGTCTTGCCCTTAACCCTGCATTGTACAAGCCAGCATATAGTTGTGCAGGTTGGGCCTATGGGGAAGCTTGAGCATAAGGTGGCTGTTGAATTGGTATGGAAACTCTCTGATGATGCTAAGCATTTGCATCTACCATTGGCCTTGGGTCACCAATTATATCACAGTTAAGAGATACAACTGCCATGTTCAAAACTATAATAATCCTGCAAAGATGCATGAATGAAAACACGTCAATTGAAATGGTAGGATGTTGCAAAAGGGACGTTGTGTGAGTTTAGACATGGTGAGGGAGAGTTATGTGAACATTTTCTAAGGAGGAGTTCACCCAAAACACAAAGGAAGCCAGTGCGTGGGAGGTGAGCTTCCTCTCTCATATGTGAGTCCATGCGCAGGACAAACATATGCAAACTTGGCATTTGTCAGCATTGGAATCCTTAACAACACATGAGCCTAATTGGTGGAAATTATGAGGATATGACAATAGTTTGATTGCCTTACCAAGTATAAGGGAAGAATCATGTAGATGATGGAAGCTACTCAAGCCAACAAGACCACATCAATATTTCTTTTCTCCATTATCCTTAGTGGCAATGACTCTCACTCCCGTTTTAGCTAGATTTCTTGAGTATAATTTAGCAAATTACACTCGCTTTATCATTTCTGAATGGAAGGAGTATCTCAAGACATAAAGGTGTGAAGAGCCTGTAGAAATGAACAATGATGGAGGAGTAGCGAAATGAAGATGGAGGCATGGTTTATAAAGCAGAATAGCATGCACAGGCGGTTTGAAAAGTATAAAGGTTGGCATTTTTAGTTTATCCCACATTGCTGCCATTTGAGTTTTCCATTATGTTCATAAGCTCAGGAGCCCAAATGCTTTGTAAAGCAAGTAGTGGAGGCTATGTGGTAACCTCATGCCATGTGGGCTTGCTTTGGGATATGTGTCGAGTGGGCACTATCAAATATTTTAAACAAGAGCTTTAAAAACCTCAGCAAAGTTTATCCCACATGCATCGCAAAAAGGGAGTTTGTAGTCTGTATAAGAAAATGCACAAACATTGAAGGTAAAGTGATGAGCTTGGAGGCTCTCTCCACGTGTGCATGTGTGACACCCACCTTGATTTTCATGCCAACGGGACCTAAGATGACAAATTTTGCAGGTGGCAGTGACTGGTCAAAGATAGCCACGTGTCAGGAGGTCGCATGATCGCAAGGGCCAACTTTAGCCCTTGCGAGCATGCGATAGGCTGACACATGGTAGCCTGATGAGGTGGCAGCAGTTGTATGGAAGGTGTGTCACATGTTTACATGGGCCATTTCTGGCCAAGGCGATCATGCGACAAGGTGACACGTGGCAGGTTCTCGTGAGTTTGCTGAATGGATAGCCGGCAGAAGAAAATATCTGGCGAATTGGAGAATAAGCTACAGTCACGTGTTTGCTAAGTAGTTGATGGTTAAGGCCAAGCATTCCATGATTCAGAGATTCTACAGTTGTGTGTTTGCTAAATAGTTGGCGGTCAAGGTAAAATATCTAGCGACTTAGAGAACTACTTAGTCATCTATTCTCTGAATTCTCAGTGGTTAAGGTGGAGATGAGGTGGGCCAATAATTTTGGGCAAAGTGCTGAGAGATGCGTGCCACAGATCGACGGTGGTCGCATGATCTCATGGGTAATTTCTACCCTATGCAATCATGCTACCAAGCTGCCATGTGGTGATGTGGTGACATGGCGAGAATGTCCAGGTGGAGACACAGGCCAACCAAACAGTGCCAAGTGGGAAAGGTGAAACGTGGCATCCAAGTGGAGATGAGGTGGTAGGTCGACCGAATCAAATTGTGCCATGTGGCACATGTGGGACCCACCTGATTAAAATCAATGTGCAAATTTTTAAACAAATTCATAAAGTCCAAACTTTATGTTATTTTCAAAATTTTGAATGTAACAAATTGGCTTTGGAGTTGGAATTTAAAAATGACCCTAAGGACTCATTTTTTGTCCAAATATGCAAGTGTAGTATACCATTGGAAATGCCGTGAGATGATGGTTAGATTGGTGCCAGCAGAAGTCAGTTTTGGGCAAGAAGAAAGGAGCAATAATTGATTTTGTTTCCAAGATCAGTTTTGGTGGGAAATGAAGTAGTTTGCAAATATCAGATCAGCTTGGGAATCGATGGCAGATGAGATGAGAGGAAGGTTGCAGATATTTTGGGGATAGACAGGTGTCGGTGATTGGAGTTTTTTTCCATTCTCCTATATCTTGATTTTCTTCAGATTATAATAGGAGGCTGAAAATATACTGTACAGAGAGGCTTGGCTCCATTATTGAATTTCTTGGGAATGATTATTAGTTTTGAAATATGTTGATACAGTGAAATTCTACCTAAATACAATGGAATTCCCTTGCATGATTTTGGTTGTCTTCCTGTTTTAATTCTAAAGCTTTTGTGTCTTGAATTTGTAAGATAGTTCTTAGGACACCATTTATAAGGTATTTGTGAGTTTAGTCTTTAGTTCCTTTCAAGGAAAGGGTTAAATCTTTAGATTAACTTCTGAAAGCTCAAGATTGCTATAAGAATCTGATGATTAAATGTGTTTAAGAAAGGTTGATTTGTAAGGCATTTCACCTAGGTTTTGTTTCTATTTCATTTAGAAGATCTTTGTAGACATATGTTTTTCTATTTGACTCTCTGCCCTAGGATAAGGCACTGGTCTATCCTTGACTTGCAGGGGTTTCATCATCAATCAAATTTAAATAACAAATTACTTTTCATGTATGCTCGAAAGGACTGAGAAGATAATGTTTGTATCAAGGTATGAACTAATGTTATGATCCTTTAAAGAAGGGAATGAAATAGGTACACCCGCCTATAGCCTAGAGCTTGAAGTGAAGAAGGATTTGGTCCTTGTTAATTAGTCTTTTTCTTGTGTGATTCAGGAATCTAGGAATGAGAGAGTTCTATCTAAGCACTCAGGGCTGTGCATCAAGACTCATGTAAGAAAATGCACTAACACGATCATGCGACAACCATCCGATCTTACAATGTTTAAAAGGGTTGACGGGTGATGGGTCCTGTGTCAGGTGACTCGGTGGATACAACAAATGGCGTGATGACATGTGGTATCAGACAGGCCTAGGTGGGGTCTAAGTTTGTCAAAGTGGATAAAGATATGGCGGTGCTGACAAAATTCAATGTGTTCGCACGTTCGCGTAATAAAAAGGTGATTCGCTAGTTTGTTTGGTGATTTGGTGAATGGTAGTCAGGGAGTCGCTAAATTATTTAGTGAAGGAGTGAAGTGTTTCACAAATTGGTGAAGGTTATATGTCGCCAATTCACTAAGTTTGACTGGGACCACTTTTAAGGAAAGTCATAGAGCTTGCAAAGGGAGATTGATTGGACAACTACATTTTAAAGTTGGTAAAGGTTTAGATTTTGGTTGTCATTCCTCTGCAGGTTCCAAAGAAATAACCATTGAGATTCAAATTTGAATTTTTGAGAATTTCCAGTGATATAGGGTACCATTTTTTATGGATTTCAATGCAGAAACGACCTTGTTTGGTGAGAAGTGATTGGTTGCCATTTGCGGTGTGGTCCAGGATGTCTAGTGCTCCTTTGTTGAGCATGTACATTGCAGTTATGGTTCAAGGTATGTTGCAGGGTGTCCTTTTGAGCCTAGTTTTGTGATCCTTTATACTTGCAGAGAAGGCTTTCATAATGAAGGATCAGTTCAGGATTTCCTCTTTCTTGGATTGGATGTGTTTCCCACCCCTAAATTAAATTCATGATTGTTTCTAGCAGGTTGGGTGGTTGAAACCCTAATCCTAGTCATCCATAGCTTGTTGCAAATTTCCAAGATGACTAGGGGGGTATAAGTTGCAGACTTTTTGAGTTTGCAGGGGTTCCAACTCTTTTGGTTTTGGTCCCAGATTGTTGATAATGAAAATTTGAACAAGGAGAGCTTGGATTTAGGGTTTGTTTCCTTTGTGCATTTGGTCATTTGGTAATGTATTGATTCTGCAAGTCTTAGTGAGAATATTTTGGATTCCAATCTCATATTGGTGTATGTCTTTTTGTTTTTCTCTTGAGCTCATATATGTTAATTGCACAAAGTGGGTTAGCATATGGTAAACAAAGAGTATTTTGGGGTTATCTTTGAGCTCCTAACAAAGTTAGGATTAAAGTCTTTAAGGTAAGTTTAGTGAGTTCATGGCAAGATAAGGATTTGATGTCTTGATATGTGAGTGAGGGGAGCAATAGGCAAAGCACTTACTCTGAGTCTATATATGTTTGAGTTAAGGTTTTAGGGTGATATAGGTTGTTAAGTGACTCTCTACCCTGGGATAAGGCACTAGTCCATTCTCTGGAAGTAGTCCATCATCAGCAATCACACACACATAATTAAATGATAAAACTTTCAATCAGATAGTAAAGGGTATAGTTATATATTGTTTAGAGATTCCTTTGAAGAAGTGAGTCAAGGGTACACCCACCTGAGAATTGAGGCTCAAAATGTAGGAGGATCTCCTAGATCCTTGTTAATTGGCCCTCTTCCTTATAGACTTTGGAGTGGTGATAGAGTCAAAGTTTCATTATAGTTATCCATCAAAGTATAAATCTAGAAGTTTTGAAGATCAAAGGGAACAACCAACAAAATGGCAACTCTACTGGGGAGAATGATTATGAAGATATGCATATGTTAGGTCTCTAGTTGCAGTCATATTGAAGTATTCAAAATCTTATTGACTAGATAGGCCTGCCCATCCAAGCCATCAACAAGACAATGATTTTGCTGGTGAGAATCTAGAGAGGAAGGTTGTAAGTGTGTTCTTGTTTTCCTGTTGTGTTTCAAAGATTTCCCATCTAGGTGGGTGGTGACTCAAAGGTTAGAACCAGTGCTACATATTGATAAATCATGGATAAAAGGAGAAATACTAGGTCTTTTGTTAGAAAGAATCTAGAGGTCACTTTGGAGTAGCTACGTAGACAAGAAAAGAAGAGCTGGATTAGAAGGAATGGTGAGTCTACTAGTGCTCCCATGAAAGAACAAAGAAATGCTAGAGCCAGAGTACCACATGTATCCTCAAGTGAGGATGGTTCACAAGATAGCGTTTCTAGATCAGATGGTGGTCACTCTGAAGAGAGATTCTATGATACCCCTAAATCTGCATTTCATGACAAAGGTCCATTACCTGTAGGTCAGAATGAACAAAATAGAGATACGGGTTTAGAGGTTGACCTAGATCTTGATGAAGATCATTTTAGAAGAGAACCCATGAGACATAGGCAAGTTCACTTCCCATATCAAAATCTTCCTGATATGGATGTGTCATCTGGTTCTGATGACATTATGGTGGATCCTGATGACTTGAATGCACTAAGGTTGTAGTTGGTAGAGCAGGATGCCATGCATAAAAGATTACAGGAGGAGAGAGAGGCTGAAAAGGTGAATGCTTTGATAGAGAGGCAGTCTCTTATTAGAAAAATAAATGAAATGAAGGAGAGAAACAAAATGCTTTCTTCTTCTCCTAGAACTCTGCAACATGATGTTTTTGGTGATCTTTATGCCTTGAGGAGTGAGCCAGAGTGCTTGCTTCAGGATTGTGAATTTGATAGGGAGGGCCCTGTGGTTAGACAAGTGCAAAGTTATGTCCCTTTGCCTAAAGATAAAGATGGGCATAGGATCACTGGACTTGTTGTTATCATTAATGAGAAAGGAAAGTAGAAGATGGTGGGTGACCAAGCAAGCAAATCAGTGAACATACCAGGAATCCCACCACCTGATTCAAATAAGGACACCGAAATGGAGAGAAGGAGAAAAGAAGATGAGGACCTTGCAAGAGAACTAGAGAGAGCTGAGGTTGAGGCTTCCATTGTAGAAAAGAAAAGGAAGATCCAATTTTTGAGGGCTTCTTCAGCTAATGTTCTTGGCCCATCCGCTACTGAACTAGGTATGCCATCTATGACTACTGCTATTCCACTTAGTAATGCTACTAGTTCATTTCCTTCTTCATCTGCTAGGATAGGTGCAGATCCTAGGTAACAATCAAATGCACAAATAAATATAGATGCTAATGTTGATCCTAGGGTTAACACTAGTTCGAGCTTTCAAAGAAGACCTATGCAACTAGAAGGCTATAGGCAAATAAGTTTTGATAGAATTCCTAGCTATCCAAATGCTTTTCCAAATGATATTAGAGATAAGGTACCTAAGTTTGCTGGTAATAATGCTATTGGTTGTGAAGAGCATCTTAGGTTATTTGTTGATATGCTTAATGATTATGAGGTAGAGCATGAGGATGTAGTCATGAAACTATTTGTGCAATCTCTGATGGAGGATGCTAGAGATTGGTTTAAGAGGCTTCCTGATAGATGTATTGATACTTGGGACTCTTTTGAGAAATGTTTCAAAGAATAGTATGCTGATAGACCTAATGCTAGTTTCATGTTGAATGAATTCAACACCATAAAGAAAAATCAGAATGAGTCTGCAGCTGAATTCAACATGAGATTTCAGAAAGGTATGCATAAGTTGTTCCAAGTTATGCGGTTAGATGACAATGTTTGTCTAACTACATACTTCAATGCATTTTATGGGAAGATGGGATATTTATTGAGGGATAAAGAACCAAGAACTCTTAGGGATGCTTTTAGGATTTCTGTCAACATTGAGAACAACATGAAAATATCAAGAAAATTGGGTGGAAAGAGAGATGAACCAAAGTTGTTTGGGGACAAGAAATATAAGAAAGAAAATGATAAGAATGTTGGATCTAGGAGGCAAGAAGAAGATAAATTGGATAAGGTGTTTGATGCATTGAAGGATTTGAAGGCACCTACAAATAGGAACATCAGTGCTCCTACCAATGAAAGACCTCAATTCAACAACAATTTCAATAAACAGAATAGACTACAGAACTACCCCTACAACACCCAATGGAAGGATGGCAAGCCTATTATCCCTGCTGCAAGAGGAAACAATGACAGAGGTGTCCCTGACCCTCTGCATAGGGCTTCAATAAATGTCATGGAGAATGTATCTTGGTGTGTTGCATGCTAGTCCCCTCATTCTATAGAGTGTTGTGTGGTTGCACAATCTATGGGTGCAAATCAAGATTGTGACAATGAGGAGATAGAACAAGAAGAAGAACAAGATGATGTTGGATGCAACAAGGTTTCTTCATATCTAGGATATGAAGATGATTCTAATTTTGATGAAGAGGTAGATGTAAATGTGAAGAGACATAATCAAGCCCTTTTTCATCAAGAGGTTTTTTCTGATGGTGAATGCATTGATCAGAAAACATGTAACATGAATTCTTCTCCCAAGCCAGTAAATTTGAGAAGACCTTCTAGAGAAGAGATGGATAGGATTACTGCAGAAATGATTGCCCAGGTGCAAACTAGAGGCATGGTGGCAAGGAATACAAATGAGAAAGCTACAGGAATGTTTATAAAGAGTACCAACTCTAGAGAACCTAATGAGGACAAATCAAAGGTTGATCACATGGTGAAATTCAAGAATGTAAAAGGTAAGCATTGTGAGCCTAAGGGAGTTGGAATTGAAAAGGTCTCTAGTGAGATTGAGAAGCTAGTTAAAATAATGGCTAGGATTGAAAAAGTGAGGGTGGTCAGTACACCTAATGTGTCAGATAAGCAAAGGGACATTAAGGCAGTGCAGATTAAGTTTCCTGCTTCTAGCCCTGTTGACATGTTATCTGTATTGTCACAAGTTACAGTTAAGGTTCCATTGTCAGAATTGTTGAGGATCCCTAAACATAAAGATAAAGCTATTGCATGGGTTGGTAATACTCACAAAAATGATACTTCATGCAATGGATCTCAGGATAAAACTTTGAAGGATGTTTCTGCTTAGGGAATTGTGTCTCAAATTCCTCCAATATATTTGGACAGTTCTGTCAATGCCAGCCTTGAAAATATTGACCCATTCTACTTAAGTGTTCTTGTGAATGGGATGAAGTTAAGAAATTGTATGATTGATAGTGGTGCCTCTAATATTGTCATGCCTTTCAAAATCATGGAGAGGTTGGGCCTTAAAGTTGATACAGTGTAGGGCAGGTGTTGTGCAATGGATCAGAGGGAGGTACCAGTTATTGGGACTATCAATGCAATGCCATATAAGTTGGTAGCATATCCAGAGAAAGAGCTAATAATGAGTGTTTTGGTGGTGGATATCCCTCCTCATTATGGGATGTTCCTATCTAGAAGGTGGAGTGCTGCCATGGGTGGAAGTTTACAGTGTGATTTGTCCTATGCAACTTTCAAGATTGATGATCAGTTTGTCAAGATTGAATGAGAGCCAAGAGTATGCCACATGATTGAGAGAAACATAGATAATGAAACTACATGTTTTTTGGATACTGATGTTAATGCTTTTAGGGTAGAGATCCCTGTATTTGAAAATGAACATATTTTGTCACCTATCTCTGCTGAAGTAGGATCTGATTTTGTGAAGAGTAATTTGTGGGTAATGTACTTTGATGGTGCAAATTGCAAAGATGGTGCAGGAGCAAGTATTTTACTCATTTCTCCTGATGGAAACACCTACAAGTTCTCTTTCACATTGAATTTCTTTTGTACCAACAATATAGTAGAATATGAGGCCTTGTTATTAGGATTGAGGTTGGCACAAAAGCATGGTATTAAATGTCTAAATGTTATTGGTGATTCTGAGTTGGTGGTGTCCCAAGTTAGGTCAGTGTATGCTTCCAAAAATAGAAGGTTGAAACAATATAGGAATGTAGTTTGGGATTTGATTGAACATTTTGATGCCTTCAATATTGAGTGGAAGGATAGGAGTAACAACAAGGTGGCTGACTTGTTAGCCAATATTGCAATCAACCCCAATGATGTCACATTCTCTGGTATCTCTAAAGTTGAAATTCAGGCTAGGCCTAGTATACCAGATAATGTTGAGAATTGGAAAGTTTTTGATGATGATAATGATATTTTGAAGTTTATGGATTGCAAGGATCAGTATCATGGTCAGGAATTTGATTGTTCAGCCTTGGTTGAGTCAGTAGGAGAAAGGGAGGTTGTCTTAGGCAATGAGTTTATTCAGCTTAAAACTAACAAGGTGCCCAAGGTGCTTGTTGTTTTGGAGGCTGTCTTTGACAACCAAGATAGAGTTCAAAAGAATATCAAAGGGGAAGATCATGCTGATCTTTAGGAGATAAATCTTGGATCACATGAGGCACCTAAGAAAGTATACATTGGTAGAGATATATCTCAAAAGGTAAGGAGACCTTTGATTGAATTATTGAGGAAATTCAAGCATGTTTTTGCATGGTCATATGATGACCTAAAGGTTTATAGAGAGGATTTATTTCAACATGTTATTCCATTGAAAGAAGATGCTAAACCTTTCCGGCAAAAAAAAAGGCCTATTAAGCCTATTGGCACCCAAGATGCAAAAAGAATTAATGAAGTTGAGAGATGCTGGCATTATCAAGCCTATAAGGCATTCTTCTTGGGTGTCAAATCTTGTTCCTATAAGAAAAAAGAATGGTGACATTAGGCTTTGTGTGGACTTCAAGAATTTGAACATCAACTCATTGAAAGATAATTATTGTTTGCCCAATATGGAGGCTATGTTGTAGAGTGTAACCAGATCAGAATTGATGTCAATGATGGATGGTTTCTTTGGCTACAATTAGGTCATTGTCAAGGAATCAGAACAATTCAAGACAGCTTTTACAACACCTTGGGGAACATATGTCTATGTGAGAATGCCTTTTGGTCTCACAAATGCTGGTGCTACTTTTCAGAGGGCAATGGATGTTGCCTTTTTAGATTTTATCAATGCTTTCCTTGTTGTGTATCAGGATGATTTAACTACCTATTCCAAGAGGGAAGAGGACCATTGTGCTCATTTAGAAAAAATATTTGTGAGGGCCTTGAAATTTGGCATTTCTTTGAACCCAAGGAAATGTGCTTTTGGTGTCATAGAAGGTAAGTTGCTTGGCCACTTAGTTGGGAAGCAAGGAGTGAGAATTGACCCTCAGAGGGTAGCAACCATTGATAAAATTCAGAGACCAAAGAATGTTAAAGGGATTCAGTCCTTCTTTGGTCAGGTCAATTTTCTAAAGAGGTTTGTGACAAACTTTGCAGAGGTTACCAGACCTATTTCCAAGATGTTGAAGAAGGGATCTGTAATCAATTGGGAGGGTGAGCCTGATGAGGCCTTCATGAATATCAAGAAGGCTATCAAAGATGCACTAGTGCTTATGGAACCTGATTATAATGTCCCAATGCATATCTTTTCCTTTTCATCTTTTCATACTATTGCTATAGTTTTGTCACAAAAGAATAAGGATGGTTTTGAGCAACCTATTGCATTTTTTAGTAAATCTTTGTAGGCTGTAGAATTAAAGTATGACATAAATGAGAAACAAGCTTATGCACTTGTGAAAGCAATCAAGGCTTTTAGGTGTTACTTGATGGGAGCAGTTGTGATTGCTTTCATGCCAAGTGCGGCTGTGAAGGATATTTTCTTATAGAAAGAGGTGTCTAGAAGAAGGTGCAGATGGATCAATAGGATCTAGGAATTCAATGTTGAGATCCAGATCACTAAGTTGGTTAGAGGTCAAGGATTGGCAAAACTGATGGCTCAATCCAATCTAGATGCAAACTAGGTAAATCATTCTGAAATTGATTATACATGTGATATGGATGATTATATTTGGTATCACGATATTATTTACTATTTGAGAAACATGAGGTGTCCAGAAAGTATGAATGATAATAAAAAAAGGACATTGAAGCTACAGGCCATCAAGTATGTAATTGTGAAATGTAAGTTGTATAGAAAAAATTTGGATTGCATACTGTTGAAATGTGTAGATGAGAATCAAGCTAATGTATTGTTGAAGGAGATGCATGAGGGAGTTTTTGGTGGACATCATATGGGTAAAACAACTGCTCATAAGATCTTGAGAGTAGGATTTTGGTGGCCCATAATCTTCAAGGATGCAGAATAGTTGGTAAGGAGATGTGATGCTTGTCAAAGGTTCTCTAGTAAGCTTAAGTTTTTAGGTAATGTACCATTAAAACCAGTAGAAGTTCAGGCTCCTTTCCAACAATGGGGAATTGATTTCATAGGGGAGATACCAAACAAGTCAAGTGGAGGACATTCATGGATCTTAGTTGCCACTGATTACTTTACAAAGTGGGTAAAAGCTATACCTACAAGGAATGTAACTAGTAGGGTGGTAATTGACTTTCTGATGAATAATATTATTACAAGGTTTGGGTGCCCTGAGAGGGTAGTGAGTGATAATGCTATGTGCTTCAGGTCTGCCGAATATAAGGACTTTTCCAAAGGTTTGGGAATTTAGATTTCTAATTCCTCACCTTATCATCCACAAGGAAATGGTCAAGCAGAATCTACTAATAAGAGTCTGATTAAGATCTTGAAGAGAATCCTTGAGAAAAATAAGAGGGCATGGAATTCAAAGCTGCCATTAGCTTTATGGGCTGATAGGGTAACTATGAAGAGGGCAATTGATTGTGCACCATTTGACTTAGTATATAGAATTCATGCTAGAATGCCTCAGAATAACTTATTAGAGATGTACAAGTTTGTGTAGTTAAATGATGATGACATTGATGATGAAATGGAGTTGAGAATTGAGGACCTCATTAGGCTGGATGAAACTAGAAGAGAATCAGTTGCAAGGAATGCCAAATTGTAGTTGCAGGTTAAGAATTTATATGATAAAATGACTGTTGACAGGAAGTTTGAACCTAGTGATTTGGTGTTAGTTTGGAATGCTAGATTGGAGGATAAGGGGAAGCATGGTAAATTTGATCCCATCTGGTTAGGGCCATATCTGATTCATGAGAAATGGGGCCAAGATTCTTACATCATCAAGGATTTTAATGGTGATATTCAAGAGTTTCCAGTTCATGGACAATTCTTGAAGCAGTACTTCATTTGAAGTACTCTATTTTTCATGAATAGTAGTTAGGGTTGTACATTTTGTAGATCTCTGTATCTAGGTTGCTTGCCCCTGCCCTATTTTGCCCTGGTCTTTTAGTTTTTGGTCCGGTTGCTTGTCTTGCCCTGCTTGTTCCTTGTTGTCTACAATTTTATCCAGTGGGACGGTCTACTTTAACCAGTGATTCTAAATCCTTGCCATGCCTGCAAGAGACATGCATCCCCAACTAGAGCCACTGTTAGACCATTTTTCTGTCATAGCAAAAATCCTGTGAAAATGGCCTCTTCCCTGCAAATGTTTTTGTAAAGTGTCCTACCCTTTGTTCTTCATGTTGTCACCTTGCTCTAGTCCAATTTGCATGTGCTGAATTACAAAATCTAGAAAGTTATTCAAGTTTTAAGGTCTACAGGAATACAATTTCAAAATCTACCACAGTGTCGAAAACCCACAGTGTTTTTGAAAATCCATGATGTTTTTGGTTTGTGTGAAAACCCTCATTGTTTTCAACCTTGTGCCTTCCAGATTTTGTGTGCTTATCTTTTGTCATCTGAAACCTTGTGTGTTTTTGACCTCACAGTTTCCTGTTTGCTGGCATTCCCTAACTATGCAAGTGCGATGGATGGTGGGACCGATCTTCTTGGCATTCAGGTAGATTAAAGTTCAGTTTAATCTTGTGGCTGTCATTATACCATTAATGAAACATGCTCAACCTTTAATGCAATGGTATAGTGATAGCCGTTGATTCTCATAGGGAAGGTAGGTTGGTCCATTGACACGTGTGCACAGTTAGCACTATTTTATTTGTCCATGTATTTGCACAATGGCTTGTTGTCAGTGGGATCTGGCTTTCAGATGTGTTAGTGGGTCCTGATCCTGTCAGTGAATCGATGAATGGAATATAATCTCATCAAGTGTGTCAGAGGCTTAAGATCTTATGATGGTCGTTGATCTTCTTGCATGGGCCCGGTTGAAATTTCTCAGTGCTTTTGGTGGTTGTGATAAAGTATTTAGCGGCCTGAAAAATTTCCTTCTTGTTGCTGGTTCACATAATGATTTGGTGATGACCTAAAGTATTTTGTGAACTGGTGAAAGTTCTTCGGTCACCAGTTCACCAGATAAAGTGGGGTCTGGTGTCAGAGATTCAAGATCTATGGTCGGTGTGTGATCACAAGGAATATTCTTTCCCCTTGCGATCATGCAACAACCATCTGATCTTGCAGTGTTTAAAAGGGTTGACGGGCGGTGGGTCTTGTGTCAGGTGACTCAATGGATACAGTGAATGGCATGATGACATGTGGCATCAGACGGGCCCAGGTGGGGTCTGAGGTTTGGCAGAGTGGATAAAGATATGGCGGTGTAGACAAAATTCAATGTGTTTGCATGTTCGCGTAATAAAAAGGTGATTCGCTAGTTTGTTTGGTGATTTGGTGAATGGTAGTCGAGGAGTCACTAAATTATTTAGCGAAGGAGTGAAGTGTTTCACGAATTGGTGAAGGTTCTATGTTGCCAATTCGCTAAGTTTGACTAGGACCACTTTTAAGGAAAGTCATAGAGCTCGCGAAGGGAGATTGATCGAACGACTGCATTTTAAAGTTGGTAAAGGTTTAGATTTTGGCTGTCATTCCTCTACAGGTGCCAAAGAAATAACCGTTGAGATTAAAATTTGAATTTTTGAGAATTTCCAGCAATAGAGGGTACCATTTTTTATGGATTTCAATGCAGAAATGACCCTGTTTGGTGAGAAGCAATTGGTTGCCATTTGTGGTGTGGTCCAGGATGTCTAGTGCTCATTTGTTGAGCATGTACATTGTAGTTGTGGTTCAAGGTATGTTGCAGGGTGTCCTTTTGAGCCTAGTTTTATGATCTTTTGTACTTGTAGAGAAGACTTTCATAATGAAGGATCAGTTTAGGATTTCCTCTTTGCTGGATTGGATGTGTTTCCCACCCCTGAATTGAATTCATGATTGTTTCTAGCAGGTTGGGTGGTTGAAACCCTAATCCTAGTCATCTGTAGCTTGTTGCAAATTTATAAGATGACTAGGGGGGTATAAGTTGCAGACTTTTTGAGTTTGCAGGGGTTTCAACTCTTTTGGTTTTGGTCCCAGATTGTTGATAGTGAAAATTTGAACAAGGAGAGCCTGGATTTAGGGTTTGTTTCCTTTGTGCATTTGGTCATTTGGTAATGTATTTATTCTACAAGTCTTAGTGAGAATATTTTGGATTCCAATCTCATATTGGTGTATGTCTTTTTGTTTTTCTCTTGAGCTCATATATGTTGATTACACAAAGTGGGTTAGCATATGGTAAACAAAGAGTATTTTGGGGTTATCTTTGAGTTCCTAACAAAGTTAGGATTAAAGTCTTTAAGGTAAGTTCAGTGAGTTCATGGTAAGATAAGGATTTGATGTCCTGATATGTGAGTGAGGGGAGTAATAGGCAAAGCACTTACTCTGAGTCTATATATGTTTGAGTTAAGGTTTTAGGGTGATATAGGTTGTTAAGTGACTCTCTGCCCTGGGATAAGGCACTGGTCCATTCTCTGGAAGTAGTGCATCACCAGCAATCACACACACATAATTAAATGATAAACCTTTCAATCAGATAGTAAAGGGTATAGTTATATATTGTTTAGAGACTCCTTTGAAGAAGTGAGTCAAGGGTACACCCACCTAAGCATTGAGGCTCAAAGTGTAGGAGGATCTCCTTGATCCTTGTTAATTGGCCCTCTTCCTTGTAGACTTTGGAGTGGTGATAGAGTCAAAGTTTCATTATAGTTATCCATCAAAGTATAAATCTACAAGTTTTGAAGATCAAAGGGAACAACCAACATTATCCAAGTGGGATATGTTGTTATCTCCTCAGCACAGTGGGAGTGGACCATTTAGGTTCATGAGGTCGGGTGGTAGTTATTCTTTTACCATTTGAGATTTTGATGTTCTTGTACCAGTGCTAGATGATCCCTGTGGTAGTTGTTCCTTCTTGACCTTCTTTGATGGAGTTTTACTCTTCATCTTCTTCTTCTTCTTCTTCTTCTTTGTAATCCTTTATTAGAGTATCACATGTGATACCTAATCTAGACTTTGTATTTTCATTAGTTAGACTTATTAGTACATACCCTGCAGCATGTGCAGTGGATGTCAGTCTTTTTAGATATTATGTATGTCCATGAGAATTGTATTTATTGTTATATCATGTAATTTTAATTTTTATGTTATGGAATCTTTTTTTATCATTCTTTAGTTGTGTTTTTTTCTTAAGTTACTCTACGTCATGGAACCCTTGATTCTTGTAATCTATGTTGGATGTTGTATCAATATGAGTAAATGGTAACTACTTCTGCACTGTTATTTATCTTGTATATTAAATTTTAAAAAAAAATTATTCACCAAACTTAGTAGCATGTTTTAGGTTAATTTCTCTTGGGTTCCCTGGCGGGGCATTACAATTTCTTACTACTTCTCCTTGTTCATTCATCTTATTTCTGAATACCCATTTAGTTCCAATAACATTCTTATCTTTAGGTCTAGTGACCAATTCCCATGTCTTGTTATTTTCAATCTGATCTAGTTCTTCTTTCAGAGCTTTAATCCAATGTTCATCTTCACAAGCTTCACTAGTAGTTTTAGGTGCAATTTGAGAAATCAAACATAACTATTCTTGTGCCTTATTTCAAGTTAGAAATCCTCTATCTATGCTTCAAATAATATGCTCAACAAGATGATTCCTTGATAAGTTCCTGTTAGGTGTCACTATCTCAGATCTTACTTTAGGTGTTAGTTCTTCAATGATTTCACTGTGGCTTTCATTCAACAAGTCATTGTTAGTTTCATAGAATAATTCAGTAGTTTCAGTGTTAGGTTTAGGATGAGTTCCTTCATCAGATTCATAATCAAGCATTCTTTCTTGAATTTTGAACTTTTCATCAACTTTAACATTTGTGCTCTCAACAATAGTCTTAGTTCTCTTGTTATAACATCTATAAGCTTTTCTCTTCAAATAATATCCAAGAAATATACCTTCATCACTTCTAGGATCAAAATTTCCAATATCATCATCTCTCTTTATATAACATTTGATTTCAAAAATTCTAAAATACTTAACTGAGGGTGCATGTCCAAACCATAATTCATAGGGTGTCTTGTCTATGTCTACTCTGATTTGTACTTTGTTCATTGTATACACTATTGTGTTCACTGCTTCTCTCTAGAATATCTTCACCAAATCAATCTCAAATAACATAGCTCTTATTGCTTTAGTCACTGATCTATTTCTTCTTTCTGCAATACCATTTTGTTCAAGTGTTCTAGGGGCTGAAAACTGTCTCTTAATACCATTCACTTCACAAAAGGTGTTAAACTCTCTAGAAGTAAATTATCCACCTCTATCAGATCTCAAACATTTAATTTTCATTCTGGATTCATTCTCAACTTTATTCTTAATGATCTTAAAACTTATCAAATGCTTTAGACTTTTCTTTAAGAAATTTAATCCACATCATTCTTGTAAAATCATCAACATGAATCATAAAATACCTTTCTCCATAGAATCCTCTAGTCCTTGTAGGACCGCTCAAATCTGTATGAACAATCTCTAACTTCTCTGCATATGTAAACTTCTTACTAGAAAATGAACTTCTCTTTTGTTTTTCCATCACACATTCCTTGCAAATCATGTTAGTAGGCTTCATAATTTTAGGCAAATCTCTTACTGCAAGTGTAGAACTTATTTTCACAATGTTATCAAAATTTATGTGACAAAATCTTTTGTGCCATAACAAACTATCATCAATCTTAGTAATCAAACATGTCATCTCAGTAGGATTCAACTAAAATACATTACCTCTAGTTCTAGATCCAGTTCCAATCAAATTTCCATCTTTATCTTTTATCACACAAGTTTTCTCAATAAACCAAACTTGATATCCCTTATCAACTAATTGTCCAACACTCAAAAGATTATGTTTCAAACCATCCAAAAAGTAAACATCATTAGTATTAGTTAAACTTTATGAACTTTTTCATGTCTCTAGTCATATAATGTGAACAACCACTATCTATAATCCAATCAGCTTTCTTTTCAACTTGAGAAACTAGGGCTTTTTCTTAACATCCGTTTCAAGATTTTCTTCTTTAATTGCTACAAATCCTATGTCATCATTATTATTAGTATCACTTTCACTTAAAGTTCTTTCTATACTAGCTTCAAGATTTTCATCATTAGCACAATAACATTCCTTACATCTTCTAGGCTTGAAATTGTTTCTGTACTTTTTCACTCTCTTAGGACATTTAGATGCAAAATGACCATATTCTTGACAAGTCCAACATTTAAAAATTTTCTTACCATTTGGCTCTCTCTTCACAAGTAAGGCAATACCTTCTTCAATCTTCTTGTCTTCTTCATTTCTAGATCTGATGTTGCCAACATAATCTCCACTCACATGAATAGATCTCTCTCATCCTTAGAACATGTTTCAAGATTATCCTCATCAATGATAGTCTTCTCATTCTTTGTATTCAACCAATAACCTAGTCCTAAACACAGTAGATGTTTCTTCATCTTTTCTTTCTAGATGTCAAAATTCACTCCATCAAACTTAGGGCTTTCTTTCTTGAAATTCACCATGGATCTCCTTAAGCTGCTAAAATTTTCTTTCAAGTACCTACCTCTTTGATACCAATTGTTAGAAAGTAAAGTCCACCAAGATAACTAAGAGGGGGGGGGGGGGTGAATCAATTATCTGATAATTATAACTTTTATCAACTTCAATAGATTTTAACCATGTAAGCAATATAGTTACCAACCATAGAAAGATATTCATACACAATAACATAATGACACAAGATATGTTGACTAGGGAACCTCTTGATCAAAGAATAAACCCCGGTGGGAATGATGCCCACAAGAGATGCACTAATATGAATATTCTTTGTGAAAGGATGGACTCTATTAGGAGTCTTATAAAATACATTCAGTACATATGAATCCCTGTTAGGAGATTTTTAATCCCTGTTAAAAGATTCTAACTCTATTAGGAGTTATGGAAGACAGAAGGACCCACTACCCAAACAACTTTAATGGAAAGATCACCGAAAAAATTGTCCAACTGATCTCTAGATTATTCAATAGAATAATATCAAATCATTACTGATCTCAACAACATGCTACCTCTTCTCTGACTGTGCCAAACCGCACTCACTGCTACACGAGATCTCAATTTCAGATCTTTGTACCTCACATGTCTTCCTTCATAAATTCACTTTCACAATCATTCACTTCATCAATTGCATTCATCATACATGCTTACAAAAAGGAAAAATATTCCTTCCTTTATACCACACTCAAGTAATTACAAATGAGTCAGCATCCAATTACAAAATAAAAGTTTCCACACATTACATTAAAAATTACACAAAACTATCAGCTTCTAATTAGAATAATTCTTCACTCATGCAACCTCAAAGTTTGTGCTATCATCCATGTCACTATCAACATTTCTTCACCTGGTCTTTAAGTACACAAAACTAGATTCCATCCTGATTAGGAGATATCATTCGATTTCCACAAACCGCTACTCAAGAACACTACCTGAATACTGCTTCCACCAAAATGCTCATAACTTTCATGAATAAATAAATTACTATCTGCGCTCTTAACCATTAACATATAACATATCAAAGATTAAATCCTCAACATCACATAGCTTGATCTACAATATCCCACATGCGCTAATCAAAACACTATCTACTCCTCTGCTAATCTCCAGTAGATCACTGTGTTGACATCAATGACAATCACAGTCATGAATGCAACAACAACTGCTACAGAATGGCTGCCAATACTCCTATAGGATATATTTAGCATTTATTCCTAATAGGATGGGCATTGCAATTATGACTACCATAAATAGGCCTGACGATATGTTCATCATGTTGGCACCCCTTTTTGTGATGACCATCATTGTCGTAATTATGACGACAATCAAAGCTGTCATTTTTTTTGACAGAAAAATTGTGGCGGTGGGTGGTGTCACTTAATCGACCATATACGGTCAGAATTCTGATGGTCAGCTATCAAAAAAAGGTCTCAAATGTACTAGTGCTAGATGAGTGAAAATTAGAAGGTATTGATAAGAACTAGAATAATTGATGTAAGAACTAGATGAAGAAGTGATATAGATACAAAATAACAACATATAGTTTTGATAAGGAGTTAGATGTGAGAAATCAATTTAGTAGAATTTCCTTATGCAAATGATCTAGATGCATAAATGACTTGGCTGAGTTTGGTTTTATAGATTTCCTCTTGGAGGGAAATTTTTGAATTTGAATTTGATGGTTGGGATTGATTCATAATGAGTTGTTGATATTGATTCTCACTTGATCTATGTGAGTGAACCTTTTCGTTGAAGCTCATTGGATGAAATCAAGTTATTTGTCCTTTTGTGAGTTGAGTGTGTTGGATACAATTGTCTAAAGGAGATTGTTGGAATGATTATGTGTTGTCTTTGATGTCACATAGATGTCATATCAATTGTCAGCTCAGTCGGTCAGCAAAGCAGTTCCCAGTGTCTACCGAGCTTAGTCAGTCAGCAAAGTAGTTACCTGTGTCTACCAAGACCTCTCGGGTGTCAAAAGAAAAGTATGGTAGAAAATAGTGTTAATCGAGCTTCCTCGGTTATCAAAGGAAAGTTAGTGTCTACCGAGCTCACTCGGTCTCCAAAGGATGTTGAAGAATTCATAGTACTTACCGAGTTCTCTTGGTCACCAAAGGAAATCTTCTTCAGATTAATGTTTACCAAGCAAGGTCCGCCCAGTAAAGGATTTTGTCAATTTGAGAAATAAAGTTGGTTTATTCTAGCTGACTATTGTAATGATTAGTGATGTTTGTAATAATTATTAGTGCCAACTTGACAATCCGAATGGTATATATATAGAAGGTCAAGCTGTGAATTATGAGCAAGCAAAAAGAAGAAAGAGAAGAATAGTATGAGCGAATTTTGAAGGATGGTTAGATATCCTTGAAGAGCAGCAGAGATATATTTGATCAAGAAGGATCTAGTGAAGCAGAATAGAGATCTGTAATCAACAATTCAATTGCATCACTATTTAGGTCACTTCATTGTTACTTTCTTACCATTGTAGCAATGATTTCAAAATCTCCTAACTGAGTTGGTTTAACAACCATTTTGTAAATCCTTTAACAAGGTGATAGTTCTATTGAATTATTTCAAGACCTCTTGCAAGGCCACTCCTAGCAGGGTGATTAAATCCTCTAACAAGGTCACACCTAACAGTGTGTTTTGTAACCTTTTACTAGGCTGGCTCCTAACAGGGCATCACTTTAGAAGAGTGAAAATCAGTAACTAGTTACATTGGTGGTTTTTCCCATATTGAGTTTCCATGTTAAATCTAGTGTCTCTTGTGTTCATGGTATTTTCTTTATTCATGCATGTTAATCATTGATGAATGCTTAAGAATAGTTATAATTAACACTCTCTACAATTACCAAGTTTTAGCATTTCTCTGTATGTTAGCAGTAAATAATTTATTAGGACATCTAAGGGATCAGTGGTAATATTTTGTGGTTAACTGATTCACCCCCCCCTCTCAGTTACTACATCTATATTTCCAATAATTGGTATCAGAGCTTTTGGTGCTTGTAGGAAGGGTTTTAAGGACTTAAGCTAAAGATCAGGATGTCTTACAAGAGAGAAATTTCAAGGCTTAATAGAGATAACTTTTCAGCATGGCAAGGTCTCATGAGACTTCATCTAGCTTCCATTGGTGATTCAGGATGCAAATATATTGATCAAGAATATACTATTCCTACTGGCACATTAACTGTTGAAGACATTGGAGAGAAAAAGAACCATAACACCATGATGATAGATATTGCATCAGCCCTTAGCTATGAAGAAATTGATGAGATCAAAGACTGCACAACTGCCTATGAAATGTGGAACAAGCTAAAGAAAATTTATGGTGGTGATGACAATGTGAAAAGAGCCAAAGAAGAAAGCCTAAGAGGACAATTTGATCAGATGAAGATGAAAGAAGATGAAAACATTGCAAAATATGTTGAAAGAATCAAGGTGAGTGTTAGTGCAATCAGAGCTTCTGGAGGAAAAATTGATGATGAAACTGTTATAAGTAAGGTTCTTAGAACATTGCTTCCTATCTATGCAATAAGAGTATCTACTATTCAAGAAAGAAGATGTGAACAAAATCACAATATAACTTTGGATGCCTTAGTTGGAAGATTGATAGCTTTTGAATTGGACAACTATGATAACTATGTTCCAACTTCTAAAAATATTGAATCAGTATTTGAGGCCAAACTCTCACTTAAGAAGGGCAAGAAAATCTAGTCAGAAAGTGAAGAAGAATTAGACGAAAGTTCAGACAGTGATCTTGAAGTTATTGAAGCATTACTTGCAAAGAAATATACTAGAGGAAGAGATAAATACAAAGGTAAAAATCCCTTAATTTGTTTTTCATGTGAAGAAATTGGTCATATTGCAGTTAGGTGCCCAAACAAACAAAGCAAAGATGAGAAGAAAGGTCACAAGTACAATGACAAGAAGAATTTCAAGTCATTCAAGGATAAAGGTAAGAAAACATGTTTTTTGGCTAAGGATTCTAATAGTGAAGAAGAAATTGTCTTCATTGCTGTAAAAGATGAATCTGATGATTATGAAGATGAGATGGCACTTATCTCTCATATAAGCAAAAATGATACATGGATTATAGACAGTGGATGCTCACATCATATGACTGGTGACAAAACTAAGTTTGAACATTTTGAAGACTATGATGGTGGTAGTGTAAGGTTTGGAAACAATGAACCTTGTTGTATAAAAGGAAGAGGATGAATTTCATTAAACAAAGAACTTATATGTGATAATGCATATTGGGTTGAAGGACTAAAACATAATCTTCTAAGTGTAGCACAAATAATCAACAGTGGCCTCAAGGTTGAATTCATGAATGGCAAAGCAAGACTGTTGAATGACAAAGGAAAACTGATTGGTTTAGGCAAACAAACCAAAGGTAACTTGTTTTATCTTGATCTCGGTGAATGCTCATGTTTTATTGGTCAAATTGAAGAAAGTTGGTTATAGCACAAAAGGTTATGTCATGTAAATTTTGATAATATGGTGAAAATAAGAAAATTCAAGAAAGTAAGAGGTATTCCTACTTTGAAGAAACCTGATATTGGTCTATGCAAGAATTGTTAGATTGGTAAAATGGGAAAGACTAGCTTTAAAAGTAAAAACTATCAGTCTGAAGATATTTTGGATATTGTGCATACTGACTTATGTGGACCTATTGGAATTGAAAGCTATACTGGAGAAAAAAAATTTATTCTCTTTGTTGATGATTACTCTAGAATGATGACTGTTATGTATTTAAGAGAAAAGTAAGAAGCATTTGAGAAATTCAAATGGTATTTGGAAAGAGTAGAAAAGGAAACAGGAAAAAGAATGAAGTGCTTGAGATCAGACAAAGGTGGTAAATTCATCTCCCATGAATTCAATAATTTATGCAATGAAAGAGGAATCAAAATATAGGTATTAGCTCCAAGAACTCTTGAGCAGAATGGAATATCTGAAAGGAGGAACAGATCTATCATGGATTGTGCAAGGACTCTAATGATTGAAAAGAACATTGCTATCAAATAATGGAAGGAAGCTATTAGCACTGCAGTTCATACCTTGAACCGAGTGCAGTTGAGGAAAGACACATTCAAAACTCCTTATGAGTTATGGTATGGCTATAAACCCAATGTAAGTTACCTAAAAGTATTTGGTAGTAAATGTTACATCTTGAAAGAATTTAGAAAAGGAAAACTTGATGCAAAAGGTGATGAAGGAATATTTTTGGGATATTCTTGCAAAAGTAAGGCATATAAATGTCTAAATTTGTCTACTCATAAAATCATAGAAAGTGCACATGTGAAAGTAGATGAGTTTGCAGAAAAGACTGAAGAAGAAAGCAAAAGGGAACCAGTGGATTACAAAAGATTTGTTTACATTGAACCTGATACATTGCTAGACACATCTATCAATGAGGAGACTACATCAACCGAGCCCAGTACAGGAACCGAGTCACAAGAAGAAGTTCAAACCGAGTCACAAGAAACTGAGTCTCAGCCTGAAGTTACTGAGAAAATATCTACCGAGCCCAAGCAAACTAAACCTGAAGATGAAATTCAAGAAGATGACAATGTAACTCATTCAAGAAGAAAGGAACCTATATTGGCCAAGTATGTCAGGAAGCATCACACACCAAATTAGATTATTGGAGACAAATTAGATGGCACTATGACAAGGAATAAACTAAAAGATACATGTTTACTTATTGATTTTGAGCCTAAAAATGTCAAAGTTGTATTGGAAAATGAAAGTTGGATTGAGGCTATGAATGAAGAAATAGAGAAAATAGAGAAAAATAAGACATGGACTCTTGTACCTAGGCCTAAAGATAAAAATGTAATCAGGACAAAATGGGTATTCAAAAATAAGTTGAATGAAGATGGTCAAATATCAAGAAACAAAGCAAGATTGGTATGTAAAGGATATTCTCAAGAAGAAGGTATAGATTATGGAGAGACTTTTGCTCCTGTTGCAAGATTAGAAGGTGTAAGGACTCTACTTGCATATGCAGCACATAAAGGATTTAAGGTATATCATATGGATATAAAATCTGCAATTCTCAATGGTATTCTTGATGAAGAAGTCTACATTGAGCAACCTAAAGGTTTTATGGATCCAGACAAAAGGGATATGGTCTGCAAGTTACACAAAGCACTGTATGGTCTAAAACAAGCCCCTAGAGCATGGTATGAAAGATTACATAACTATCTAACTCAGATTAATTTCAAAAGAGCTAATGACAACATTAATTTATACATCAAAGAAGGACCATATAACAAAATTGTTTTGGCAGAAATATTTGTGGATGATACTGTGTTTACAGGGAATGATGATCAGTGCAAAGAATTTTCAGAGAAAATGAACAAAGAATTTGAAATGTCTATGTTTGGTCAGATAAAATTCTTTGTTGGACTTCAAATTCAGCAGAGCAAGAATGGTATCTACATTACTCAGTCTAAATACATCAAGGAAATACTTAAGAAGTTTGGTATGGAAGATTCAAAACCAGTTGGTACACCCATGTGTACTGGACTGAAGCTTACCAAAGATAATGATTCAAAAGAAGTAGATCAGACCTTATACAGATCAATGATTGAAAAATTACAGTATGTAGTACATACAAGGCCTGATATTGCCTTAGCAGTTGGTATAGTAGCAAGATTCTTAGCAAAACCCAGAGAAAATCACATGATGGCAATCAAAAGAATCTTGAGGTACTTGAAAGGAACTGAAGATTATGGCTTGTGGTATAAATTTGGAGGCAATCTGGACTTAAAAGTTTTTATTGATGCTGATTAGGCAGGAAACATTGATGACAGAAAGAGTACAAGTGGTGGAGCATTTTTTCTTAGCAAAAGGTTAGTATCTTGGACCAGTAAAAAGAAAAATTGCACATCCCAATCCACAGTAGAAGTAGAATACATTGCTACAGCAGTAAACTGCTCTAATATTGTTTGGTTCAAATAGTTATTGGAAGGCATGAAAGTTGAGATCAAAGAACTAGTTGTTATGTTCTATAATAATACAAGTGCAATAAATATTTCAAAGAATCCAGTAATGCATTCCAAAACCAAACACATTGCTATAAAATATCACTTTGTCAGAGAATTGGTGTAGGACAAGGAAATTAGATTGAAATATATTCATACAAAAGAACAAATTGTAGATATCTTCACCAAGCCACTACCTAAGGATGCATTCTTGTATCTAAGAGGTAAGTTAGGGGTCATTCCCCTATTCGGGGCTCACTAAATTGAGTTTTAGTAATGCATCAACCAGAGCATGTTGAAGATTAGTCAATTGATGTAGCATAGTAAAGGAATCATTGCATATGAATTAGTACTTAAAGTACATTGGTATTCAACGCAAGTGTGTTATCTTTGGCATGTGTTGTCAAAGAGGGAGAGTTTGCTGTTTGTTGTCATTATTTCATGAAATTTCTAAGAAAGAGATTAAAAAAAAAAAAGAAGAAAAGAGGGAGAGTTTTTAGTCAGAGAGAGAAGTTTTCTGACAGAGGGAGATGTGACTCAGAATGAAGCTAAGGATATGTTCCTTATTCTATGTTTGCTATGAAATTTCATTGTGCTATGACATATTGTGTTGCCATCAATGCCAAAGAGCGAGATTGTTGGATACAATTGTCTGAAGGAGATTGTTGGAATGATTATGTGTTGTCTTTGATGTCACATAGATGTCATATCAATTGTCAGCTCAGTCAGTTAGCAAAGTAGTTCCCAGTGTCTACTGAGCTCAGTCGGTCAGCAAAGCAGTTACCGGTGTCTACTGAGACCTCTCGGGTGTCAAAAGAAAAGTATGGTAGAAAATAGTGTTAATCGATCTTCCTTGGTTATCAAAGGAAAGTTAGTGTCTACCGAGTTCACTTGGTCTCCAACGGATGTTGAAGAATTCACAGTACTTACCGAGTTCTCTCGGTCACCAAAGGAAATCTTCTTCAGATTAATGTTTACTAAGCAAGGTCCGCCCAATAAAGGATTTTGTCAATTTGAGAAATAAAGTTGGTTTATTCCAGCCGACTGTTGTAATGATTAGTGATGTTTGTAATAATTATTAGTGCCGACTTGACAATCCAAATGGTATATATATAAAAGGTCAAGTTGTGAATTATGAGCAAGCAAAAAGAAGAAAGAGAAGAATAGTATGAGCAAATTTTGAAGGATGGTTAGATATCCTTGAAGAGCAGCAGAGATATATTTGATCAGGAAGGATCTAGTGAAGAAGAACAGAGATCTGTAATCGGCAATTCAGTTGCATCACTATTCAGGTCACTTCATTGTTACTTTCTTACCATTGTAGCAGTGATTTCAAAATCTCCTAACCGAGTTGGTTTAATAGCCATTTTGTAAATCCTCTAACAAGGTGATAGATCTATTGAATTGTCTCAAGACCTCTTACAAGGCCACTCCTAGCAGGGTGATTAAATCCTCTAACAAGGTCACACCTAATAGTGTGTTTTGTAACCTTTTACCGGGTTGGCTCCTAACAGGGCATCACTTCAGAAGAGTGAAAATCAGTAACTAGTTACATTGGTGGTTTTTCCCATATTGGGTTTCCACGTTAAATCTAGTGTCTCTTGTGCTCATGGTATTTTCTTTATTCATGCATGTTAATCACTAATGAATGCTTAAGAACAGTTATAATTAACACTCTCTACAATTACCGAGTTTCTGCATTTCTCTATATGTCAGCAGTAAATAATTTATTAGGACATCTAAGGGATCAGTGGTAATATTTTGTGGTTAACTGATTCACCCCCCCCCCCCCCCTCTTAGTTACTACATCTATATTTTCAACAGAGTGGATAATAGGACAATCAATTAATTTACTTTATTTAATATTTCTAGTCATTTGTATTCTTGAGTTTGATTTAATTAAATGACAAGGATAATTAATCAATGAATGATCCTTGTGTTGGCAATTTTGTTGAGTTGGTTACATAGATTTTGTCATTATGGAAACATATGATCTACATGAAGATCGCACAGGTCAAAGAGCTAGTATGTTGGAGCGTAATACAATTGTCTAAGTATGAGACAGTGTGTTTTTACCAATGAACCTGATGACAGTTTTTGTTTGCGATGTTGATTGGAGTAAGTTCAATGCTTGTGCACTTGAACATAGACTCTATGGTGACTATTGGAGACTCACCTTAGAGCACAAGTCAGTACATCATGTAGGAAAGAAGTTATTACAGTTTTACTAAAGACAGTGTTAAGCCAACATGACAGAATAGATAAAGAGTTAAGGGATTATTTTCTTTATCAAAATAATGACTTAATAATATAAAGGGATGAAATCCTAGATGTTAACCCTTGGATAAAGATATTTTTTAATATGATAGCCAACTGGAAAGTTATTAATCTTAATGACTTGTATAAAGATATGCAGATATGTAATTGTAAAAGTAGAGGTAATGAATGTATGTAATAGCAATAGTGAAAGAGTAGTGAAGAGATATTGATGCAAGAAGTATAAGTTTATGTACCTTGACCTACTTTTGTAATCAGTAAATATTGTATATTACTTGTTTGGGTAGTGGGCTCATCTGGTAATCACATTTTATACTACCAAATCTTAACAGGGTTGAGGCTTCTAACAAGGCCTATAGTCCCTTAATCAGGAATGAGACACTATATGCATGTAATAGACTCCTAACAGGGTCAACATCCTTAACATGATACTTTTGATTAGTGGATCTTTGTGGGTACCATCCCCATTGGGGTTTTCCCTTGGCTAGGGTTTCCTTGAGAACAAATAATGTGTTATGAGTTCTTTAGTTTTATTGCTATACATGTTGTTTAGCTTCTTATGTTATGCATGTGTTAAGATAATCTGTTATATCCATAATTGGGCAAAAGTTAAAGTTTGTAGAATACTGATTCACCCCTCCCTCTCAGTATTCCCTATTTCTAACACTTTGATGATTTATGATTGATGAATTATGTAATTAAATTGATCTCATTCAATTACATAGATAAGCTTGATATTGATGTGGTTTGATCACCTGATTGAGATTTAGTGAAATTAGGTCTTTTGATAAGATTAGACCAATTTTTAGGTGATTACAGAGAGTGCATACAATTGTAGTATTGTAATGTATAAATTAAAATTCAAAATTGAAGATGATATTTTTTTTGATGGGTGTTCAGACCAGCGAGCAAGGCTGCCCAACATAGGCACAAATCCTACAAGCATACTAGCCCAATGAGAGACACCATGAAGTATTTTTACTATTTGATATGGAAACATGAACCTAGAGGGAGAAATATTTATGACTAAGAGGAAAGGATTGAGAGGTATCCATTCTACCAAATTCACCCAGGACATGATCCCAACCTCACCTCTTATGACGTCAGAGCCTTGCACTTAGCAAGACTTGATCCCTAGAGGGCTCATTTGGAACCCTTCAACTTCAGCAAGAGACAAAGGAACCATTGAAGGCAATACTGATGACTAGAAATATCAAAGAAATAATATTTATTTTATTGATTAAAACACTTATTGTATAATTATTTTAAAATTATAAAATGATAATTAACATGTTCCAACTTTAAAATTGTATAGTTATTTTTATGAAAAATTCAAACCTTGTTAATAACCTTAATTATAACCTTAATTTTTAATCTAAGGTTTACTTTGTTGACACAATCAATTCTTGAAGAATATTTTTCAATTTTATCATAAAGAATAGTTACTACTGGTTGTGTGTGTCATTTGTAATAGGCCCATCACATACATGTACACTCAAGAACCATAGAATCTAGTCCTACATTGGGCAACATCGAGGTAACATTGGGTTATGACAATGGCATCATCATATGGGCATGCAATTTCCACATGTTGGTTTACGAAATCTTGATTCAAATAACATAGACAACATAGCCCACATTAGTGATGCAATATGCTACGCTTGTGCTTTTATATGTCAACACTCACTTATTCACTTGCCAAAGGCACAACACCCTTTGGAAGAGGGCACACATACATGGGGCTAATCCGATGTAGAGCTGATTATTGACTTTAGTGCACTCGAAAGTAGATGAAGAGAAATTTTGGAAAGCCAGATTTGAAGTGGATTGTCGATGTGGCATGAGAAGAAAAATTAGAGGGTGCCATGTGGAGCTTGTGGACAAGTTTTATGATGACCAATTTGGGGTGAGAGTTTGTGTGACTTTTTTGGTAAGTTTGGCAGTTAAATGTTGGCAATCACAAAGTTATGAAGCAATCAGACGTAGCTACGCAGGACTAAAAGGTGATTAGAGTTGATGATCCTAATGTTATGAAATGGTTAAGAGAGCGGTTAGTGTGACTTTGATAGTTAAAATCACAACTAGGATATGAGGGTTCCAAGGTTACGCTAGCAGTCTATGTAAATTTGTGATAGTGAATTTTCAAGTGGTTTATAGAACTTCACTAGAGGTAAAGGATGTAACCGCTGGCATGTTCCGAAGTCCCAACTAGCTATTGTGTAACTTCTTGGTAGTCAAAAGGTTATGATGGTGATAGGCTCCAAAGTCTTGACTAATGACGTGTGTAACTTCAGAAGGTGTTGAAGATAGAAGAAAATAGCATGCCACATGGAAACTGCCGAATAATTAGGAAGTGTATACAATGAGATTGCAAATGATTTTTTAAATGCTAATGGTTATAGTTATAAAACCCAATGACCATCTGTAGACCAATGGAGCAATTACAGATTGAAGACATCTTACATTTGGATTTGCTTATGTTTTCTAGATTTTCATTATGTAATCTCACAGTTGCAGCCGTTGACATAGGATTAGTTTTTCTTTATGAAGAGTCATGTTGATTTGAAGCTTGTTTTCATCCTTTCATTTGCATATAAATAAGGATACCAAAATTAACAAGGCCTATCATAACATAACACAACAAAACTTTCATAGAATAGAATTAGATTAGCAACTACATACATGAACTCAAATGTACTATTTTTTCAAAATCATTAAAAGATAAGTGTTTTTATGTCTCACTTGTGGAAAGAAGATCCAAATATTATTTAATTAGTCCTTTGGATAAATATATTTCATTAGATTATCTCACTGTGCAACTCTTATGTTATTTATGATTTCAAAATTAGTTGCAATCGAAGCATCAATAAGAAGGATTTATTTTCAAACTTCTCTCTGTCTTATTGGTCTCTTAGAGTTAGAGTTAAACTGAGTAAGACCAATTGTAACTATATGGTTTTAAAATCACAATTCATATAGATGCCTTTGAGGTGATGGTCTTGTTTCTAATAATAAGTTATTAAGACTATCTCCAAGGTTGTACATAAGATTGAAATTGGACTGACTCTATTGCCCAAGTTGAAATAGGCACTGGTCTTATCAATTGTTGGATTATAGTCATTTGATTCATTGTTTAAAGTTTGTGATATTCTATTCAACATTCATTTACAAAAGAAATATATTTTAAAGCATTCTTTCAAAAGAAATATTATAAAAGTGTTCTTATAGAATTCAAATATTTAATTGTTGTGGCATTCACAGTTCGATCATTCTCAAGAGTTTCACTTGCCATCTTGAGAGATCACCTAAAGTTATCAATACAATATACTATCTGCTATAAAAAACCTTCAACCAATAGATAAAGGTTGAGGTATAGGCCCACCAGCCTTGGTCCTGTAGAGCCAGAATAGAGGTTCCAACCTTATGCTTGGTTGAACCTGTTAGTTGGTCAAATCACTTTGGTTTCCCATCATTGGATTGGAAAGTCCATAGGAAATTTATTCTATTGATATGAGAATTGGAAGATTGGTGAATATTCTGGGGATAGAGATTGTAAGGAACCCCTTAAAATTTTTTGGTATCAAACTAGTATAGAGAAATGGTCATTTACTTGATTTGTTGAAACATTTGATAGTTTTCTAAAGTTTTAATTTTGCACATAGTATAATTTCTTTGCTTTCCCCATCTAAGTCACACAAAAATAATAGATTGGTGACTCTACTGGGAGTTTTCTATGAAAACATTAATCAAAATGTTTGGTGTTACATTAAAGAATCTACTGGAAGAAAAGAGCTCATAATTATCATAAATGTTTCCTGAAAATTGAGGTGGCGACTCTAATATGATATATGAAATGTTTTTTTAAGAGAACAAAGAATAATCTCAAGCATGTACCTTTCAGATACATGTGGGGTAGAAGGTCTTTATATGAAGGATAAGATAACCATATTGAATTGGATACATTCTCCAGGAGAGGCAAAAATCCAAATATGACTTTTGCTAGATTCAAAATTTTTATAGAGAGAGAAAGGAGACATCAAGATGAAGGTGATGATCTACAATCTAGTCATCACACTAGTAATGAAGATAATAGAAACCCATTCTATAAAGTTTAAAATTAAAGTAATTCCCGACAAGATGATGTTGAAGATGAGAAAAACAACAAAGAAGATGAAGAATATTGCACTAGGGTAGGTTAGATTTTCTGTGAATTGGAAAATCTAGATCTTGGAGATAAAAGGATAGCTAAGGCCCTTAAAAGGAAACCTAATGAGGTATTGGAGAGGTTAGGATAACAAGAGAGAATATTATTACCCTGAAAGGAGATAGGAGAAGACTAGAACAAAAAAATGAAGAGGAAGAGGGAACAAGAAGAAATAATGACAAAGATAGAGCACCAAAATATAATCCCCTTCATAGAAAAAATGCTAAACAAATATTATACAATGGGTATGCCAACCCACTATTTGAGAAAGAAACATAAAGGAAGAGGAACAATGATGGACATTGGAGGCAGGCAAATAATGGAAGTCAGTACCTTGAGAATCATAGGAATCAAAATCATGGGAATTAGAAAAATACTAATCAAAAAGGTCAAAATCATAGGAATAATAACCATCAAAACATGGGGTAGAGGATGAACAATCAAATGGAAAATCATCTCAATGCCAGGGCCCCAATAACATTGGAAAGATATAGGCAATTAGACTCTGCTAGTATAGCTGGACATCCCAACCTTGTATCAAATAAATTAAGGAATGCTATTCCTAAATTCTTAGGTAATGGATCAAAATCTTCTAAATTGCATTGTATAAATCTCAAAAATACAATTGAGGAATTGTAGGAGGGAAATGAAGATGTTTTTATGGAGTTGTTTGTTCAATCCATGACTGAGGATGCAACATAGTAGTATAGAATTTTTCTACATAGATATATCTCAAGTTGGCATGATTTTGTTAGCTAGTTCACATAGCAACTTGGGGATCATACTGAAACTTCTTTCTCTTCACATGAGCTGAATAGTATAAAGAAAAAATAGAATGAATTTGTGGTTGAGTTTAACAAAAGATTTATTAAGTACTTAATAGAATTCCAAGAGATATTAGACCTTTCAATTCATTTTTGATTGATTTTTATTTAGGTCCCTTTGATAGTAAAACTCATTATGAAATCAGGTCTCATAGATCATCCACACTCCAATAAGCATTCAAGACAACTATAACAATTGAAAATGATAGAAAGGCTACTGGTAGGATTGCTAAAAGAGATGATCCCAAGTTATTCAATCCAAAGGCCCCTAGGCATAACAAAGAAGAAGATAAAATAGATAAGCTAATGAATATGGTAAAGAGTCTCCAGGTCAACAAAGGCAGAGATATTTTTCAATCGAATAGGAATGAATGCCCATTTATTAAAAATGAAAGGTACAAGTTGCATGATATGCATTATAACACAACATGGAAGAATGGGATACCAATTTCCATGAGGAAGGATGGGGATACTCTTGATCTTTTGATGAAAGAAAACCAATTTGTAGATAATGGACCTTGGTGTGAGGTTTATGAATCGCCTCATTCACCTAAATAATCCTAATAGTGCACAACATTTTGGAAGAAGAAAATCAGATGGATGATGAACAACCTATGTTTAATACTCTATTGGTTGGCACATATTGGGGAGGAGACAATGATGACTTGTTAGAAGATGAGTATATGCCTGATGTGAGTGATAGAATAAGGAGACAATAGAATGTTCAACATGTATTTTTAGATGATGAAGAAAACCCCAAAAACAAGATATTGAAAGATGAAGAAAAGAGAGCATATACTATAGCAGCATAGGAACATGCTTGTAGAAATTACCATCTGAGAAATAGGATAGTCAACAATGAACAAGGAAAGCCAGCTGGGACGTTTGCAAAATTTACTAACAAATAAATTGAGATAAATAAAGGAAAGGAGACCACCCCAAAGAAGCAAGTAGAGAAAATACAATCTCCAAAACTGACTAAGCCTCATGATAAGCATAGTTCTGGTAATAAAATTTCTAACTGTAATTATTTTATGTCTCAGGCATTATCAAAGGTAAAAAATTATGTTCCCCTAATTAAAATTATGAAATTCCCTGATTATAGGAATGAAACTCTTAAAATAATAGCTAATGTAGGAGTTCCCAAGGAAGATATAAAAGAAAAACAAGATAATGAAGAACCACAAGTTATTTATTTAGGAACTATTGTAGATAAAAGTACTTCTCAAGTTGATTAATTTTATTTGACTTTGTTAATTAATAATAAAGTAGTCAAGAATTGTATGATTGATTTGGGGGCAGCATTGAATATTATGCCATCCAATGTTATGAAAGAATTAGGAATGAAGGTTGATACTACTTATGGTAGATGTTATGCTATGGATAATAGGTTCGTTCCTATTTTTGGAATAATGAAAGATGTTGAATTTAAATTTCCTTCTTGTCCTGAAATGTCTTATAAGATTGATATCACTCTGGTTGAAGTTCTTGCTAATTATAGGATTCTTTTATCTAGGAAATGGTCTAACCTGGTAGGTGGAAATATTCAATTTGATTTATCTTACACTTTTATCCCATTAAATGGAAGATATGTTAGAATTGACAAGGAGCCAAGGGCCTCCTATATTATTGAAGCAATAGATCCAAATCAAATGAAGTGCTTTTGTCACACTGACATGAAAAACTTCAAGGCAAGTATTTCTAAAGACACCATGCAAAATAATCAGCTTATTAAAATACATGCTAGAGAAAATGAGAATATGATGTGGAAAATGTATTTTGATGGGTCATGTTGTAAAGATGGAAATGGAGTAGGAGTGGTCTTTATTTATCCAAAAGGGAAAATTTTTAAGTACTCTTTTCTGTTATCTTTTAATTGTGCTAATAATGTTGCAGACTATGAAGCACTGGTGCTTGGCCTCAAAATTGAAAATAAGAATGGTATTAAATCTCTTTGTGTTTATGGTGATTCTGATCTTATTATTTCTCAAGTTAGAGATAAATGTGTCACTAAAAATTATAAATTAAAAATATATAGAAATGAAGTTTGGGATTCCATAGAATGCTTTGATGCTTTTTCTATAAACTAGGTGGATAGATCAAAAAATATCCTTGCATATTTTATGGCTAATTTGGTAGTGAATCACAATGATATTCCCTGTGAAGACATTATACAAGTTGAGATTAAGACCAGACTTGTAGTACTTGATAACATTTACAACTAGAATTTTTTTGAAATGATATAGATATTATCAAATTCTTGGCATGTGAAAAACAATATGAAGACCAATTTGTAGAATTGAATGGTCATGTTGAAATAGTATATGGGAATGAAATTTTATTTGGAAAAGAAGTGATACAACTTAAAACCAATAAGATTCCAAAAGGGTTGGTGGCTTTCGAAATAATGTTTGACAATAAATAATTAAAAAGGAAAACAAAGCTGTTGACACAATAGTATAAGAAGTGGATAAGGTAAATTTGGGGAATGGACATACTCCTAAAGAGTTTTTTAATGGAGGAAAGTTGAACCCAAAGGTCAGGACTAATATTATAGGATTATTAAGGAAATATAGACATGGATAATCTTGGTCATATGATAACCTCAAAGAATACAGAGAATATTTGTTCCAACATGAGATACCTCTCAAACTAGATGCAAAACCTTTTAGGCAAATACAAAGGCCAATAAAATCCAACTTTGGCTCCTAAGATGAAAGAAGAATTGGTCAAAATAAGGGATGATGGCATAATAAAACCAATTAGACATTTCATGTGGGTTTCAGTTTTAGTACCTATGAGAAAAATGCATGGAGAAATTAGGCTTTCTGTAGACTTCAGGAACTTGAATGTGTCTTCACTTAAAGACAACTATGCATTGCCAAATATGGAAGCATTATTGTAGAAAGTGACATGGAATTAATTACTATCCATGATGGATGTTTTTTCTAGGTAAAACCAGGTGGAGGTCAAAGAGGAGGAGCAATCCAAGACATCACTCACTACACCATGGGGAACCTATATTTATGCTAGGATTCCTTTTGGACTCACCAATGCAAGGGCTACTTTCCAAAGAGCCATGGATGTAGATTTTGAGGATTTTATTGATGTTATCATGGTGGTATACCAAGATGATCTTAATACCTATTCTAAAAATGTAGAAGACCATTCTAAGGATTTGGAGTAGATTTTTAAAAGAGCCCTTGAGTATGGAATATATCTAAATCCGAAGAAGCACCATTTTGGAGTAATTGAAGGGAATCCCTTGGGACATATTGTATCTAAGGAAGGAATAAGAATAAACCCAAAAATAATATTAGATATTGAAAAAATTCAAGTTCCCAAGATAGTCAGGCCTGCATTCAGTCATTTTTTGGACAGATGAATTTTGTAAGAAGATTTGTGTCAAATTTGTCAGATATTTTCAAGCCTATTACCAAGATGGTAAAGAAAGGAGCAGAGCTTGTATGGACACATGAAGCATTGGAAGTATTTTCAAATATTAAAATGGAAATCAAAGAGGCTCCTATCCTTAAATCACCTGACTTCTCAAAACCATTTCAATTATTTTCATTTTCTTCATATCACACCGTTGCTGTTATTTTGTTGCAAAAGAATGATGAAGGCTATGAACAACCAATAGCATTTTTTTAGGAAAAATCTTCAAGCAGTAGAAATGAATGATGATATAAATGAGAAACTAGCCTATGCCCTGGTGAAAGTGGTAAAATCCCTTAGACCATATTTGGTAGGAGAAAAAATAACAACCTATATTCTAAATGTAGCAACAAAAGACATATTCAGGCAATCTAAAATCATAGGAAAATGATATAGATGGGTGAATCAAGTCCAAGAATTTAATATAGAGATTCAGATTACTAAATTATTTAGAGGAAAGGGATTAGCCAAACTCATGGAAGAGTCAAATTTGGATGTGATTCAAGTTAATCATATGAATTTCAAACAATTAGTAGTAAGCATTGAGAATTGTCCTTGGTATACTGATGTAGTCTATTTCTTAAGACATTTGAAATGTTAAGAGGGCCTAAGTGATAATAAGAAAATAACCATAAAATTGCAAGAGTTTAGATATGTTTTGATACAGGGTGAACTATATTGGAAAAATGGAGATGACATCCTCTTCTTCTGTCTAGATGAGTATCAAGAAAATTTAGTACTAAAGGAGTTACATGATGGAGTATGTAGTGGTCACTTTTCAACAAGGACTATTTCTCATAAAATATTAACTGCTGGATATTATTGGCCATGTTTGTTTAAAGATTGTTATTCATATGTCCAAAAATGTGAAGCTTGCCATAATATTTTAGGAAAAATCAAATACGATGGTGCATTGCCTCTCAAACCTTTGTCCACTAAGGACACATTTTAGATGTGGGGTATAGACTTCATTGGTGATATTTTGATACTTCAAGTGGAGGATATAAATGGATTTTGGTTGCTACTGATTACTTTACCAAATGGGTTGAAGCTGTATCCACAAGACATGAAAAAAGAAAAGTAGTGATAAAATTTCTGACTGAGAATATATTGATGAGATTTGGTGTTCCATACAAGATTGTTTGTGATGATGCCATGTGTCTTAGGTCATAAGAGTTCTCTAATTTTTGTAGCAAGTATGGTATTGGCACATCTTATTCTTCCCCTTACCATCAATAAATCAATAGGATATGTACCTTATGAATTAGTTTATGGGAAGCAGGCTAGGTTACCACTGAATAATCTTCTACCAGTATACAAATTTGTTAAGGATGAACAGTTAGAGGATGTTAATTTCATGGAAGATAGGATGCATCATCTATTGGAAACTGCAATTGAAGCAATTGTTGTATTGTCATCAATGTTAAACCTTAACTAGTAAGACTATTGCTATTTAAGAAGGTACTATATCTATTTGATTGTTGAGAAGGATTAGGGAAAGGGTGATAACAATAGAACCTAGAGAAAGGTTGAGTTATTTGATACTTCAATTAGTACTTGATTATGTGGCACAATGATAAGATAATGTATTTTTTATCTAAGTGAGAAGAAAGACTGAACAAGTAGGCTTAACCAAGCAAAAGTGAAGAAATCTAGTTTAAGCCAAGTGATGTTAGTGTCAACTGAGTCAGTATATGCCAAGTAAATTTAGTGTTGACCAAACATCAGTGTATTACCGAGGGAGATAACATTAGCCAAGGGAAACAGTTTCAAGTGATGATCGAGCTACACAGTGATGACCAAGGAGTTGAACATAGTATTGACTAAGTGTCAATAATTTACATTTGAGGAAGAGTTAAGATTCCTAGCCAACATGTTTGAACTCTTGGATTACGTAAATTGTGTTGACTTTATTTATTGACTGTATGGAGCATTTAATGCATAGTAAACCATTTTATTGTGATTCCATAAAGAGATTAAAGATGGTTCTAGAAGGATGGATGAAGAACATAATGTTGGAAGTATTTGATGAAACTGAACTAAACCTAAGATCTATGGAGGAGATTAAGCAAAAAAAGATGGATCTACCTATCAAAGAGGTATTAAGGAAACCTAAGTGTGAGGTTGAGAGAGAGATGCTGGAGTTGTTGTTGTTATTGACTGAATAACAAGAAAGGCTGAAGGTGAAGGAGTTGATCAAAGTTGTGATTGCTTGAAGGGATTTCTGAACAGACTAGTGATGGAGATGGAAATGGAACTTAATCAGTAAGCCAACATATGTGTAAGAATTGGATCTATTATTTGCAAAGTGAGTTGTATGTTTTTAGATCAAATATTACTATTACTTTCTAATCATTGTATCAGTTAAAGTCCTTTAATCAAGGTTTACCTAATAGTCATTGTATAAATCCTTTAATCAAGGTTGCATTCTAATGGAATGTACTTAAGTCCTCTAACAAAGTGCACTCAAAATAGGGTGGTTGAAATCCTTTAACAAGATCACACCTAGTAGTGTGTTTGTAAACCTTTGAAAGGGTTGGCTTTTCATAGAGCTCACTTCAGAAGAGTGAAAATATCAGTAGCATGTTACAAAGTGGTTTTTCCCAAATTGGGTTTCCACTATAAATCTTAGTGTCAATACTTGTGTGAATTTTTTGGTTTGAAAATTTCTATGTTTTGCAAGTTAAATACTATTGGATAGTGGACTGCATTGTTATATGTTTCTAGTATACACTCAGTAATGCCCGAGTAGTGTTGGTTATTAGATATGAGTTGTTAAAGTGTTTAAAAGTATAATTGATACATCTAGACCTGAGAACAACTGATTCACCCTGCCCCCCCTCTTTTTTGTTCTAAATCATATTAACAATTGGTATCAGAGCTATTGGTGCTTACAGAGACAAATTTAAAGGTACTTGAAGTAAATGATCAAGATGTATAAGAAGGAGGTACCGAAGTTGAATAAGGAGAACTTCCCTGCATGGCAGAGTGTAATGAAACTGCATCTAGTTCGTATTGGTGACTTAGCAAAATATTATGTTGAACATGACTATATTACACCTGCTGCACTTTTGACTATCGAGGAGATGAGAGATGAACAAGAGCACAATCAAGAAATGTTGAAGATTGCATCTACCTTAAGCTATCCTAAATTTGAAGACATTAAATATTGCACAAATGCAAAGAAAATGTGGGACACTCTTGCAAAAATCTATGCTGGTGACATAAATGTACTAAGGGAAAAAGTTGAAAGCCTCAGAGGTAAGTTTGATGAAATAAAAATGCAAGAAGGTGAGAATATCGCTCAATATTGTGGTAGGAAAAAAGAGGTTGTAAATTCTATTAGAGGAGCTAATGGAACTATTGATGATGAGACTGTTATTGGAAAGGTACTGAGAACTTTGCATCCTATATATGCCATCAAAATTTTAGAAATTCAAGAATCTAGATGTAACCCTGGTAATGCTCTAACACTGGAAAGTCTTGTTGGTAAGCTTATTGATTTTGAGCTTTCTAATTATGATAAATTCACTTTTTCTAATGTTGAGTCTACATTCAAGTCACAAATTATTTTGCATAAGTCTAAGAAGGAAAAAGAAAGATGCATCAGTGAGAGTGAAAGTGATAGTGACACTTCTCATAAAGAAATATACGATCTTGAAGCTCTTATGGCCAAAAGATTGAAAAGAGGAAAAGGAAAGTATAAAGGTAAACTTCCTATCATATGTTTCTCATGTAAAAAAGTTGGCCATATAGTTGGAAGATGTCCTGAAAAGGATGAAAAGGATGAAGAAAAAGAAATCAAGTACAAAAATAAGAGAGAAAACAAAGGTTACTGAAGGTACAAGGACTACAAGGATAAAGGTAAGAAATCCTACTACATTGCTGAAGAAGAAAATGACATTGATAATGATGATGTTGAAATTGAAGTAGTCTATGTTGCTATGAAAGATGAGTCTGATGAAGATGAGAAAATTGCACTTGTTTCTTATGTGAGCAAAGGTGATAAATGGATTATTGATAGTGGTTTCTCACACCACATGACTTGTGATAAAAGTAAATTTGATAAACTAGATCATTACAAAGGTAGAAGTGTTAATTTTGGTAATGATGCACCATGTCCTATAAAGGGTAAAGGATTAATTAAGCTGATTGATAAGATCTCTTGTGAAAATTCTTATTGGGTTGAAGGTCTTAACTATAATTTTCTAAGTGTTGCAAAACTTAATAGCAATGGTTACCGAGTGGAATTTCATCACAAGAAGGCTAAAATATTTGATGCCACTGGTGAACTGATTAGAAGTGGATAGTAGACAAGAAGTAATTTGTTCTATCTATACCTATCTGAAGAGACATGTTTGGTTGCACAACTTGATGATATATGGCTATGGCATAAAAGGCTATGTCATGTTAACTTTGACAATCTGGTAAATATTAGTAAAAAGAAGAAAGTTAGAGGTTTTCCTAGATTGAAGAAACCTAATAATGTGATGTGCAAACAATGTCAGTTTGGTAAAATGACAAAGTCTAGTTTCAAGAGAAAGACTTTTACTTCTGAAAATGTCTTAGATCTGGTTCATACTGACCTTTGTGGACCTATGGGTGTACAAAGATATTGTGGTGCTAAATACTTTATTTTGTTTGTTGATGATTACACTAGGATGATGACTATAATGTTTTTAAAAGAAAAATATGATGCATTTTAGTTGTTTAAGTGGTATTTGGCTAAGGTTGAAAAAGAAACAAGTAGAAACCTAAAATGTTTGAGATCTAACCAAGGTGGAGAGTTTATATCAAATGAGTTCAATCTATTCTACAATGATAGAAGAATCAAGAGATAGATGTTTGCACCTAGAACACCTCCATAGAATGGTATAGCAAAGAGAAGGAACAGATCTATCATGGATTGTGCAAGGACACTAATGATTGAGAAGAATGTTGCACAAAAGTACTAGAAAGAAGTTGTAAGTACATTTTTTTATACCTTAAACTGAGTACAAATAAAAAAGGTACAAATGTTACAAATTATGAACTATGGCACGATTATGCACCTAATGTAAAATACTTTAGAATTTTTGGGAGAAAATGGTATATAATAAAAGATTATAGGAATAGAAAGTTTGATGCTAAAAGTGATGAGGGCATATTCCTAGGCTATTCCACAAAGATTAAAGCTTACAAGTGTTTGAACTCTAACACTAACAAAATAGTGGAAAGTGTAAATGTGAAGGTTGGTGAATATGCAGAGAAAAATGAACAGGAAAGAAAAAGAGAACCTAAAGATTATAGATATTTTATCTATATAGAAGAAGAAGAGGCAAGTAACACACTTGCACCTGATGCAAAGTCTTGGGTAAGCAATGCTGAGAATTAGGGAGATAATGTCGAGCATCAGGAAGATATTGTCAAACAATAGGAGGATGCTACTGAGTGACAGGAGGATGCTGTTGAGCATCAGGAAGTGGTTGTTGAGCAATCAGAGGCTAAATTTGATAATCTTATTGATGAACCTAAAGAGAAAGGAGAAAAGAGAGAAGAACTTGTTTTGGCATAGTATGTAAGGAGACATCACAAGCCTGAGAAAATCATTGGAGATAAAGAAACTAGAGTTTTGACCATAAGCAAGTTAAGATATTCTACATGTTTATTATGCAAATTTGAGCCTAATACAACAAGGGAGGAATTAGAAAATGAATACTGGATTCAAGCTATGAATGAGGAGATAGACCAAATAGAAAAGAATGATACCTGGACTCTGGTGCTGAGACTTGAAAACAAAAATGTCATTGGAACAAAATGGGTATTCAGAAATAAGCTTAATGAACATGGACAAATCACAAGGAACAAAGCAAGGCTGGTATGCAAGGGCTATGCACAAGAAGATGGAATAGACTATGGGGAGACATTTTTCCTTGTAGCAAGATTAGAAGGAGTAAGAACTCTACTTGCATATGCTGCCTATAAAGATTTAAAGGTATACTAAATGGATGTCAAGTTTGCATTTTTAAATGGTATATTAGAAGAAGAAGTGTACATTGAGAAACCTGAAGGATTTGCTAATTCAAACAAGAGACACATGGTTTGCAAATTGAACAAGGCACTCTATGGATTGAAGAAAGCCCCCAGAGCATGGTATGAGAGGTTGCACAATTACTTGTTATTGATTGGATTCTCAAGGAAAAATGACACCAGCAATGTGTACATGAAAGATGAAGAAGGTAAAGGGATCTTGTTAGCTAAGATTTTTGTAGATGATATCATATTTGGTGGACAAGATGCCTTGTGTAAGAAATTTTCAAATGAGATGAAAAATGATTTTGAAATGTCTATGTTTGGTGAGATAAAATTCTTTGTTGGTTTGCAAGTATATCGGATGGAGAAAGCTATTTTCATCACACAGTCTAAATATGTCAAAGAGATATTGAAAACCTTTGGTGTGGAGGACTCAAGGCCAGTAAGTACTCCCATGGCCACTAGATAGAAACAATCTAAAATTGATGATACTGCTGAAGTAAACAAAACTTTGTATAGATCCATGATTGGAAAGCTACAATATGCTATTCACAGTAGACCAGATATTGCTCTAGCAGTTGGGATTGTTGCAAGATTATCTGCCAATCCTAAGGAAAGCCATATGATAGACGTGAAAATAATTATGAGATATTTGAAAGGAACAAAAGAATATGGAATGTATTACAAGAAGCATGAGAGATTTGAACTAAGAGTCTATACTGATGCAGATTGGGTAGGAAATGTGGATTACCAAAAAAATACTAGTGGTGGAGCTTTCTTTCTTGGACAAAGATTAGTTTCCTAAACAAGCAAGAAACAAAATTACATTTCCCAATCTACAACTAAATCTGAGTATGTAGCTACTGTAGTAAACTGTTCATGATGTAGCACGAGAAGACAAATCAAAGGGTTCCATGTGAAACTTGCTAACAAGTTGGTTGATGACTAGTTTGGGTTGACAACTTCGCAGGTTATTTCACTAGTTAAATGCTGACAGTCACGAAGTTATGAAGAAAGAAGACATAGCTTTGTAGGGCTAAAAGGAAGTTAGAGCTAGCAATCCCAATGTTATGAAATGGTTAAGGTAGTGGTTAGTTTGACTTTGACAGTGAAAATTGCGGCTAGCATATGGGGGTTCCGAGGTTAGGCTAGCAGTCTACGTAACTTCATGATACTGAATGTTCATGTGGTTTGTGGAACTTCACAAGAGGTAAAAGATGTAACCACTAGCATGTTCTAAAGTCTTGACTAGTTATTGTGTAACTTCTCAACAGTCAAAAGGTTTTGATGGTGATCTAGGCTCCAAAGTCCTAACTAATGGCATGCGTAACTGTAGAAGGTGTTGAAGATAGAAGAAAATAACATGCCACATGGAAAGCACCAAAGAATGATGAAGTGTATACAACAATATTTAAATGAAACTAGTCACAGTTATAAAACCCAACGACCATCTGCAGACTAATGGAGCAATTATGGATTGAAGACAAATTACATTTGGATTTTCTTATGTTTTTTGAATTTTCATTATGTAATTTGACAATTGCAACCGTTGACATAGGATTATTTTTTATTTAAGAAGAGTCATGCTTATTTGAAGCTTGTTTTCATCCTTTCATTTTCATATAAATGAGGATACCAAAATCAACAAGGGATCTCATAAAATAACACATCATAACTTTCATAGAATAGACAAAGATCAACAATTGTAGACATGAACTCATATGTACTATTTTTTCAAAAGAAATAAATGATAAGTGTTTTTCTATATCACTTGTGGTAAGGAGGTCCAATTCTTATTCAATTATTCCTTTGGATAAATCTATTTCATTAGATTTTCTCAGTGTGCAACTCTTATGTTATTGTGATTTTAAAATTAGTTGGAATCAGAGCATCAGTTAGAAGGATTAGTCTTCAAACTTCTCTCTATCTTATTGGTCTCTTAGAGTTAGAGTTAAATTTAGTAAGACTAATTGTAACTATATGGTTTTAAAATAAAAATTCATACAGATGCCTTTGAGGTGATGGTCATGTTTTTAATAACAAGTTATTAAGACTATCTCCAAGGTTGTACATATTATTGATTCTATTTCCCAAGTTGAAATAGGCACCTGTCTTATCAATTGTTGCATTATAGTCATTTGATTCATTGTTTAAATTTTGTGATATTATATTCAACATTCATTTACACAAGCAATATATTTTAAAGCATTCTTTCAAAAGAAATATTATAAAAGTGTTCATATAGAATTTAATTATTCAATTGTTGTGGCATTCACAATTCGATCATTCTCAAGAGTTTCAATTTCCATATTGAGAGATCACCTAAAGTTATTAATATAATATTCTATTTGCTATAAAAAAATGTTCAACCAATAGATAAAGGTTGAGGTTTAGGCTCACCAGCCTTGGTCCCGCAGAGCTAGAATTACAGAGGTTCCAACCTTATGCTTGTTTGAACCTATCATTTGATTAAATCACTTTGGTTTCCCATCATTGGATTGGAAAGTCCATAGGAAACCCAATTTGTTGATTTGAGCACCAAAAAAATCTAACCTTAATTATAACCTTATGTCTAGCATGATTCAAATTCTAGTTGGAACCATAACCCAAATTCTGACCTTAACATTAATTTGCACACTAGTCATAATTTTTAACTAAGTAATAGTAAATACAATCCTAATCTTAATTTCTTCTTAACTCTATCTATAGCACACCTCCAACCCTAACATATTTGATATCCATTTGGAAGTTAGGGGAATGTTGTAGATACTTATATACTTGGATAAGAGTAGGTTTATTCTTGAAGGTTGAATAAAAAATTCATTCTTAACTGTAATAATTTTACTTTCATTTAGCTAGTGATAAATATTTTTTGGTATATTCTTGCATGTGTACTCATCTCTTTTTATGAGTGCACGAGGTCCTGATGATATGGAAGCATCTAATAGATTTATATGAGCTAATAGTTATCAATGGTTATGATCTCTTGGATAAATTAGGATGATTATTGATACTTGGGCACTTAAACTTTAATTAATAAACAAATGCTATGGTTTCTTGATCTCTTTAGTGGTTTGGTCATTTGATTATGATTATGATTGACATGACTATTGTTTGATGATTACATGAATGACCATGACTATCTCTACGAGACTAACCATACTTATTTGATGGGTTATGACCTAATCCTTGTACTTGTAGTACCCTCTCTAGTAGTTCTACTTGTTACATTGAATTTGGATAGGATTGTGACATTCTAGTATTTATGGACTTTATGTCTCTTCCTCACTGTACTAGATTTAGATAATATGTTTTTGAACTTGTAGATTATGATTTTTCCCTCAAATAATATGCACGTGACCATTATATTTTATGCTAATGTGTATATGATTTCGATTAACCCTCGAGGTTGATTATAAGAGTTCTCTTGCTAAGTAACGATTCAAAATTTTTGTGTATATTCAAGATTACGAGTATTGGTCTAACCCTCCTTATGCATTTTATGAGCTTTATGTATCCTACTTGACATGGTTGCTAGATGAGGGAAGACAATCATAGTCACTCATGCAAGAGATCTACACGATGTATCACTCTTGCTTCCTTGTCTATCATTATTTGTATATAAATATGTATGTGTTTCTATTATTTCTTATTGATGTAGGTGTGTGTGTGTGTAGGTATCAGGAATCGACTCCACCTAGTTACATAGGTCTGAGCATGCCTAAAAATCCTTGATCTAGTTCTTGTTGTTCAAAGATGGTCCAAAGTTCACATATGGGAAAACCCTATGGTTTTGATTATTTTGTCCTATCTCTTGATTTGGTTTTGGGTGGATTTGAGTTCTTAATTTTATATATCCTTTGATGTCGGTCTTGTTTATATAGTTATGAGATGTGTAGGATTATGATGTTTATTTTATCTCTCTATGTGTTAATCATATATACAAAGTATGCATATATGGGTGCACATGTATATGTATACCTATATATATTCATTTATTGATTTATAAGTAGTTATGCTCATGAGTGTATTAGTGATGATTGTGATTCTATGTATTTTGATGCATATTGTGGCTTTAATAAATGCAAAGTGAATAAAATAAATAAATAAATAAATAAGTTTGTACTCCTACATTTACTCCTCTCTCTCTCTCTCTCTCTCTCTCTCTCTCTCTCTAGTATGTCTTCTTAGTGTAGAGGGTGGAGTGGAACTTAAGACCTCCTATTTGTGAGGGGTCCCAAGTTTCCATTAGAGTAGTGACTTCCTTGAGAAGCATACCCAAATATATTATATTTATATAAGAGTTAGTTGATAATAATAATAATAATAATAATAATATAGGTGGAGTCAAAGTATTTAATAGTCTTGTTTGGGGTAAGTTAGTATGAGAAGGGTAGGTAAGTTGGTTTTCACCAACAGGTGAAACTAGCTACCTAATTGTAATACCCAAAAAATGGGCTATAAGTTCATTAATCTCCTACATCTTCAATATCGAACGAAATCGACATCAAAGTCCTAATCTAAGGCACATCTAAACATCATCGAATCATAATTGATTATCTTAAATTCTACATCGGAGAATATTCTTAGTAATATTCCTAATCATCATAATTATCTTTAATTTTATAATTATTTGGCAATAAATCACATTTATCCTAAAGTTTGATTAATTGAATATTTTCATATTTAATTAATTAGATTTAATATCTTGCCACTTAATTTTGTAATTAAATTTAATTCTATCTATTATTAATTGTATTATTTAATTTTGACAATAAATCCAAATATCCTATGAATAATTGATTAAATTCTTATTTAATTAATTAAAGCAAGTTGTCATTATTTAATAATATAGTTTTTAATAAAAATTTGATTAAATAATTGATTAACCCATAAATCAATTGTTTTATTTTTAAAAGCAGTTAAGTTGGAAATAAATCACTTTATTATTAAATTAATTCATAAATAAAACATGCACAATCATAAAAGCAAACAACTATCAATTATCAATTAAAGCTAAACTCTATTTTGAGTTAAAGCTTAGCTTTTGCATGTTTTTGTGAGTTAATTATCCTTTATTTAAAAATAACTCAAAAATCAACCTAAGTTATTTGAGTGATTTATGGCTTTTTTTTATGCACCTCCAAAGCCTTGGATTTCTATAAAAATAATGCTCAGCTCTTCATAATTCATCTCTCAATCATCTCTCAATCTCTCAAATTTGCATCCACAGAATCTCATATTTTTGCACAATCACGCTGGAGAATTGGAGACTGAGGAATCAACTTGCGAATTCAAAGCTTTGTGAGATCAATTTCAATTGCATAGTTTTTATATCTTAGCACAGAATTTCATAGTTTTCATATCATTGTTAGAATCTTCATTGTTAGATCATTTAGCATTCGTTTCATATCAGTTTTCAATAGCATTCATAGCATATTAGTTTATCATTCTTATTGCATAGAAAATATTAAAAATATAGATTAATTGCATTCAATTTCATATCCATCTTTTGCATTCAAATCTTTCATTTAGGTGTCTTCTAGGTCACTGATCTCGATTACAATCTGAGAACATTAATCTCGCACCTATTAGAAGGCAGTAAATCGCTTGGTTAGATAGTTTTCAATTTTGCACAATTTTGATTATCACTAACCTCTAATGTTTTACTGAGTGTTGTGTCTATAGATCAGGTACAAAATTCACACACACATTTCTAGCGCCCACCGTGGGGCAACCCACCTTTGCATGCTAGTTTTGATTTTTTTTGGGAGCTAAAACCCCAAAGTTTCAAAGATTTAATTTTATCTCCCAAAAAGCTTGGATTTTTGGTCTGAAATTTTTTTTGCAGGTTGGTGATATATCGCGGAAGCTTTGATAAAAAAAATATGAATTTTCTAAATTTCTTTGAATTTTTAATAATTTTTTTTTTATTTTTCATAAAAAATTAATTTTTGGCGCAAATCAGAATATTTTTTAGAAATGTTTACATTTTTGGAAAGCTCTTCAAATTATACAGGGGGTCTATTATTTTTATTTTAAATTTGGATGCAATGTAATATCTCAAATAGTCAATTTGCAAAAACTGGTTTATTTTGATAAAATGGGTCTCTAGGGCACAAATGAAGAGATTTTTTAAAAATTTTACATTTTTGGAAAGCTCTTTATTTTTTAGTAGGGGTCTCTATTCTAAATTTCTATTTTTGTGGCCAAAATTATATCAAAAAAATCAGATCTTGTTGACTAGGTCAAATTCAGTGCAAAAAAAATAAAATTTTGTGATGCGTATGCACTTATTTTTTATATGATTCAATGCATGATATGAGTTGTCATTTGGATTGATTTCTAGTTATTATTGCTCCTAACAATTGATTTTTAGATCTAATCCTAGGGTTTTCATAAGTTGAATATACCTTGCATATCTTGTTTGCTTGTTGGCTTGTTGGAGAGTTCGTAGCTTGCTTGCATAGTAAAGCTCAACAAAAATTGCTAAAAATCAAGTAAAATCTACTAAGCACATTGCAAGGATCCTAGGTATTCTCCTTTATCTAATAATATTTTGATTTGGGACTTAAAATAAATCTCTCACGTGTCAAGCTTGTGTGCATCTTTTCATGCTTTTGATCTATTTCTACACACTTGCATAATTTGATACTAGGTTGTGATCCCTTAAATATTCATTAAGTAGTCTTAAAATACTTGTGATTGATCTTGATTGCTATCTTGGGTTATTGGACTTGCTAATTCGCCAGCCCCTCATTTCCGCCCCGTGGTTGCAATCTCAGCACCATAAAGGGGAGGGGTCAACAGGACATAAGCGTTAAGTGTTCCACTTGGCAACCCTTTTGTGCTTTTAGGAACTCACTTGTTTTCTAAGTTGGGGACTCATTTTCAGCTTGTGTGAGGTGTTAAGTGTTCCACCTTGTGGACTCATCTCATATTCACTTTAAGTGTTAAGTGTTCCTCTTTCTGCTTTTTGGGTACTTTTGGTAGATTTGCTTTTGGAAACATACATCTGTGCTCACATAGTAATTAGGCCCTATGAACACTATTCATGATTCTTGAGAGATTGGATTCCTAGCAAAATCTTTCTTGATGATAGAATCCTTGTAGGTAGGGAGGATACTTAGTGTGTTTCACATTCAACTTGGTTAGTGTGTCTTCTCTTATTGATCAATACATTCTCTCCCAGGAGAGGTTGATAGATCACGTGGGGTTGACATCACAAGCTTTGGTGAATCAAAATTGGTTAGTGTGTCTTCTCTTATTGATTGATACATTCTCTCCTCAAAGAGGTTGATAGATCACGTGGAGTTGGCATCATAGACCTTGGGGAAGCAAAACTTTATCTTAGCGTGTCGGATTAATCTGCTTGCTTTGTTTGAGTTAAAAGTGAAAAGGTGTCAAAAACCTTGGATCTGGAGCCAAGTCCCCTTATGGTATACTATTGTGAGTCATCTTTAGAGAGGGTTAACCATAGCAGACAATCCCTTCACAGGGCAAACTGCATTGATAGAACCTCAAGTGGTAATAGCCATTTTTGCCATTGTAGTGACAACCGCTATATAAATGTCCTTGTGGAAGAAATATCCACGGGTATGGTTCATTGTTGGGTTGTCAGATCTCCCTAGCAGCTCTTGAAGATTAAGTTCTCGAACTATGTCAAAACCCTGGTGCGCCGGGATTGGAGTTCACCCCTTTGAATCATAAAAGTTGCAGAGTCAAACCATTACTAAAAACCCTAGAGAGGCCAATTTTTCACTTTCAGGTATATGTGTGTTATTGCAAAACTTTTCAGAACATACACAATTAGTACTCTCAGGGATTAGCACAATTTGGTCACTTGATTGTTCATGCGCAAGGTTGCTTTTGCCCTTGTTCATTGTTTTCAGACGTGCTTGGAATCACTTGCTTGCTGTTCTGCATGTTTGTTTATCTACTTGGCTATTAAAAATGATCAAATCTAGTATAACCTTCAAAATCTAGACAGTACAATTTGCAAATAATCTAGAACTAAAAACCTTAAATTTTGCAAAAATTGACGTAAAATCTTTCTGGAGTCAAAAGTCATACGAGTTTAACAAATATCATTTCATTGCTACCCAACTGTCGTACAAGTTTAGCAACTGTCATTTCATAGGCTACCTAGTGTCATACGAGTCTGCAGAGTGTCGTTTGGAAAAATTTGAGAGAGTTGTCAGAAATTGTCAAATTGCAAGATATCCAATGTTTCCAGCCTAGTTCCAGAATCTGTCAAAAATATCATTGTGTCAAGAACAAATCAGTAGCTATTGAAAATCAGTACACATGTCTCAAAGAATCAGTACACATGAGGAAGAAACTCCACTCACAGCTATGACAAAATAGATGCATGCTATACAAGTCAAATTTAACAATCTTAAGAAGGAGAAGGAACCCAAGGAGTTCTCCATGGAGGCCCTATGTCCTTTCCCGTTCGAAAAAAACTTGTATATGCCACCATTCCCAAAAAGAGTGGAGATACCAAAGTATGACAAATATGATGGACACTCTGATCCTCAAGATCATGTCAGAGAGTTCTGTATGCAATCCATGGAATTCATGCATGAAATGACTTATCTAATGCATCTTTTTCCTAGATCCTTGGGAGGAGCATCCATTCAGTGGTTTTCAAGATTACCTTCTACGATCAAAAATTTTGAGGAATTGATTAAATTGTTTTATCAACAATATTTCTACAATATTCAACATCCGGTCACCATGATCGATATCTGTAACCTCAAGCAATAATCTAGGGGAATCATTCCTAACTTTTCTCAAGAGGTGGCGAAAGAAGTTTTCTCTATATGCTAGACCAATTCCCGAAATGGAGAAACTTGAAATCTTTATCAATAACCTTGTTCCAGAGCTCAACTATCCATTACAAATGCAAAATCATGTATCTTTTGATAAAATGGTGGATAATGCAATCAAGATTGAGAAAGTACTTGTCAAGAAAGGAGAAATCACACTTCAAAAGGACAAGTCTAAATCTGGATCTAGCTCAAAAGATAAAAACAAGAGCTGGAATAGAAACAAAGGTATCATCTTTGATGGTGTTGTTGACACTATCCACACCAAATCAAAGGCACTGGCCTACAATCTCACCCTTGCCACCAAAGCCATTGAAGCTTCAAAGCAAAAATTTGCTGAACCATCTTCAAAGAAGCCATTCAAACGATGGGATAATAAATGAAAGTTTACTCCCCTGGGAGAATCTTTGGAATCTGCCCTGAGAACCCTGATAGCTGATAACATGATCTCTTTACCACCAATCCAAAAACCTGATCTGGATCCAAAACCATATTGGTGGAAAGATAATGAATTCTATGCTTTCCATTGGACTAAAGGCCATAGAACTAATGGATGCTTCCACTTGAAGCATACCATTCAAGACTTGATAGATCAAGGGGACATCACAATCGATAATCCTACCAACAATAATGATCACACAGCATTTACAAAACCATTTCCACAACATGGCAAGGGAGTTTCCACTTCTTAGCCTAACATGGGGGCAAAAGTCAACTATGCCTACCCTAGAAACAATGTTGTCATCAATATGGTTGAACCATATCTCTCTGAGAGCTGCAGTGTCATCACGATTGTATGAAGAGATAGAAATCATTCCTCAGCTAATGCAGTTACCAAATCACAAGCTCAGGCTCATCTGAAAGGACAAACACCAAGTTCATTCAATGTCCCTAAGATACCTTTCAATCTCACATCTGCTTCTAAACAGAAGGTTGCCTCAAAATCTTCCAATCCAAAGGATACAAGACCTACATCTTACAGCATCATCCAAAAACTCTAGCATACCAATGCCAAAATCTCTATGTTTGAGTTACTTCAAATATCTCCAGCTCACAGAGATATCCTAGACAAAGCTTTGCTCGGCTCTAATGTTCCTGATGATCTAGATCTAGATAGGTTCCAGACTATGGTTGGTCATCTAACGTCTCCACAATATATCTCCTTTTTAGAGGAAGATGACAACTCTTTGAGTCACCCACATAATCATCCCTTACACATAGAAGTCTTGATCTAGAACCGTCGAGTCAAACATGTGTTGATAGATGGGGGCGCAGGCCTCAACATTTGTTCTTACAACTTAATCACATAGTTGGGATTCTCAGAGATGGCTATTGATCCTCGAAAGAAGATCACCATAAAAGCCTATGATGAACAAGAAAGAGCTTCTAAAGGCACCATTGTCTTACCTATCCGAGTGGGTCCGGTCATCAAAGATACCACATGTTAGGTGTTTGATCTACCATTGGCTTACAATATCCTTCTAGGGAGACCCTGGATACATGAAATGCAAGCTATTCCTTCTATGTACCATCAATGCTTGAAATTTCCCTATGAAGGAGTGGAGGTTACTATCCCAGTAGATCTGAGTACAACTTGCAATACATTGAAGGAAAGTGTCGATAAGCTTGTTCCCAATAACAGAGAATCTTCCATCAAATAGCTAAATGTTGCTTCCACATCTAAAATGGATGACATTGCTAAAGAGATCAATATCAAAGAAAATGGGATGGGAGAATACACTATAGAGCCAGTCTTATCTCTGACATCTCTCCCTATCTCGCCCAAGTCATATGGACAATCTTTGAAGCAATCTAAATCAGAACCTAAGGAACCTATGGAAGCATACAAAAGAAATTTTGTGGCGGAGCAAGTCTCCAAACAAGAATTTGAAGAGGATGAAGCTGTGCTGGCATGGCTATATAAAGAGGATTCTGAATCTAAAATTGTTCAACCTAGTGAATCTATAGCACCTACAATCCCTTCTAATTCATATGGTCCAGGAAACACATTGATAGCCAAGATGGGATATTCCAGTCAAGGACCTCTAGGAATCAGTGGAAAGGGTCTTGTGACACCCATTTCACATATTGGTAGAGCCAACAAAGATACTGGTGGCTTAGGGTTTAAGAAGAAACCCTATCATCTCAAAGGTGGTTGTTCTCATGTCATAGAACAAATTGCACCAGGAGAACCCCTTCTTAAGAAAGAAGAAATAGAACCCTCTAATGATGATTCAGATAGCTCTAAGCTTATCCCCTATGAAAAATTGCCTAAAGAGATCAAAGATCTTCTTGATGATAAAGATGATCCTATCAAAAGAATTAATGTAGTAGAAACACAAGAACCTACTGTAGCGCAAGAGATGGTTGCACCACAAGAACCAACTAATCTCGAAGGCAATCAAGCTGGTCAAGAAGAAGGGGATAGTTATTCTGACATTGATTCCCATGAATATGAATTCAAGTCAGAGACTGAGGGTAATCCTTCTTGGGGTATTCATCTTGATTTCACACATTTTTTAAGATTTCCTAGAGATCCTGAATCAGAAGCTGAGTCAAATGACTATGAATGGGGTGCCATTCTAGAAGAAGATGAGCTTATAACAGAGAAATATATTGATGTTATTCACCAATCTGTATCTCAACCCAACGTAGGTCTAGAGCGAAACAATGAACTTAACGTGTCTGATCCACCTATGGCCGAAGGGGACTCCCATGATGATGTTGAGCCTATTCACAAATTGAACATTTTGAGCTGTAATATCACCTTTGAACTTGAGCATCGGGTTAGGAACAATGATGACATATCCATGACTTTGAACACCATATCCCAAGCCTTTCCTGCTTTGACTATCCAACGCCCTGATCTTATCGACCAAACTTCCACAAACCCAAGCCATGGTGTTTACACCTTTTCCAGTGACTATGCCCTTGCTTGTTACCTCAATGTAGTCGAGCCTATGAGGACTTCCATCAGTTAACCGAGCATCAGCATGACTGAGTCAGACATCAAATATCTTAGTCAAAAAAATAAAAATAAAAAGAAAAAGAGTTCTGAGGGTGAAAACCACTTTGTGGTAGTCTCAGATCCTACAAAAGTAAAAAGAAAAGACATATCTGAAGGTGAAAACCTCTTTGAGGCACCTAAGGATGAGATATTTGATGTCCTTCTGAGTCATTTACATGATAGATCTCTAGTTTTGATTGAGCCCACTCAATCCATCAATTTGGGTACAATAGAGGAGCCACAATTGGTACATGTAGCACAATCTCTATCAAAAGAAGAGAAACAAAAATTAACTACATTCTTATTAGAAAAAAAGATCAATTTTGCATGGAAATATTTAGATATGCCAGGATTGGATCCCGATCTCATTATGCACCATCTATCCATTGCTCCTGGAGTAAAACCAATCAAGCAAAAATTGAGAAAGATGCATCCTCATGTTGCACTCTTAGTCAAAGTAGAACTAGAAAAACTCCTAAAAGCTGGATTCATCCGTGTCATAGACTATGCTGAGTGGATCTCTAACATTGTACTTGTTTCAAAACCAGATGGTTTAATCAGAGTGTGCACAGACTTTAGAGATGTGAACAAAGCATGCCCTAAGGATGACTTTCCACTACCTAACATTGATATGATAGTGAACATGACTGCGGGCTATGAAATGTATTCCCTTATGGATGGTTTTTCTGGATACAACCAAATCAAAATTGCTCTAGAAGACCAAGAGAAAATTGCATTCACATGTGCGTGGGGAACCTTCTGTTGGAATGTTATGCCATTCGGACTCAAAAATGCTGGAGCTACATCTCAAAGAGCAATGACATCTATTTTTCATGATATGATGCATAAAAAAATGGAGGATTATGTGGATGATACCTTGGAAAAATCCATGATTAGAACTGAAGATCTAATAGACTTGAGCATGATCCTAGATAGAATGGAATAGTTTAGTCTCTGACTAAATCCTAAGAAGTTTGCTTTTGATGTCACTTCTGGAAAGCTCTTAGGATACATAGTTTCAAATAAAGGCATTGAGGTCGATCCAGCTAAGGTGAAAGCTATCATAGAGATGCAACCTCCCAAGAATATCAGTCAAATGTGAACTTTGCAAGGGAGAGTACAGTCCATCAGAAGATTCATATCACAGTTAGTTGACATATCACAACCTTTCACAAAGACATTACATAAAGGTGTGACCTTTGCATGGAATGAAGACTGTACAAAGAATTTTGATCATATCAAGAATTATCTCTCAAATCTTCCTATCTTAATGCCTCCTATTCATGGGAAGCCATTAATATTATATGTCTCCACAATAGATACATCACTGGGGGCATTGCTAGCACAACATGATGAGAACAAAAAGGAAAGAGCCATCTACTATATAAGCAGAACATTGGTGGCATATGAAAAGAACTATTCTATGATTGAGAAAGCTTGTCTCAGTGTGATCTTTGCATCACAAAAATTGAGACATTACATGTTAGCTCATACCACACATCTAGTAGCAAAGATTGATCCACTGAAATATCTCCTAAGCAAAGCTGCCCTCACAGGTAGACTAGCTAAATGGGTCATGCTCTTGAACAAATTTGACATTGAATATGTTGAAAGAAAAGCTATCAAAGGATAGGTCATTGCTGATCAATTAGCTGAAGCACCATTGTTTGATGATACACCCATGCAAATGGAATTTTCCGATTCCTCTATCATGCACTTCTCTTCTAGAGAATGGCAGTTATTCTTTGATGGCTCCTACACACAAAATGGATCTGGAGCAGGCATATTGTTCATCACTCCTCAAGGATACTTGATACCCAAAGCATTTAGACTAAATTTCCTTGCACAAACAATATTACTGAATATGAGGCACTTCTCAATGGTATGAAAATGGCAATACAGTGGAGAGTTACAGAGATGCACATCCATGGAGACTCACAATTGGTTATCCATCAAGTCAATGATGTGTACCAAACCAAAGATGAAAAGCTCATTCCTTACAAGAGAATGGTAGATGATTTAAAGAAATACTTCATCTCTATCACATTTGAGCAAATACCCAAAATGGAGAATAACACTACTGATGCAATGGTGACACTACCTACTCTCTTATAGTAGCCTGAACATGAGCTACGCTATGAGTTCCTGGTGGAAGCCCTATCCTATCCTGCATATGACTCCCCTGAAACCCGCATGATCTGCATTGTTGTAGGTTATGACTCATCTCGCTACAAAAATCTATTCTCCTATCTCCACGACCAAATCATCCCTGAGTCCTTTAACCATTTTGAGAAATGAAACCTTATCTGATCCGCATCCCGATATGTCATCATTGGTAATGATCTGTACAAATGAGGTCTAGATGGTACACTGCTTAGATGTTTAGAATAGGAAGAGTCTCAATGTGCATTAGAGGAAGTCCATGAGGGTATATGTGGGTCACACTTGAATGGTTTAACGTTAGCTTGAAAACTTATTAGGGCTGGGTACTATTGGCCTGAAATGGAGAAAGAGGCTATTAAATTTGCCAAAAACTGTCAACAGTGTCAAGTACATGGCAACTTGATTCATGCTCTAGGGAGAAATCTAATTCCCTTTACTACACAATGGCCTTTTCAACAATGGGCATTTGATCTCATAGAAGCTATCCATCCACACTCTTCTAATGGACATACCCATATAATCACAGCTACAGATTATTTTACAAAATGGGTAGAAGTAGTTCCTCTAACACAAGCAATGGGGAAAAAAATCTCTATGTTCATCCTGAACTACATCATTTGCATATATGGGATCCCTCATTCCATAATCACAGATAACGGGGGACAATTCAAAAACAAGGATCTAGATGAATTATGTGCTAAATTCAAGATTACTCAACATTGGTCATCTATCTACTATCCTCAAGGGAATGGACAAGCTGAAGCTTCAAACAAAAATCTCTTGAAAATCTTGCACAGAAAAGTGAATAAAATAGGAAGAGACTGGCATCTCATGATCAATCCAGCTCTCTGGGCATACAGAACTAGTATCAGAACACCTACAGGGGCTACACCTTTTTCTTTAGTTTATGGGTCTGAAGCGGTACTACCTATTGAGGTTGAAATCCCATCACTCAGAATCAGAATGCATGGACTTGTCACTGATGAAGACTACAGAGTGTCTAGGTTACAAGAACTTGAATTACTAGATGAACACAGGCAAGTAGCGTATGATCATCTCAGAGTGTATCAGAAAAGAATGTCTAGAGGCTACAATAAGAAAGTCAGACATAGAGAATTTCAGGTTGGAGATCTAGTGTTGAGAGAAAATCCTAAAAATCAATCACATCAAGAATGCAAGGGGAAGTTCAAACCCAATTGGCTAGGTCCCTTTGTTATCACTGCTACTTTTGGCTCTGGTGCCTATCAACTCTCAATGACTGAAGGAGAAAAGCTCTAAGAACCAATCAACGTTCTCCATCTGAAAAAATTCTACGCTTAAGGCATTCAGTCTATGGTTAAATATCCTGAAAAAATCCTAAAAATTAGAAAAAGTCCTAAAAAAAATGAACATCTTGGTGAAAACCTAGCAATAGGTGCCTTGATGATTCACAAAAAAAATTTAAAAATATCAAAAATTCAAAAAAATAGAAAAAATGAAAAATACAAAAAAGAAAAAAAAAGAAAAAGTGCCTTGGTGAAAACTTGGAAACAGGTGCCTTGGTAGCAAAAATAGAATCTCTACCAAGATGGTGAAAACCTGGCAAATGGGTGCCACTTGTTCAAAATGCTCCATCTATCAGTGCAATCTTGGTCTTTCCCAGCTTTTAGTCTTGCTTTAGTTTGTACATATCTCCCGGTTTGTTTTTGCATTTCCAATTTTCAATAAGTCGGTCTGTACACCAACCAGCTCAAGCGTCTGTATCCTATCCATGTTTAACACTTGGGGGCAATCAATGTCATATCCTAGGGTCTTCCATGTATCTTAGATGTATCCTATCTAGTCAGAGTCCTTTGAAGCTTCAAGTTGAGTCAGTCAGTCAGTCTCGTCTCCAGAAAGGATTTTGCATCTACAACAATGCAATCAAACATCAAAACTCAACTGAAAACAATCTATGCTTTTTACATGCTTTTATCTCTTTGTATGCTTACTGATTCGCATTGAGATTTTTGCAAATTGTGTCCCTTCGAGCTCTTCGATGATGTCCTTTATAGGATTTAGAGAGTGATGACTGGGGGCATAATCTTTTCTTTGTCTTCTGCTTGTATGTGAAAATCTAACAACTTTGGAAATTCCGGATTGAAATGGTGTCCGACTATAAGAGCCTCTATCTCGAATTGGATGGCCATGCGTACCTCAACCATTAATACCCAGAAAATTAAGGAAGTTTGATCTAACTATTGTCTTTTTGAGTGAGTTCTTTCTCCTACTGTGAAACACGATCTTACCTAAGGATGTGAACGATAAAGGGTCACTACGGGTAATTCACATTGGATTTAGAATGATCTTTTGACTATTTGATGTGTTTGCAATGCAAGGCATACTTAGGTCATCACGACATTTATGTTTTGATGCTTGTACAAATTACTATATCAAAATGGACATGATATTCAGGTCATCCTAGTGTTTGTGCCTTGGTGCTTATATCTAATCCAACATTCCGAATACAAATCAATATTCATATGTCCATGGTTGTATAACCAGTGGGTGTTGTATTGATTCTTGCGCATACAAATCGATATTCATATGTCTATGGTTTCATGGCTAGTGGGCATTGTATTGATTTATCTGGTTACCTAAAAGTTCAATGATGATAACAAATCGACATATGATCAGTGACTAGGTCCTAGGTCTTAGGTTGCATTTCATTTTGCATGTCTCATTGCATTTTGCATGTTGCATGATCTCACAATGATTAAACAAACTTCAATGATTAAATGATTCTTCAAATCGCATCTTCAAGTCTAACAAGAGCTGAATCTCATACGAAGGTTCCTCCAACGAAACAGCAAGTAGAATCCTTTTTTGGGATCAAATCAAAATCTGAGATCATTTATCTTATTCACTACTTGCATAATCAACCTTCCATTATCACAAAAATCTAAAATTCAACTTAACTGATTATCTTACATCAAACTATCAAAAATTCAACTTGGTCAACTATGGTCAACTCATGGTCAAACCTAGTCAACCTTGGTCTCTAGGACCTCTAAACGATGCAGAATGCATTCTTGAATGTGTATAACCACTTCTCAAATCAATTTACATGCTTCTAAACCATTTAACGCTAACTTCTCTTGTCAGATTTCAATTTTAATCCCGAAGGGGGCATGGTATTGCACATCATTCAAAGTCTGTAAATCAAATTCAATCATATCTTCCTCAGTAATCAAGACAACAACCACGTCTAGTTATTGATTCATCAAAAGACCTCATCGCTCAGGGCAAATCTATCATCACTTGGGGCATATCAGATTCATCAATCCATATCAATCTGGTATTCTCTTAATCTTGTAATCTGTATCAGTTTTTGCAACCATCGGATCATAGTGTTCTTTCCTTGGTTCTTCGAAAACTGAAGGGTTCGGATGTGATACTTTCTAGTTCTGCTAAGACAATCGAGTCTAGAATGGGTCACTCACTTCTTATCAATCCTAAGGTTTAGAATCAGGCATTTTGACACTTTTTCACAATCACCGGTTCATTGCTGCTATAGTAAACATTATTTCTGGTCATTCAGGACCTCCTATCTCAATATCTTTCAATCGGTTTCTATCTTGAGATCGGTTTATCTTTTGAATCAGTTTCATATCTTTATCAAACACAGCCTATCTTTGAACCACTGCGCTTCGCACAGTAATTCAAAGAGGGGCAAAATGTAATACCCCAAAAATGGGCTATAAGTTCATTAATCTCCTACATCTTCAATATCGAATGAAATCGACATCAAAGTCCTAATCTAAGGCACATCTAAACATCATCGAATCATAATTGATTATCTTAAATTCTGCATCGGGGAATATTCCTAGTAATATTCCTAATCATCATAATTATCTTTAATTTTATAATTATTTGGCAATAAATCACATTTTTCCTAAAGTTTGATTAATTGAATATTTTCATATTTAATTAATTAGATTTAATATCTTGCCACTTAATTGTGTAATTAAATTTAATTCTATCTATTATTAATTGTATTATTTAATTTTGACAATAAATCCAAATATCCTATGAATAATTGATTAAATTTTTATTTAATTAATTAAAACAAGTTTTCATTATTTAATAATATAGTTTTTAATAAAAATTTGATTAAATAATTGATTAACCCATAAATCAATTGTTTTATTTTTAAAAGCGGTTAAGTTGGAAATAAATCACTTTATTATTAAATTAATTCATAAATAAAACATGCACAATCATAAAAGCAAACAACTATCAATTATCAATTAAAGCTAAACTCTATTTTGAGTTAAACCTTAGCTTTTGCATGTTTTTGTGAGTTAATTATCCTTTATTTAAAAATAACTCAAAAATCAACCTGAGTTATTTGAGTGATTTATGGCTTTTTTTTATGCACCTCCAAAGCCTTGGATTTCTATAAAAACAATGCTCAGCTCTTCATAATTCATCTCTCAATCATCTCTCAATCTCTCAAATTTGCATCCATAGAATCTCATATTTTTGCACAATCATGCTGGAGAATTGGAGGCTAAGGAATCAACTTGCGAATTCAAAGCTTTGTGAGATCAATTTCAATTGCATAGTTTTTATATCTTAGCATAGAATTTCATAGTTTTCATATCATTGTTAGAATCTTCATTGTTAGATCATTAGCATTCATTTCATATCAATTTTCAATAGCATTCATAGCATATCAGTTTATCATTCTTATTGCATAGAAAATATCAAAAATATAGATTAATTGCATTCAATTTCATATCCATCTTTTGCATTCAAATCCTTTGTTTAGGTGTCAGCTAGGTCACTGATCTTGATTACAATCTGAGAACATTAATCTCACACCTATTAGAAGGCAGTAAATCGCTTGGTTAGATAGTTTTCAATTTTGCATGATTTTGATTATCACTAACCTCTAATGTTTTACTGAGTGTTGTGTCTACAAATCAGGTACAAAATTCACACACACACTAATTAATTAAATTAATTAGTTATTAAATAATCTTACTTGAACATTAGAGAAGGGAATTTTCTCCACAAGAAGCAACTCCCCCAACCTCTGTAACTATTTAGAGTATTATATAATTAGGATCATTCCCTGTAAGCGGGGAGAGAAAAAAGAGGGGGAAAATGGACGGATTTTGAAAAGAGGAATTTAGGAGAGATTTGAGAATTTATAAATTAATTTGTAATGAGGGAAAAAGTAGGAATTCTATTCAAATTTGTGTGAGAAAATTGGCGAGGATAGAATAATAACATTGGGAATTCCTGTGAGAGATCTGGTAGTGAAGGATCAAAGGAGGGCATGTGTGAAGGGGTATAGAGCATTGGAGACTGGAGGGATTAGTTCACATGATTCCAGATAGGATCTAGAACCAAGAAAGAATCCCCTGTACTTGTGTGTGTAATATATTTAATTATGAGCGAATAAGAATGTTACATTATGTGTGCGTTATGTGGATATGTGATGGGAAAATATTTTTAGACACCTGTGTGTATTGTGGGAATTAAGACTATAATCTAACAACTAGGTATGTAAATGTGTATATTATTATTTATTATTTTTAATATTTAAAAAATATTTATTTAAAATTAATTAATTTAAATAAATTAAGGAAACAATATATGAAGAATATAAGAGAATAAACAAATCATATAGGGTAGGACTAAAAAAAATTTGAAAAGTAGAGTGTATATTTATATGTAAATGCAAGGAGAAATTATAAGAGAAAAATAAGGAAGAAAGATAGGAGAAAAATAAGAAGAAAAAGAAATAAGTTAAAAGTGGAACATTACTATGCATAGAAATATAGCTTTATAACAAAAGAAAGTAATAACCAAAGGTATACAAATTTAGAAGAAAAAAATGGACATGCTTAAACAAAAAGAGAAGAATATGGGACCAATACTATTAAGGTGGAAAACTTATTTAATGAAAATATATGTATATATATGAAATTAATATTATTATAAAAGAAAATCTATTTTACATATTAATTATTGAAATGTATAGATATAAATGATGTATTGTAAATATATATATTTATGACTATATATAATTAATAAATAATCAAAATAAGAGAAATCAGTTCATAAATAATTAAAGATAAAATCCATCCTTTCTTCAAAAGATTATTCAAGTTTCTTATTTTCTGTCCTAAATAAGTGGAGATGATAATTTTCTTAAATAGGAGATGAAAGTGAAAATGTATATAAAGAATTTTATTTTTTAATACCTCTAGGCTCTTACATGTATTTTAACTGTAGATAACTTCCAATTTTTAAAAAAAGGTTTAAGTTAAAAGAAGAGATATATTTTTTAGTTAAATTTTATTTAAATTATTTCAAGTTTTAATTATTTAAATTTAAAAATTTAATTAAATTAGAATTAGCCTATTTATTATTATTATTTCATTTTATTAAAGGTGATGTAAAATTTAATTAAGAATCATAATGTAATTTATGGTTAGAAATTAAGAGGTTAACTTTAGTTTATATTAAGTTTGAATTTAATTGAAGTTTTAACTTAATTAATAATGAATAATAAATTAAGTGTATTAAATTTGTAATAAGCCTAAATTTTATAAAGATTAGTTTATGTTAAACTGTGAATCTATTTTTGGATATCATAATTAAAAAATTCATAGATATGGATGTTAGGTCCTGTGTGCATATTTTCATGTTTGTTAATTTCAAATTTATTGAATTCTTGGAAGGATTATAGTGTTACCCTATATCCTATAGGTGTGTCTAGGAGTTGTACCTCCCTCTACACTTACCTTTATGCTTTTATATTTGGAATCATTGTGATAGCTCTACTTTTGTTGTATTCCATATTTTATCTTAAGGGTCAGGGTTTGTCCTGGTGGTATTGGCCCCAGGAAAATACTAAAATAAACCTTAAGGGAGAGTTGTCTATGAGAATTTATAAACCCTAGATAGCCTATTTTGTCAAGGTTCCTAGGTGCCCTACATGAGTGGCTCACCATAGGATCTGGTTGAGGAGGCCAAAAGGATAACCTTTGGTTGAGTTTGGAAAAGAAAACCTAATATAATTCAAAAACTGGTTGGGAATAGGTAAGGGATTTAATAAAATTTTAAAAAGATTAAAAAAATGGATAATGGCCCATATAGGTCTTGTTGGAGTACTGGGGTCATTGTAGCTACTGGAGTAGGCCATGTGAGGGTGCCATGGTACATGACTGCTAGGAAGGATCCCAATACACATGACTATGTAATGACACTCACCTGGTCAGCATCCTAGGCAACTCCTCTCTTGCGATTTGGTTTTGTGTTGCTTTGATTCTTCCTATTTTTGGTTTCGGTCATTGTCCCTCAACCTTATACTACCCTAGTTTCCCTATGTGAAGAATGGTTCTATCTCCTAGCACAAGGGAGTGGACCTTTGTGGATCCACATGGTTTGGTGGTGATGATTTTCAAGGTATTGTTTGTGTTTGTGCTTTCATGGAGCTTCTGAAGCTGTTGAAGACATTCTCCCTATTCTTCATATTGTATATTGTGAAGAAAATTACAAAGATATTGTAAAGTGTTATTCATATTCATGTAAGCCTATAAGGCCTTCTATTGTAAAAGATATATTTTAAGCATTCATGTAATTGGAAAGGGTATCTCTAGGCAAATTATGAGAAATGAAATCAAGATGTATTATTTTTGTTAAAAATAAATTACAATTAAGAATATGGAAAGTGTAATTGTTGAAAGAATATCAATTTAAATGTGTTAATGTTATTTCATGGTGAAAAACAAAGAATGATTTTTTTTAGTACACTTTTCTCTCTCTACTTTCTCTTATGTGGTTAAATGGGTCAGAGTGTTACTATAAATGATAGTAATGTTGAAGATTGATTATTTCATGGAGTTGATGATAAAGATTGACCAAGATAAGAGGAATACATGGTGATATTACAAAGGTTAGATTAGTTATTGTCTTTTCATTGATGTCAAGCAATTGATTTATGGCTTATATTATGTTGCCATATCATTTAGTATATGATATAAGGTGAATGAGTTAAGGAGAAAAAGAAATGAGATATTGTGAAGTTGAAGAACTTGATTGGGAAACTGATACAGATCAAACATTGATTATATGATAGTGATATAATTTTTTTCTACCAAACATATGATTATGTTAAGTTGGTAAAGCATGGTAATGAAGATTTGACAAGTAAGATAAAGAGTTTTGGCTACTGAATAGGAAAAGTCACTCAATAAGATAAAGACAAAAGGAAGTCACTCGGTAAAGAAAAAGGAACTCAAGGCACCGAGTGATTTAACCAAAATTCAAATAGAGAACACCGAGCAAGGAAAAATATCAAAGAAGGATTGAATTGGCATTTAATGATTAGCTATGATGAGCTAGATGATCATCATGATGAGGAAAGTTAGTTACAAGAGATAATTTATTATGAAAATTCAAGGTGAAGATCTATACCAAGATCTAAGTGGCAAAAGAGATGGAACAAGTTGCAAGAAAAGTTCAAGTTCCTAGGTGCAAAGAAAATGTGTTATCGAGATCCAAATTCAAGGTATAATGAATTGGATGGTTAAGATTGATTAAAGAAAACATAATAAAAGAGATTAAGAGGAAAAATTTGTCTATATAAAGGATGATATTGTATGGAAAAATAGCTAGAAAACTGAATAGTTGAAGGGTCGCCAACTTTTGCAATGAAGAAGGAATAGAGAGATTCTGAGTGGAAAAGAAAGATTTGATGAAGTATTAATGCTAGTGGATAATGAATAATTGAAGTAAAGATAAAAGACCGCGCAAGTATTTGATTGAGAAAAAGATAGTTGCAAATTTATAGGTTAATTTATTTACTTTTTCTTACTAGAATTTGTAATAGAGAAATCTCTTGACAGAGTGGAATTAATAGTCTTATTGTAAAATCCTTGAAAAAAGTAACATTCTAAAGATTTTTTGAAGCCCTCTAACAAGGCCACTCCTAAAAGGATGAAGATCCTAATAGATCTGAGGTAAATCCCTTGAATGGGTCACACCTAACACTGTGTATTGTAATCTTTAACTAGATTGGCTCTTAACTAGGCATACTTCAGAAGAGTATTTTCTTAGTGGGTGATAATTCCCATAGTGGTTTTTCCCAAAGCTGGGTTTCCACATTAAATATTAGTGTTACATGTGAATGATTTACTTATTATTATAGTTTATTTAATGCTATTGGTAAATAGTGAATTATGTTTAACCAAGCTACTACCAAGTTAATTAGAGAAAATCTATTTAGGTATTTGGAATCAAGAATTAGTAATTCACCCCCCCTCTTCATAATCCAATAATTGGTATCATACCTAAGTACTTTGAAGTGATAAGTTCAAAATATTTGAGTAAAAGATCTGAAGATGTATAGGAGAGAAGTACCTAAGTTGAACAAATAAAGTTTCTCTACATGGAGAAGCATAATGATATTGTATCTATCTGGGAATGGAGAATCTACACTACATCTACTAGATAATGACTTCACTCCACCACCTACTAGACCTTTGACAGTAGATCACATGAGAGAAAAGTAGGAACACAACTCAGTTATGATAGAGATTTCTTCCTCCCTCTCCAATGCCGAATTCAATGATGTTAAGGATTGTGCTAATTCAAGAGAGATGTGGGATAGGCTTACAATGATATATGGAGGAGATAAACATATACAAAAAGATAAGGTTGATAGTTTGAGAGGAAAGTACATTGAAATTAGGATGAAGGATGAAGATAACATAACACAATATAGCAACATAATAAAGGAATTTGTTAGTTCCATTAGAGGTGGTGGTGTAACCTTGAATAACGAATAAGTGGTAAGTAAAATCTTGAGAAATATTTCTTCCAAATATTCTATTAGAGTATCTGACAATTCAGGAATTGAGATCTATACTAAACAACATTTTTACTCTTGAAGCCCTAATCGGGAAGCTGACTGCATTTGAGATTAGAAATTATGGTAAGGGTCTATCGACCATTGAAACTCCCTTCAAGTCATTTTTAAGCATTGGACCATCTAGAAGAGAAAGAGAAAATCAGAGTTCATATGGAAGTGAGTATGATAGTATTCTAAATGAAGAAAAAGAGTGTGAAGAATTGGAAGAACTACTAGCCAACAGACTACCTAGAGGTAAAGGAAAGTACAAAGATAAGTTACCATTGAAATGTTTCAATTGTAATAAGATTGGAAATATTGCATCTAGATGTCTTGAAAATGAAAATAATGATAAGAATGAAAAAAGAGACAACCGGAACCAAAGATTCAGATATTTTAAGGAAAAAGGTAAGAAGTGTTTCTACCTAGCTGAGGAAGGTGTAAGTGATGATGAATTTGATGATACCAAAGAAGGATACAAAGTTGTCTGTGTTTCTATAAATGAAGAATTAGATGAAGAAAATTATGAAGATGAAAAAGAACTTGTTTTTCATGTAAGTAAACCAGATCCATGGATTATTGATAGTGGATGTTCACATCATATGACTGCTGATATTGACAAGTTTGATAACCCAGAAGAGTATAATGGAAGATTTGTCAGATTTGGAAATGATGCTCCGTGTCCTATAAAAGGTAAAGGATCCATTATTTTAAATGAGAAGATGAAATGTAATGATGCATATTGGGTTAATAGACTGAACTATAATCTATTGAGTGTTTCAAAACTGAACAATACTGGCCACTGACTAGAATTTTAGAACAAAAAGGTGAAGATCTATGGTGCTAATGGAGATCTGATTGGAGCTGGTGGACAATCAAGAGGTAATCTATTTTATCTTGTTATTGATGCAAAGAGTTTCCTTTTTGTTAAAACCAAAGATGTATTCCTATAGCATAAGATATTGTGTCATGTGAATTTTGATAACTTGATCAAAGTGAGTAAAAAGATTTGAGTCAAAGGACTACCAAAATTATGGAAACATGATAAATTTATTTTGTTTGTTAATGATTATTCAACAATGATGTCTATTATGTTTCCAAAAGAAAAATATGACGCATTTCAAATATTTAAGTAGTATAAAGAAAGAGTTGAAAAGGAAACATGAAAACAATTGAAGTTTTTGAGATCTGATAGAGGAAGTGAATTTATCTCTGATGAATTTACCATCTTCTACAATGAGTATGGAATTAAAAGACAAGAATCTACACCAAGGACCCCACAAAAAAATGTGATACCTAAGAGAAGGAATAGATCCATTGTTGACTGTGCTAGAAATTTGTTGATTGACAAAAAGGTTGTACAAACATTCTAGAGAGAAGTCATAAGTACTGTAGTTTATACTCTCAATAGAGTACAATTGAAGAAAGGAACCAAAACGACACCCTATGAACTCTAGTTTGGTCACACACCAAATGTAAGTTACTTCAAAATTTTTGGAAGTAGGTGTTACATACTGAAAGATGCTAGAAATGGAAAGTTTGACTCTAAAGGAGAGGAATGTATATCTCTTGGTTATTCATCAAAGATAAAAGAATATAAATGATTGATCAAGGCTACTAACAAAATTGTTGAAAGTGAAAATGTGAGGATTGATGAATTTGTAGAAAGGAATGAAGAGGATATCAAAAAGGAACCCAAGGATTGCAAAAGATTTGTCTATGTACAAGAAGGTAATTTGGTTGACAACACCAAGAAATAGCAAGAAGAAATCAATGAACAATATGAGACTCCACTCATATGAGAAAGGAGATTAGAATGTTGGAGTCATGATAAGAAGTATGTTGAAAAATAAAACATGTTTGATTTTTGAATTTGAGCAAATATTAGTGAAGGATGGACTAGAGAATGAAGATTGGATGAATGAAATGAAAGAATAAATTGATCATATTGAAAAGAATAACACTTGGCCACTGGTATCGAGACCCAAGGATAAGAATTCGATTGGAAAAAAATGGATTTTTAGAAATAAACTCAATGAGAAAGGAGATGTGATTAGAAACAAATAAAGATTAGTCTACAAAGGGTATGCACAAGAAGTTATTGACTATGGTGAAATTTTTTCACCTGTTGCTAGATTAGAAGGTGTAAGAATATTGCTTGCATATGCTACTTACAAAGGATTCAAAGTTTATCAAATGAATGTTAAGTTTGCATTTTTGATATAGTCAAGGTAGGTGGATCCAATGAAGGACAATCCAAACCTTGTAGCCAACAGAATTACACAGTAGATTACTCAACAATGCAACACAAAGTAATTGTTTAACACTGATTTTCATTAACATACCTTACTGTGAGGCCTTCTGGGTTAGGGCCAATTACAATAAAAAACAATTCTTCAAGATCCACAGCAGATCCAATACAATCCCAACTAGTTTAGCTCTAAAGACAATCAGAAGCTGATATAAACCCTAAGGAAAATCTAAACTTGAGCTCATAAGCCTCCAAGAAATCTCCTTGTTCCCAAGTATGCAAACCCCTAGCCCTACTACAAATAACTATCAGATATCAATTTGATCTACAAGAACATGAAGAATTTTCCACAAATTCACCAACTTCAGCTCTCAAGCTTCACATCTAACATCTAGATCTAGTAAGTTCTATCTTCTTGTCTTGTGTTGTGTCCCCAAAACATCTACCCAAGCACTTCTTAAATACTAATCATCAACCACAAGTCGACAAGATGAAACCCTTAACTCCCCAAAACAAATAATTAAATGCCATACAAGTCAGCTTACAAATGTATACAAACATTTAACTCAGCATGTCAGCCCATAACAATGGATACCAACAATAAATGCACCAAGTTGGCTCAACAAATCACACAAAACTCCAGTCGGTAAACCAAAACTATCGAGCGACATTGAACTAACTGAGCAAGCCAAACATTTCCAAGCACTAGTGTCAACCGAGCACCACATGCATGACCAAGTAACACTTTCACCGAGCGCCAGAGACTATCGAGTTCCTTCAGTGATCGAGCTTTCTTCAATGATCGAGACTGTTAGTCATGGCTGTAATCGAGTAACATCAGCCAAAATACCAACACTCCATGCAGTTTCATCAAGGACAAGAATGCCCCTGCATCAGATACCCTAGGCTCCAAAAGATGTTCATATGTGAGAAGAACATCTTTTAGGATTCAACACATAAATCCCAAACTAGTTCTTCACATATAAGTCCTCCACCTTTTCTGCTTGCAAATTCTTCCACTTCAGTTTCCTCTATCTCTTCAAGTCTTTCCTTGACAATGTACAGGTCAGTTCTCCATACCGATCATTCATTTTCTCTAGATCCACAATCTCATCTCGGCTACCAATACTCAGGCTTCTCCTACTGAGCATTGTATCCATCAAAGGCATCAGTAAAAACTTCCTGTCATCCTTCTCAATAGTAAATACATTTTGGACATAGTCATAAATAGCTCTGTAATCATATTGCCAAGGTCTACTGAGCAATATATCATAACTATTAATCTTCACAATATTACAAAGCACAAGATCCTTGTACTGGAAAATTTGAACATCAATGAAGCATTGTTCTCTAACTTCCAAAGCATGAACATCTTGTAACCAGCCAAGCCTATAAGGATAAGGATGCTTCATTCTATTCAAACCAAGTTACTAAACTAGGTCCTTAGAAACAAGGTTATCACTACTACCACTATCAACAATAACATCATAGAGTTTACCTTCAGTCTTGCATCAGGTCCTAAACAAGTTACTCCTCTGACAAGGTTCATCCTTTGTACCAAGAAATGTTTGCTGAAGCAACAAGTTCTCTGATTCAACTTCATTCTGAATGTTCTCATTCATCATAGCAGTACATCAGTCAACCTTCTTCTGTGTACACTCAAAAGAATGGCATCCTTCCTCTCCATAGTTATAACAATTACCCTTATAGACAAATCTACCTATCTTCTTCTTTGGTTCCATAGGTTTCTATTAATCTTCTGCATCAGTCAATTTATCCTTCACCGAGTGATCAATCTTTTCCTTCCCTTGAGAGTTACTAGGTTGTTTCCTCTTCAACTTATCTTCTTCCTTAAGTGCATACTAATAATCATCTTAAATAGAATCAATCTTTAGCATACCAAGCTCATCCTAAATATTGAATCTGAGACCATTCACAAATTGAGCTACCTTTTCCTTACCAAGCTCTCGGTGTCTAGACCGAATAGTAAGTTTGTAGAACTCCTCGATATAATCTTCAATAGACAAATCCTTTTGTTTTAGATTCTGCAACTTCTTAAATAGGTCAAACTCATAGTCAGCTAGTATGAAATTAGCTTTCAACTTAGTCACCATCAACCTCCACCAATTTATCTTTGTTTCTCCTTCATCTTCTCAGTCTCTTTGTAGTTCCTTCCACCAAAGAGCAGCATGTCATTTCAACTTTGTCTGTGCTAATCTCACCCAAAGAGGATCTTCAATTTCTTCCAGCTCAAAGAAATCTTCAAGTTCACCAATCTAATCAATCAGATTGTCAGGCTTCAAAGTATCAGAGAAAGTAGAAACTTCCATTTGGTAATTACTAAACTGAGCAACAAATCTAGGTAACCGAGTAGTTCTGTCTTCACCAGATTTGTTCCTCTGGTCATCACCACTAGATCTAGTAGTTTCAAATTCTTTAGCAGCTTCTTCATAGCCATCCTCAGTACCAATATTTTGAGGTATACCAGCAACAGTTCTCATGATCTCAGTGATGATGTCATTATTCATCAATTCCATCTCAGATCTAAAATCTGATTTCACCTTCTCTATGATCTAGGATTCAACAGTATCACAAAGATCATAAATAACTCTAGGGTCCAACCTTCTTAGAGGCATCCTTAAAGATAAGAGAACCCTCTGCAACAAACCCTTACTGACCACCTTGTGACAATTTCCAAGTTGTAACAAGTCAGATCTCAACCTGCAATCTTACAAACAACTAGGGCACAGTTCCACAAGTTTAGTGCTTTGGATCTACAATCTAGATTGCACACAATCTCTTTAACAACAAGATCAAATTCACAAGATCAGCCTTGCTAGGTCAACCTTCTACTTCAACAAGATCAAACTCTCACTCTGATACCACCTGATGCTGTCAAGGTACGTGGATCCAATGAAGGATAGTCCAAACCTTGTAGCCAATAGAATTAAACAAAGGATTACTTAACAATCCAACATAAAGTAATTGTTTAATATTGATTTTCATTAACATGCCTAGCTGTAAGGCCTTCTGAGTTAGGCCCAATTACAATCAGAAAATAATTCTGCAAGATCCACAACAGATCCAAGACAATCCCAGCTAGTTCAACTCTGAAGACAATCAAAAGCTAATGGAAACCCTAAGGCAGATCTAAACTTGAGCTCACAAGCCTCCAAGAAATCTCCTTGTTCCCAAGTATGCAAACCCCTAGCCCTACTACAAACAACTACCAAATATCAATCTAATATGCAAGAACATGAAGAATTGTCCACAACTTCACCAACTTTAGCTCTCAAGCTTTGCATCTGACATCCAGATCTGCTAAGTTGTATCTTCTTGTCTTGTGTTGTGTCCCCAAAACATCTACTCAAGCACTCCTTAAATACTAATCATCAGCCATAAGTCAGAAAGATGAAACCCTTAACTCCCCAAAACAAATAATTAAATGCCATACAAGTTGGCTTAAAGAATTATACAAATATTTAATTCATCATGTCGGCCCATAACAATAGATACCAATAATAAATGCACCAAGTTGACTCAACAAATCACATAGAACTCTAGTTGATAAACTAGAACTACTGAGTGATAATGAACTGACCAAGGAAGCTAGGCATCTCCGAGCACCAGTGTCAACTGAGCACTGCAGGCATGATCAAGTAACACCTTCACCGAGTGCCAGAGACTATCGAGTTCCTTCAATGATTGAGCTTTCTTCAATGACCAAGACCATTGGTCAAGGCTACAACCGAGTAACACTGACCAAAATACCAACACTCCATGTAGTTTCACCAAGGAGAAGAATGCCCCTTCCTTAACCTTGTAAGCCCCTGCATCAATTTTTGAATAGAATTCTTGAAGAAGAAGTTTACATTGAACAACCCAATGGATTTTTTGACAAAAGAAATATAGATATGGTATGAAAATTGTATAAAGATCTATATGGATTGAAGTAGGAACCCCAAGCATGGTATGAAAGACTACAATTTTACTTAGTTAAGATTGAACATGAAAGGACTAGTGATAACAACAATTTATACTTGAAATGTGAGAGTTTTGATGAAATTTTGATTGCTAAGATATTTGTTGATGACATTATATTTGGTGGTAATGAGATAATGTCTATATCATTTTCTGAGGAAATGAGAAAGGAATTTGAGATGTCTATGATAGGAGAGATTAAATTCTTTACTAGACTTCAAATTCAACAAGGATGGGATCTACATAATGCAATCTAAGTATATCAAGGAGATCTTGAAAAGATTCAATATGGAAGACTCAAAACTGGTTGGAACACCGATGACTACTAGTTGTAAATTGTCAAAGGAAGATGACACTAAGGAAGTGAGTAAGACACTTTACCAATCTATGATTGGTAAAATAAAATATGTTGTACATAGTAGACCTGATATTGTAGATTTTGTTGGTATAGTTGCAAGGTTTTATGCAAACCCAAAGGAGGCACATATGTCTATAGTGAAAAGGATATTTAGATATTTGAAAGGGATTGTAGATTTTGGTTTGTTATACACAAAAAGAGGAGAGTTTGATCTCAAGGTATATACTGATGCTGACTAGCCTAGAAATATGGATGATAGAAAAAGCACTAGTGGTGAAGCTTTCTTTGTAGAAGAAAGGCTAGTGACATGGTTAAGAAATAAAAAAAGTTGTATTTCACAATCTACTACCGAACTTTAGTATATTATCGCAGCTATGAATTGTTCTAACATTGTCTAGATCAAACAACTATGACAATGTATGCATGAAGAGATTACTGATCCAATTAAAATTTATTGTGATAATACCAGTGCTATTAACATATCAAAGAATCCTATGATGCATTCAAAGACAAAGCATATATCTATTAAGTATCACTACTTGAGAGAGAAAGTACAATATAAGCATGTGGGATTGGAGTATGTGAATTCTAAAGAACATATAGCTAATATATTTACAAAACTACTACTGAAGGATTCTTTTGAGTACCTTTGAGGTAACTTAGGGGATCTTCCCCTATCCAATGTGCACTAAGAAAAGATGCATGCTACATCAATTAAAGTAATTAATAGAATATAGATATCATGTGAGTTGATGCTAGTGTTCACTCTTTAGGTGAAGCCTGAAGTTGTGAAAAAGGAAGTTTATGACTATAATGAGAAATCTATAAATTTGAGGTATGATTTGAAAAGTTTGTATGTCTTTGGCATTGTTGTCAAAGAGGAAGAATATATTAAAGATGGAGATGAATAAGTCAATTGATGTAAGAGGAAGCTTATCAAAATGAGGGAGAATATCATTAATGATTACTAAGATAATGTTTCTGATGTACTAATGAATAAAGATGATGGAATTAGAATGGAAGCTATTGTCAAAGAGGATCAGTACATAAGAATACTACTGATAGGAAGAGATAGATTATAGATGGAAGATCAAAAACATAAATGAAGAAGTTACAACTCAGAGGGAGTATATGAATGATAGTGAAGGATACCATCATCAATTGAACACTAAATTTGTTAGTGTTTCCATCAATGCCAAAGAGGGAGATTGTTACTATAAATGATAGTAATGTTGAAGATTGATTATCTCATGGAGCTGATGATGAAGACTAACCAAGATAAAATGAATACATGATGATATTAGAAAGGTTAGATCAATTATTTTCTTTTCATTGATGTTAATGTGAGGCCTATCCCAACCTTCATAGTTTGCAATGAGTGTGTAGGAGATTGACCATGGTTCTAAATGCGGGGAACAAAGAGTGAAACTATGTTAAACAGTAAAGATAAGGTTTTGTGTAGTGAAAAGACATGAACCCTGATGTCTTGTGTTTTTATTCATTAAAGTATTTGTTGAATGATGTATTTTAATTTGATTTAATTATTTTATGTTAGTCATGTTGTGTATGAATGGGTTGAATTTTTTTTTGTGTCACTTGACAAATGGTTGTATGAGGTGTTGGCATGACTAAACCTTTTAACTAGGATAAGTATGACACAAAATAGAGAGTTAACTTGTAGAATCCCCATGATTACCAAGGGTTTAGGAAGTTTTTAGATGGGTCAAGAATGGATAAAATCATAGGTTAATTTCAAGTAAGATTTTGGAGGGTCTAGGAAGCTTCTAGAGGCCAGTTAGGGTCAAATTTATCTACCCCACTAGGTATACTAAGGGTTAGGGGTTAAATTTTGGTCATTAGAAGGCCCTAGACTCATAAATGAACCTTAAAATGTACCCCCAAAGTCAAGATATGAGTTAGGAGTTTTGAGAATTTGGGCAAGCCATCTTCTCAACTTCATTTAGTCTTCAAACCTCAATTATGAGGGGAGCAAAATATTTGGAGGAGTTATGGTGAAGGCACCCTTTGCATTTGTGGCTTTAAGTTAGTGGTTGAGTAGGAGACCATTTAGGGAGGCTTTAGGATTTTTCCTAGGTTGTTCACCCACTCTCTATTCTTAGAGACTCATAGATTTAGAAGAAGGAAACAACATATAGGGAGAAAGATCATCTCAAACTTCATTATTTTCCTTAAGCTTGGACTTGAGGTTGGTTTCATTTTTAGAATATCTTAGAGTATCTTTTTATTATACTTGTATATAGCTTGAAAAATCCATTAATGGAGTCTCTATATATTTGTTTCAAACTCCATGGGTTTCCATGGAGGTACTTTGTAAATCTTGTATTTCTTTGTGCTTAATTTTTTTATGGGTTTCTTCAAGGCACACTCAACCTTGGGAGGATAGAGTAACCTTGAAGGGGTGAACGTTAGAGACTACCCATGTAGTGAAAAGTCTCCCATGTGTGGAGGGATGTACATGGGTGTGCAAGTCCCCATGATGCCAATCATGCCTAAGGGCTTTCGGGGGTCATAAGGGAAAATTTGATGTCTTAAGGCCATGGTTCTAAATTTGTGGAGATGGTTGTTGTAAAGGAATGTTGAGCCCATGTGTGACCCATTCCTCTTGTATATGTTTTATTTTATGATTGGTTTATCCTCATGTGGAAAGTCCTCTTTCACCCCTAAAGTTTTAGGTCTTTTGAAGACCTTGTAATTCCATGGGTTTGGGTATTATTTTCCCCCTTGTGCATGTTTTGTTCAAGTTATGGCTATGCTTGTGTGTCTCCTATTGCATTCATTGTTCCCCTAGCTCAGGGGTGACTTTGAAAAGGTCTAGGTTGGGAAGTGAGTCTCCATGGTCAACCAAAATATTATGCAACTTCTTAGCTTGGATCTTGAAGGAGTCTTGGATACAGTTTAAGGGTTTCCCTATTTTGTAAAGTTGGATCTCCTAGCTGATGGATATTTTGTATATTTTAGAAGGATTAAAATGAAATTTGTTCGTAAGTTTTCAAGAAATTGAAGTTGTAAGAATTATTATTTATACATAAATAAAAGAGGGGCATTTAAATTCCCATACTTGTAAGAATTAATGTTTCCAAAATTATTCTTATTAATATGGATTAATGCTAGTTCTTAGACAAAATTAATGATTAGTTCCTTATTATTTGATTATTATAATATATGATGTTATGTTTCAAAGATGCTTTTAAGATTATTATTTAAATTTTTTTAACTGCTCACCTAGTTAATTAGATGAATTTTAAAGTATTAGTAGAGCTAGAATACTTGTTTAATTTGACACCTTGTTTAGATCATGTAAACACACACACACATATATATGTTAATATCTTTTATAAAAGATTTATGTATCATCTTAAAATGGAATCACTTCCATGTTAAGAATGTTTATCCCTCTGAGTAAGTGGTTTGGGGTCATGTTGAATGCCTTGAATGGATACTCGACTTGGATCTAGCTTTTTCCCCTGTTCTGCCCCATTTTCCACTTGTTCTTGGCATTTTCCTAGCATTTTGGACTGTGAACCTGAGATTCTTGACCTTAGGGTCAAGGTCGACCTTTTAGGTCAAGGATGACCTCAACCCTGGCCTAGGTCAAGGTCGACCTCATCCTTGACTCTAGGGTCTGGGATCTTGGGGTTAGCTTCCCGTTTCAGGATTTCATCAAAATCTTATCTTTTCCCTCTTCAAGGCCATTATTTCTCGGATTAAGTGTTGAATTCCCAAATTAATATTTGAGGTGGACCTTTCTTGAGATTTGTATAGGATTCCTAATTTATTATTGGAGAATAGCGTTTCTCGAGTTTTGTGCCTAATGCTCAAATTAACTTTGGGTTTGACCTTACCTCAAATTTTGTGACAAGGCTCTTAAGTAATTATTTTATTTCTATATTAAGGGTGGTCCCCTTCTAGATTTTTGTGTCAAGACTTGAATTTAATTTTCTCTCCATGTGCACCTCTCTAGAGTTTTGTGCCATGGGCCCTTAATTATTGTTTTCTATGAGGCCCCTCTTGTGCCCTAGATCACTATAAAAGGGAGCCTTCCTCTCTCATTTTCTCCATCTCTCAATCTCATCTCACAATCTCTCAAGCTCTCAAGAAAGAAGATCAAGCATTCAAGCATTCAAGCCTTCAAGCATTCAAGATATAATTCATCAAGGAGATCCATTAGTAGCCATTGAAGGATTCAAGCTCTATGGAGCTCTCTTGTTGAAGATTCCTCCATTTCCATTCAAGCCTCTTCCAAATTCAAGATCCATTCAATATTGGTGTTGAAGATCTAAAGACAATTGATTGGAGACATCCTACATTTGATTCTAAATTCATCCATTCTTGTGGATTCAAGGATTCAAATCCTCCACAAGGGTTTCAACTCAAGCAAGGTGAATTGTTCCATTTACTTTGTTTATTCCAGCAATTTCAATTCAATTTTAAGGTTAATTCCTAAATTGGGGTTTGACTAAGGCAAACCCCTACCCTGCCAACAAAAAAACCATTTTTATTGTAGGTATAGGTGCAGAACTTCAGATCTAAGATTGGATTTGGATACCCTTTTCAGTAAACTTCTGAGATCTATGAACAAAGTCAAAATCGACCTTCAGAATAAAAATGTAGCCTTTGACCTTTTATGAGGGTGAAAGTCAACTTGATCTCATCTTGGAAAAAGATTTCTAGGTTTTGTAAATCTCACAGTTTCGGTTCAATACAACATAAGAATCAATAGTTTTTGAGATCATTTGACAGGTTTTTCAGTCGATTCTTTTTCGGAGGTAAGTACCTTTATTTCCTAATTTCAATATTAATCATCTACATTTACTTCCCATATCAATACAATTTCATGTAAGTGTAAAATATTGGTTTTGGGGTCTCTTTTATGTGCAAACCATTGTCCTAAGGCCCCATCCATATTTTATCCTATACATTTTGGTGAACCTGACATACTTACCCCTTTCTTTTGTGGATTTAGATGCCCTATTGTGTTAGATCTCTCTTTCTATTATCTTGTGTGTTCACCTTCACTTTACATTTTGGTGAACCCGACATACTTACCCATTTCTTTTGTGGATTTAGATGCCCTATTGTGTTAGATCTCCCTTTCTATTATCTTGTGTGTTCACCTTCACTATACATTTTGGTGAACCTGTGATAGACAACTCTTTCTTTTTGGTGTTAGATTTGCATTTTATGTTAGATCTTATATGCTTATTAAAGTAGACTTTCTTTATGCTCTTGCATTTATATTTCAAAAATACAAAAAAATTGCAAAATTTCTTCAAAAATACAAAAACATTTACATTGCTTTGTGGAATTAGATGTCATATTGTGTTTATAGTATTCAATTTCCTTTTCATGCTTATGCATTTGGATATATTTAGATCTATTTTCTATGCATTTGTTTATTGGTTATCATGTTGCAAAATTTATCTCAAGTATTTTTCAAGTGCTTTATTGAATCTTTGGATGGGGATGTTGATTTTTCTCTTCCTCATGAAACCATTGTGAATGATCCCTTGGATAAAGACATTGATTTATCCCCTCCTCCTAAAGAATATTTGATACACGAGGGTGATTTATTAATACATGATGGTGACTCTTTTCCTAAAACACACTCCCTTTATGCAGAAATTTTAGTGAAAGAAGATGACATTATAGATTCTTTACATCCATTTGAGATTCCTTCTATTGATGAGGCATTAGTGGAGAATGATATGAATTCCCTTAATGCTTTCCCTTTTAGTGATGATCCTATGGAGAATCAAGATCTTACCTCATCTCCTCCTAGGATGTCCTCTTTTCTTCCTTCTTGTGAATCTATTTTTAGTGTTGAGACAACTACCATGGTTTATCCTAGACCCTTGTTGACTTTAAAAGGTTTTCCTTGCATTACTATCAAAGGAAAACCTATGGAGTCTTTTAATGATCAAGATTCGATAGCTCACACTTATCGTACAAGGAAACACCTTCACCCTAATCTAGTGGTTTCTACTTCTTTACTACCTTCTCAACCTATTCTTCCTCCTCCACCTCATCTTCCTAGCAAGGAGTATGATTTGATAAACCAATTGCAAAATACTCCTGCCAAGATTTCTTTATGGGAGCTTCTTCAAACTTCACCTACCTACTATGTGTAATACCCCAAAAATGGGCTATAGGTTCATTAACCTCCTATATCAACATATCAAATGAAATTGACATTAAAGTCCTAACCTAAGGCACATCTGAACATCATCAAATCCTAATTGATTATCTCAACTTCTGCATCAGGGAATATTCCTAGTAATATTCCTAATTATCTTAATTATCTTTAATTTTATAATTATTTGGTGATAAATCATATTTATCCTAAAGTTTGATTAATTGAATATTCTAAATATTTAATTAATTAAGTTTAATTCTGCCACTTAATTATTTAATTGAAGTTGATTCTATTTATTCCTAAATTATTATTATTTAAATTTGACAATAAATCCAAAATCTTACAAATAATTGATTAAATATTTTATTTAATTAATTAAATCATTTTGTCAATTTTTAATATTGTAATTTTGAATAAAAGTTTGAAAAATAATCGATTAACCCATAAATCAATTGTTTTATTTTTCAAAATCAGTTAAGTTGGAAATAAATCACTCTATTATTAAATTAATTCATAAATAAAACATGCACAATCAAGAAAAGCAGAAAACTATCAATTATCAATTAAATCTAAACTCTATTTTGAGTTGAACTTTGCTTTTGCATGTTTTTGTGAGTTAAATATCCTTTATTTAAAAATAACTCACAAATCAACTTGAGTTATTTGAGTGATTTATGGCTTTTCTCATGCACCTCCAAAGCCCTGGATTTCTATAAAACCAAGGCTCAGCTCTTCACAAATCATCTCATGAATTTGCAAACTTACTCTGCAAGAATCATAGCATATCAAATTTGAAGAATTTGAACGATTGAAGCTTGAAGAATCATCTTGGGAATTCAAGTTTGTGAGATCATCAATATTTTACATAGCATTGCATATCATATTAGAATTTCATTTCTAGATTAGTATATCATATCAGTTTTTACATATCATAGATTTCATATCATTTTTCATCACAATTGCATCTAAAATCCAAAAACATAGATTACTTGCATTCATTTCATATCCATCTTTGGCATTCAAATCCTTCGTTTAGGTGTCGTCAAGGTCACTGATCTTGATTACAATCTGAGAACATCATACTCGCACCTATTAGAAGGTAGTAAATCACCTGGTTAGATTAGTTTTTAATTACTTGCACGATTTTGATTTTAAGCTAACCTCTAATGTTTTACTGAAGTGTTGTGTCTACAAATCAAGTACAAAATTCACAAACACATTTTCTGGTGCTCACTGTGGGGCCCTGATATGGGTTTCCAATTCAATTCTATCAATTTATGTCTTTTCTTCTCAATTTCTGAGCCAAAACTATGATTTTTAAATTCTGTCAGTACAATTTTCGTATGAGTTTATGACAAAAGTCATCTCAGACTATACCCACTGTCATATGATAGTATATTGGATCGAGAATCATGCCAGACTGTACACACTATCATTTGAAAGTTCAACTATCGTATCATCATACACCCAGTGTTGTACGAGTTTCTGGACTGTCATCTGGAAGTAGACCCATTGTCGTATGAGTTTTGGCACTAGGTTTTCATTGTTGTTTCATTTTTCAGAGCAGTTTGTTAGATTTGATTTTCAGATTTCAACTAACGGCTAATCTTAACAATTGAAATTCTTTGTTTTTGATTGAATCCTGCAGGTTTTGATTGGAAAAAGTGCAAGAATTGCTAAAAATAGGGTAAAATCTAGTAAGTGTGTTGCGAGGAATTCAGGTAATCTTCTTAGCTGATAAGACTTCAATTTTGGATCTAAAATGAACATCTCATGTGTCTAGCTTGAGTGACTTTTATTGCTTTCCTATCACAGACTTCATTTGGGCTCTAGAAACGAACATAGATTTTCTTTCAACATCTTTGTTACACATAGTAAATAGGCCCTATGAACACTATTCATGGCTCTTGAGAGAGTGAGTTTCCAATGAAACTCTTCTCAATGAAGGAACCCTTGTAGGTAGGGAGGATATTGAGGGAGTCTCACGTTCCACTAGATCCATGTGTCTTCAACTTTTGATCGAGGCATTCTCTCTCTGAAGAGGTTGATAGATCACGAGGGGTTGACATCATAGATCTTTGTGAGATAATCTTAGTCTTAGCATGTTGGATTTATCTATCTGCTTTGTTTGGGTTAAAAGTGAAAAGGCTAGGGGATTATGCTCTACTTCCTTTTTGGATAGTACCAGAAACCCAAATCCTTGAATCTGGAACTAGTCTCCATGTGGTATATCTTGTGAGTCACCTTTAGAGAGGGTTAACCATAATGGACACTCCCTTAATTGGGTCAACCACATTGACAGAACCTCAAGCGGTAATAGCCATTGTCACCATGGTAGTGACAACCGCTATATAAATGTCCTTGTGGAAGAAATCTTCATAGGTGTGGTTCATTGTTGGGTTGTCAGATCTCCCTAGCAGCTCCTAATTGATTAAATTATCAGACTATGTCAAAACCCTAGTGCACCAGGATTGGAGTTCACCCCTTTGGATCATAAAAGTTGCAGAGTCAGACAATTACTAAAAACCCTAGCGAGGCCAAATTTTCATTTTCTAGGAATATGTGCATTACTGCAAAAACTTTTTGGAACATACATAATTAGCACTTCTAGGATTAGCACAAATAAGTCACTTGATTGTTCATGCGGAAGGTTGCTTTTTCCCTTGTTCATTATTTTCAGACATTCTTGAAATCACTTTCTTGCTACTTTGCATGCTTTTTTATCTATCTGGTAACTGAAAATGAACAAATCTGTTACAATCCTCAAATCTGGACAATACCATTTGCAAACAGTCCAAAACTGAAAACCCTAAATTTGCAAAATTTGAAGTGAAATTCCTTTTTGGAGTCAAAAGTCATCTCAGGAGGTCAGAAAGTCATATGATTTTTTTTCAAATTTCATTTCATTATTGCCCAACTATCGTATGGTAAAGAACCCAGTGTCGTATGAGTCTTTCTGCTAGTCAAATTCAAAAATTCAAATCCTACTAGCAATTGTCGTGCAAGTTTTGCAACTATCGTATGAGCTTTTCAACTATTGTTTCATAGCATACCCACTGTCGTACGAGTCTACAGAGTGTCATTTGGGAAAATTTTGAAAAGTTGTCAGAAAATTGTCAGAATTGCCAGATACTTAGCTTTTTTTTTCAGCCTATTTCTAGAATCTGTCAAACAAATCACTGTGTCAGGAATAGAGCAGTAGCTATTGAGAATCCTATCATTTTCCAAAAGTGGCCTTTTGAATCCAATTTAGCCTTCGGTTTAATTGATTTGAGTCTTTATCATCTTGTGTCAAAACCTTGTCATAACTATCGATCTTCAATCAATCATCAAAAAGACTAAGTGTTGTGAACTCATTTCCACTATCTTTTGAGAATCATACCCATACATCTAGGGCATAGTCTCCCTCATCTAAGTCAAATCTATGCTCCAATCAATCAAACCTTGACAAGGTTGTGTCATCTAATTTTCTTGCATCAAATCATTCTTCTGTTGTCTTCATCCTATTCTCCTCACTTCACCTAAGGTTAATGGTGGAAACTAGAGCTTCCTCACATGAGAAGTCTGGAGAAGTATCCCATACCTTACCTATAACTACTACCAGGGGTCCAACTCTTGAGAAAATTTACAATTTTGGTCTTTACGAAGATGATGGCCTTGGAAATTTTTGATTAAAATATGGGTACATTCCTCCTTCATCAACTCACGGAGGTAATCAACAAAATCCTCCTCAATCTATCCCAGGTAGAACTCCCACCATGTCTCAAGCAGGGACAAACTTTGTCTCTCAAAGAGCTCAATCTCAACATGGTGTAGATTAGGAACCCACACCTGAAGAAATTTCTCAATATCAAAATGATGATAACTTCAAATGAATGATGAAGCATTTCTTGAAAGAAGATAGAGAAGCATAATTTTTGGAGTTAGCTCATCAAGGAGCTAAGCTTCCTCCCACTTTTAATGTCAAAGATATCATCACACATGAGGAAGAAACTCTGATAATAGCCATGATGAAATAGATGCATGCTTTACAAGTCAAATTGAATAAACTCAAAAAACAGAAGGAACCCAAGGATTTCTCCATGGAGGCTCTATGTCCTTTTCCATTTGACAAAGACTTGTACATGCCACCATTTCCAAAATGAGTGGAGATGCCGAAGTATGATAAATATGATGGAGACTCTGATCCTTAAGATCATGTTAGAGGGTTTTGTACATAATCCATGGAGTTCATGCATGAACCTACCTATTTGATGCACCTCTTTCCTAGATCTTTGGGTGGAGCATCCATTCATTGGTTTTCTAGATTGCCTCCTACGATTAAAACTTTTGAGGAGTTGATTAAACTATTTTATCAACAATACTCCTACAATATTCAACACCTGGTCACCATGATCGATATCTGTAACCTCAAGCAATATCTAGGAGAACCATTCCTGACATTCCTCAAGAGGTGGTGAAAGAAGTTCTCTCTATATGCTAGACCAATTCCCAAAATGGAGAAACTTGAAATCTTTATCAATAACCTTGTCCCAGAGATCAACTACCCATTACAAATGCAAGATCATACATCTTTTGACAAAATGGTAGATAATGCAATCAATATTGAGAAAGTACTTGTCAAGAAAGGAGATATCATTCTTCAAAAGGACAAATACGAATCTAGATCTAGTTCGAAAGATAAGAAAAAAAATTGGAACAAGAACAAAGGCATTGTCACAGATGGCATTGTTGACAATATCTGTGCCCCATCAAAGGCACCAGCCTACAACCTAACTCTTGGTTCCCAAGCCATTAAAGCTTCAGAACAAAAGTCATCTGAACCATTCCAAAAGAAGCCAAAATACAAATCTTGGGATAAAAAGTGAAAGTTCACTCCTCTTGGAGAATCTTTAGAATCAGCTATGAGAACTCTATTGGTTAATAACATCATCTCTTTGCTAGCAATCCAACAATATGATCCAGACCCCAAGCCACATTGGTGGAAAGAAAATGAATTCTATGATTTCCATCGAGGTAAAGGTCACAAAACTAATAACTGCTTACTGTTGAAACACACCATTCAAGATCTAATCGATAGTGGAGACATCATAGTTGACAATCCTAAGAGCAATAATGATCATATGGAATTTACAAAACCATTTCTACAGCATGGTCAAGGAGTTTCAACTTCTCAACCTAATATGGGGGCAAAAGTCAATTATGCCCACCCTGGAAATAATGTCATCACAATTGTATGAAGAGAAAGAGATCATTCCTCAACTAATGTAGTTACTCGATCACAAGGTCAAGCACATCTGAAAGGACAAATCCTAGATTCATCTAAAGTCCCTAAGATACCCTTCAATATTTCATCTGCTTCCAAACAGAAGTCTGCTTCCAAATCTTCCAATCCAAAGGATACAAGGCCTACATCTTATAGCATTGTTCAAAAACTCTAGCACACTAATGCCAAAATCTCTATGTTTGAGTTGCTTTGAATATCCCCAGCTCATAGAGCCATACTAGACAAAGCTTTGCTCAGTTCCAATGTTCTTGATGACCTTGATTTAGATAGGTTCCAGACTATGGTTGGACATCTTACATCTCTATAATATATCTCCTTTTCAGAGGAAGATGACAACTCATTGAGTCATCCACATAACCAGCCCTTGCATATAGAGGTCTTGATCTAGAACCATAGAGTCAAACATGTGTTGATAGATGGGGGCGCTAGCCTAAACATTTGTTCTTATAGCTTGATCACACAATTGGGATTTTTAGAATTGGCTATTGATCCTCGAAAGAAGATAACCATAAAAGCCTATGATGAACAAGAAAGATCTTCTAAAGGCACCATCTGTCAAGTGCTTGATCTACCTTTGGCCTACAACATCCTCCTAGGGAGACCATGGCTACATGAAATGCAAGCTATTCCTTCTACATACCATCAATGTTTGAAGTTTCCTTATGAAGGAGTAGAGGTTACTATCACTGCAGATCTGAATAAAACTTGCAATACATTGAAGGAAAGTACTGATAAGCTTGTTCCCAATAATAGAGAATCTTCTATAGAACAACTAAATGTTGCTTCAACATCCAAAATGGAAGACAATGCTAAAGAGGTCAATATCAAAGAAAATGGGATGGGAGAATATATTATAGAGCCAGTCTTATCTTTGACATCTCTCCCTATCTCACCTAAGTCTTATGGACAATATTTGTGAATAGAAGTGATTTGGAATCACCTCTATTTGTGTATGTGTGTGGGGAAAATGTAAGATTCACTCCAAAATCCAAATTCCCAAAGGAGAGATCCAATTTGATCAACCAAGAGGTTGATACCCAATTGAATCAATCTATGAAGAATATGAAAGAGAGAGAGAAACCCTATACTTCCCTATAGTTGGATTAAGCTAAAATCTAAAATAATTGAAGTGCAAATGCTAACCTTGAATTAGGGTAGATCTAGAAAATACTGAATTCTAGTTTTTGTATGAACTTTCTGAAGATTTTGTCACCTGTTTTGGACTGAAAATGCTAAGGTGGACAAAACCCAGAAATCTTTTCTCCAAATTCACACAGGTTGACTTTGACCTTTTAAAAGGTCAAAGACCACATTATTTATTTGAAGTCCAATTCCGATTCTATTCCTAGATCCTGAAAGATTTCCAAAAAGGGTATCCAAATTCACTCTTAGATCTGAGATTCCACACCTGTGCCTGTAAGAAAAATGGATTTTTTATTTGTTTGGGGAGGGTTTGCCTTGGTCAAAACCCGGTTTGGAATCAACCTTAATATTGAAACTGAAATAGGAGAATGCTAGCAAGTAGTATAAATGAATCTAATAATGAAGCTATGCAATTCAATAGATATGCTAATGTATTTGGAATGCAATCAAATATATTGATATGAAAGCTTGAACATAACATTATCAAACCTCCATGATTGTTTGCTTGAAATCCACCTTGAGGAAATAATGATATGGATCTTGAAGGAAGATCACACCACCATGGTGGCTAGATCTAGGGTTTGAATGATAGATCTTGAATGCTTAAGCCAAATCCCTTCAATATCTTGAATGCTTTAAATCCTTGATCTTCAATGGATAGCTTGGTTGAAGAAGAAGACTTGAATACTTGAGTGAATGCTTGCTTGATCACCTTGAGAGCTTGAGTGCTTTAGATGTGAATGATGGATGTCAAAATGAGAGAGGAAGGCCTCCTTTTATAGTGATCTAGGGCACACTCCTCTACATGGGCCACCTTGAAGAATTAAATCCCAATTAGGTCCTCACCTTTAAAAAATATACCTTGATTAAATACCATTAAAGGATTTACCATTTCAGAGCCTGAAACAGCCGACCCAGAAGCGGGAAATAATTTTCCCGAAAGCTAAATTACGAGCAAATGAAACTTTAAAATTTTGGTAGGAAGGGGTCAAGGTCAAGGTTGACCCTAACCTAGTTAGGGTTGAGGTCGAACCTGACCTAGTCAAGGTTGAGGTTGACCTTGACCTCAGACCCTAACTTTTGTCAGGTTCTGCAATAGGAGTTCCAGGGGTGCCAGAAACTTAGAAATTGATGTCAGATCACGACCCAATGTCAGGAATAGATAGAAAATCCTCAGAATGATATGATGGACTAGGAGGTCTCATTTTTTAATCCTACCTAGAAAATAGAAAATTAGGAAAGTCCTTAAGACCTTAACCCTAATTTCACCTAGAATGAAGAAATCAAGTGCAGAGAAGTGGAAGACAAGGGAGAATGCAAAGATGCCAATCATGACCCTAAACCACTTACTCAGAGGGCTAAATGCTCTTAACATGAAAGTGCTTCCATTTTAAGATGATACATTAAGCCCCCACTTTAGCAAGAGTATGGATTCAATGCAAACTCTTGGTAAAGGAGAAGAGAGAAGAGATCCTAGTGGATTCAAAATGAGATAAAATAACACTTAGCTAAAGACAAAAGCCCCCAAACCAAGGATTCTAACTCAACATACATACATGAGAGTATACAAAAGAAAAAGGGTTAGTACTAAACAACTCAAATCAATTAGCATAAGAAACCTTGCTAAGAAATATTTCTCATACCAATATAATATTTGGAAAGCTATCATAATAGCATAAATAATTACATAAGAAAGACAAGAGCAACACTATAGACAACATAGCTTCATGATCTAGTCCTACTAGCATGAAAGCAAAAAGAGAGAAAAGAGAAAGTGATTACCTCACCCAGTAAGATGCCTACCTTACCGTGAATCACCCTGGAGGGAGAGCCCAACAGGTTCACCCATAAACTGTGCTTGCAATTGTAATGCATCTTCTGATGGCTTTTGGAATATCCATAGATCCACCTTCTTGTATCACTATGAATATGAAATGCGTGTCTTCCCAAGATTTAGCAACTTATGTGCATTACCTTCAAAAGATTTAGCATATAGGTGCGTGTCTTTTTAGGATTTAGCTACTTATGTGCGTTACCCTCCAAGATTTAGCATATAGGTGCGTGTATTTTTAGGATTTAGCAACTTATGTGCATTACCTTCCAAGATTTAGCATATTTGAAACTAGAAATGCGTGTCCCTTCAAGATTTAGTAACTTATGTGCGTTACCTTTAGAGGATTTAGCATATTGAAAATTTTGAGAAATGCATGTCTCCTCGGGATTTAGCAACTTATGTGCGTTACCATCTGAAGATTTAGCATATGGATGTGTCTTTTCAAGATTTAGCAACTTATGTGCATTACCTTCCAAGATTTAGCATGTAAAAATAAAAAACTATAGTACAAGGGAGGCCCTATATATGCCCCCCTCCTTAAGATGGAAAAAAACATACTATTTTTCCATGTTAAGGAAAGAAGAAGAACAAGGATAAAGTCTTCTGCAGCATCCAAACAATATCCATAGAAAACACCCAATCCAAGCCAAGAAGGTCACAACTCCTATGAGGCCATGGAAGGGACAAATGTAAAAGATATCATGCAAGAAGTGAAAAGAAAGTAACCCTTAATGAGGGATAGCACACTATTCAATTTCCAAGGTGAGAGATGTATCGACCTTGGAAACCCAATGTCAAACAAAAAATAAGGTTTGCATAAAGGACATAGGTCTGCAAATGCAACCCATAATTTTTATGTATGATTGGATATCACATAATAGATAGATACTACTTAACCAAGGAAAGAGGTGAATCCCTAGAAAAGAAGAGAATACCAGATGAAATAACAATGCATAGATTTGAATAAGGTAGAAAATCATACCAAGCCACCAAGGCTAAAGTACTTCTACCAAACTCACAACCTGTATTTGTGACTCCATGTGTTAATGTTTGAAAATAGAAAAGAAGGATAAAGCATCATTGCCCCCCAAGTGTAGGAACAAAGATGGAAGAGGATACCTACTTCACAAAGAAGGAGATATCTTGTTCATAACAATGTATAGTATATCCTTAGTGAGAGATATTAACCCATACATCCAAGAGTATAGATAATTGTGAAAAGGATATGTCACTTATGGAAAAGGATCCTCAAGGAAAGAGATCTTATCACCAAGACCCTCACCAAAGAAGAGTGTGTTTAGATAATATATCATCTTTAAAAAGGTGGGAACAAAGATTCAATCATCAAGCCCCTAGTGAAGAAGAGCAAGAGGAATATTTGGAATGAGGGAAACAACTCTAACACTAGAGCAAGGGTGAGAGTTTATAAAGAACATAATTTTCAACATGGAGAAGAAGTGACAACTTAGGACAACAAATTCTCATGTAAGAAGGTTATCCATAGTCAAAATATCTATGAATATGATGAAATAATATTGCAATATAAACAAATACCACTTAAGCTAAGGAAAGAAGTTCCCTTAGAAAAAGAGAAGGAAGGAAGAACCTTTCCCCCCAAGGGATGAAAGACAAGGGATATTTTTACAAAACACATGTCCTAAGAAGAAAATATAATTCCTAGGAATGGATAAAAACATCATGCAAGATTATGGAAGAAGGAAACATAAAGAATCCCAATTAAATTTTAATAAAAAGACCTAATGGATCCTAAAAGACTGGATAAAATGATGCCTCTTGCCCCCCAGTCATGAGACAAGAGGATACAAAAATTTACTCCATCACTAATGGAGGGGAATCCCCTATATCAAAATTATGAAGAAGTTGTAAGACGGTGTGAGAAAAAGGTATAATACCACGTGCAGCCCTATCCCTAACATATAATTTGAAGTTGTTACAATCAGAAAGAAAATGAGTATTACAATAGTGGAAAGGACATTTAAATTTATATAAAGCATCAATAGGCATAGGTCTAAATCTTTCCTTTTTAGAATTCATTAGCTCCACATATACTATTTTAGCATTTTCTTGACGAGTGTTAGGATTATCCATTAGAGGTGTAGAGAGATGAGTGTTAAGGGTAGGATGAAGATCCACAACACTTAACTTGAATTGAGATTTAGAAGTTCCAACACCACACATGTCTAGTTTAGGAGGTATATAAATGGTAAATTTAATACCATGTTCATTAACTCCTAACTGTAAACCTTTATAGCCTTGTTTATTCACCATATTATATCTAGTAATGTACATAGTATGAAAAGCTTCTAGAGGAGGTCATTATTTATCATGTTCATGAGTAAAGGTTGTATAAGGTGGGATAATAGGTTTGGAAGAAGTTTCTTTACTCTTTCCTTTAATATCATCCTGAACAAGAGGAGGAGGTAAATCAAAGAAATCTTGCACATCTGCATTCTACACTATAGCTTGAATCCCATCATAAGTACAGGAAGAGGGAGGATCAACAGATGGGGAATTAGGTATCAAAATAGGAAGATTAGGATGAAGAGGAGGATTAATAGGATGAGATTAGGATTAGGATTGATAGGATGGATTAAAAATATTACGAGATGGTGTATCATCTACCAAATTCCTCACATAATCCAAAAGATGAATAAGGCTACCACATAAATCCCTAAGAAAAGTTTTAAATGTAGGTAGACTAGTATCAGTCAACTTCAAAAAAGCATCAGCAAGAGCAAAGTGAAGAGTCATCAATGTTATGAAATGAATAATACCCTCATAAACATCATATGTAGTATAAATAGATGCTAGAAGAAGAGTAATAACAAGCATGATTATGCACCAAAACATCTTAACAATCTTCATGATAAAAATGCAAGAAATATGTTTTTGTATTTTATTCAATATATAGATTTTTTTGAATTTTTGAAGTATAGATGCAAGAGAAAAATGTAAATCTAACACCAAAATGAAAGAGAGTAAGCTAGCTGGGTTCACGAAAATGAATAGAAGTGATTTGGAATCACCTCTATTTGTGTATGTGTGTGGGGAAAATGTAAGATTCACTCCAAAATCCAAATTCCCAAAGGAGAGATCCAATTTGATCAACCAAGAGGTTGATACCCAATTGAATCAATCTATGAAGAACATGAAAGAGAGAGAGAAACCCTATACTTCCCTATAGTTGGATTAAGCTTGAAATCTAAAATAATTAAAGTGCAAATGCTAACCTTGAATTAGGGCAGATTTGGAAAATACTGAATTCTGGCTTTTGTATGAACTTTCTGAAGATTCCGTCACCTATTCTGGACTGAAAATGCCGAGGCAGAAAAAACCCAAAAATATTTTCTCCAAATTCACACAGGTCGACTTTGACCTTTTAAAAGGTCAATGACCACATTATTTATTTGAAGTCTGATTCAGATTTTGTTCGTAGATCCTAAAAGATTGCTGAAAAGGGTATCCAAATTCACTCTCAGATCCAAGATTCCACACCAGTGCCTGCAAGAAAAATGGTTTTGTTGTTTGTTTTTGGGGGGTTTTCCTTGGTCAAACCCCAGTTTGGAATCAACCTTAATATTGAAATTGAAATAGGAGAATGCTAGCAAGTAGTAGAAATGAATCTAACAATGAAGCTATGCAATTCAATAGATATGCTAATGTATTTGGAATGTAATCAAATATATTAATATGAAAGCTTGAACATAACATTATCAAACCTCCATGATTATATGCTTGAAATCCACCTTGAGGAAACAATGATATGGATCTTGAAGATAAACAAAGGATCTTGAAGGAAGATCACACCACCATGGTGGCTAGATCTAGGGTTTGAATGATAGATCTTGAATGCTTAAGCCAAATCCCTTCAATAGCTTGAATGCTTTAAATCCTTGATTTTCAATGGAGAACTTGGATGAAGAAGAATACTTGAATACTTGAATGAATGCTTGCTTGATCACCTTGAGAGCTTGAGTGCTTTAGATGTGAATGATGGATGTCAAAATGAGAGAGGAAGGCCTCCTTTTATAGTGATCTAGGGCACACTCCTCTAGATGGGCCACCTTGAAGAATTAAATCCCAATTAGGTCCTCACCTTTAGAAAATATGCCTTGATTAAATACCATTAAATTATTTATTGCTTTGGAGCCCGAAACAGCTGACCCAGAAGTAGGAAATAATTTTCTTGAAAGCTAAATTATCGACAAATGAAACTTTGAAATTCTAATAGGAAGGGGTCAAGGTTGAGGTTGACCCTAACTTGATCAGGGTCAAGGTTGACCTTGACCTAGTTAGGGTCGAGGTTGACCTTAACCTTAGACCCTAACTTTTGTTAGGTTCTACAATAGGAGTTCCCGGGGTGCCAGAAACATAGAATTTGATGTCAAATCAGGACCCAGTGTCAAGAATAGACAAAAAATCCTCAGAATGATATGATGAAGGACTAGGAGGTCTCATTTCTGAATCCTACCTAGAAAATAGAGGAATGGAAGAGATAAAATCAGGGAAGTCCTTAAGAAAATAACCCTAATTTCACCTAGAATGAAGAAATCAAGTGCAGAGAAGAAGTGGAAGATAAGGGAGAATGCAAAGATGCCAATCATGACCCTAAACCACTTAATCAAAGGGCTAAACACTCTTAACATGGAAGTGCTTCCATTTTATGATGATACACTTTGAAACAGTCCAAGCCCGAACCTAAGGAACCTCTTGAAGCATATAAAAATAATTTTGTCATAGAATAAGTATCCAAGCAAGAGTTTGAAGAGGATGAAGTTGTGCTATCATGGCTATACAAAGATGAATCTGAATCCCACAATGTTCAAACTAGTGACTCTACAGCACCATAGATCCCTTCTAAGTCATACGGTCCAGGAAATAAATTGATAGTTAAGATGGGATATCCAGGTAAAGGACCTCTAGGAGTCAGAGGAAAAGGTCTTGAGGCACCTCTCCCACATACTGGTAGAGAAAATAAAGACAAAGTTGGCTTAGGCTTTAAAAAGAAACCCTTCCACCTCAAAGGTAATTATTCTCATGTCATAGAGAAAATCACACCAGGAGAACCTCTTCTTAAGAAAGAAGAAAGAGAACCATCAAATAGTGATTCAGACAGCTCATAACTCATCCCCTATGAAAAATTGCCTAAAGAGATCAAAGACCTTCTTGATGATAAAGATGATCCAATCAAAAGAATTAATGTAGTAGAAACACAAGAACCTACTATCAATCAAGAGATAGTTGCAACACAAGAACCAGCTAATCTTGAAACTAATGAAGAGGATCAAGAAGAAGGTGGTATTTATTCTGAAACTGATTACCATGAGTATGAATTCAAATAAAAAACTAAGGGTAACCCTTCTTGGGGTATTCACCTTGACTTTACTCATGTTCTAAGATTTCCTAGAGATCCTGAATCAGAAGCTGAATCAAATGACTATGAATGGGGAGCCATTCCAGAACCAGATGAGCTTATTATAGAGAAACATGTTGATGTTATTCACCAATATGCACCTAATCCCAACATAAGTAAAGAGCGAAATGATGAACCTATCGAGTCTAATCCACCTATAGTTGAATTGGACTCCCACAATGATATTGCACCTATTCATGAATTGAATGTCTTAAGTTGTAATATCACCTTTGAACTTGAGTGTCGAGTTAGGACTAATGATGACAAATCCATATTTGTAAACACTATCTCCCAATCTTTCCCCACTTTGACTATCCAATATCTAGAACTTATTGATCAAACCTCCACAAATCTGAGCCATGGTGTTTACACCTTTCCCAATGACTATGCCCTTGCTTGCTACCTCAATGTAGTTGAGCCTATGAGAACTTCCATTAGTGAACCAAGTGTCAGCATGACCATGTCAGACATCAAATATCTTAGTCAAAAGAATAAAAAGAAAAAGAAAAAGAGTTCTGAGGGTGAAAACCACTTTGTGGCAGTCTCAAAACCTACAAAAGTAAAAAGAAAAGATGTATCTGAAGGTGAAAACCTCTCTGAGGCACCTAAGGATGAGATATTTTATGTCCTTCCAATTCATTTATAGGACAAATCTCTAGTTCTAATTGAGCCCACTCAATCTATCAATTTGGGTACAACAAAGGAACCATAATTGGTACATGTAGCACAATCATTATTAGAAGAAGAGAAGCAAAAATTTACTACATTCCTAATAGAGAAAAAGATCAACTTTGCATGGAAATACTCAAATATGCCAAGGTTGGATTCTAATCTTATCATGCACCATTTATCTATAGCTCCTAATATAAAACTTGTCAAGCAAAAATTGAGAAAGATACATCCTCATGTTGTACTCTTGGTAAAAGATGAATTAGAGAAGCTACTAAAAGTTGGGTTCATTTGTGTTATAGACTATGCTAAATGGATCTCTAATATTGTACCTATTTCTAAACCAGATGGTTCAATCAGAGTGTGCACAGACTTTAGAGATGTGAATAGAGCGTGCCCTAAGGATGATTTTCCACTACCTAACATTGATATGATAGTGGACATGACTACAGGTTTCTAGATGTATTCCTTAATGGATGGTTTCTTTGGATATAACCAAATAAAAATTGCTCTAGAGAATCAAGAGAAAACTACTTTCACATGTGCATGGGGTACCTTCTGTTGGAATGTCATGCCATTTGGGCTTAAAAATGCTGGTGCTACATATCAAAGAGTAATGACATCTATTTTCCATGACATGATGCATTGAACTATGGAAGATTATGTTGATGATACTTTAGCAAAATCTATGATTATAACTTAACATCTAAAGGATTTGAGCATGATCCTAGACAGAATGGAAAATTTTAGTCTCCGACTAAATCCTAAGAAGTGTGCTTTTGGTGTCACTTCTGGAAAGCTCTTAGGATACATAGTTTCAAAGAAGGGCATTGAAATTGATCTAACTAAAGTCAAGGCTATAATAGAGATGCAACCTCCCAAGAATATCAGTCAAATGAGAACCTTACAAGGGAGAGTACAATCTATCAGAAGATTCATATCATAGCTTGCTGATATATCACAACCTTTTACAACAACATTACATAAAGATGTGACCTTTGCATGGAATGAAGAATGTGAAAAGAACTTTGACCATATCAAGAAATATTTATCAAATCCTCCTATCTTGATGCCTCCTATTCATGGGAAGCCTTTGATCTTATATCTCTCCACTACAGATACATCACTAGGGGCATTACTAGCACAACACGATGAGAACAAAAAGTAAAGAGCTATATACTATATTAGTAGAACATTGGTTTCATATGAGAAGAAATATTCAATGATTGTGAAAGCTTGTCTAGATGTGATCTTTGCATCACAGAAACTGAGACATTACATGTTAGCTCATACCACACATTTGGTAGCTAAGATTGATCCACTCAAGTACCTTCTAAGAAAAGTTTCCCTCACAGGTAGATTAGCTAAATGGGTCATGCTCTTAAGTGAATTTGGCATTGAATATGTGGAATGAAAAGCTATCAAAGGATAGGTTATTGCTTATCAATTAGCAGATGCACCTATGATTGATGATACACCAATGCAAATGGAATTTCCAGATTCCTCTATCATGACTCTTTCTTCTAGAGAATGGCAGTTATTCTTTGATGGCTCCTATACACAAAATAGATATGGAGCAGGCATATTGTTCATAACTCCTCAAGGATACTCAATCCTAAAAGCATTCAGATTAAATTTTCCTTGCACAAACAATATTGTAGAATATGAAGCCCTTTTGAATGGTATGAAAATAGAAATTGAATGGAGAGTAACAGAGCTACACATTCATGGAGACTCTCAACTTGTTGTTAATCAAGTCAATGATGTGTACCAAACTAAAGATGAAAAGCTTATTCCTTACAAGAGAATGGTAGATGATTTAAAGAAGTATTTCATGTCTATCACATTTGAGCAAATTCCTAGAATGGAGAATAAGGCTGTTGATGCAATGGCAACATTATCTACTTTATTATAGCTGCCTGAACATGAGCTACATTATGAGTTCCTGATGGAAGCACTATCTTATCCTGCATATGATTCCTCCCAAACCCGCATGATCTGCACTATTGTTGGTCATGATTCATCTAGATACAAAAACCTATTTTCCTATCTCCAAGACCAAATCATTCCCGATACCTTCAACCACCATGAAAAGAGATACCTTATCCATAATGCCTCCCAATATATCATCATTGGTCATGATCTGTACAAATGAGGTCTAGATGGTATGCTACTTAGATGTTTAGAATGGGAAGAGTATCAACATGCGTTAGAGGAAGTCCATGATGGTATTTGTGGGTCACACTCAAATGGTTTAACACTAGCTCAAAAACTTATTAGGGCTACGTAATATTGGCCTGAAATGGAGAAAGAGTCTATCAAGTTTGCTAAGAATTGTCAAAAATGCCAAGTGCATGGTAACTTAATTCATGCTCCAGGGAGAGATCTAATTCCCTTTACTACACAATGGCCTTTTCACCAATGGGCATTTGATCTTATACGAGCTATACATCCTCATTCTTCTAATGGACATACCCATATAATCACAGCTATAGATTATTTCACAAAAATGGGTAGAAGCAGTCCCTTTGACATAAGCAACTGGAAAGAAAATATCTATGTTCATATTGAACTATATCATATGCAGATATGGGATACCTCATTCCATAATCACAGATAACAGTGGACAATTCAAGAACAAAGACCTAGATGATCTATGTGCCAAATTCAAGATCACACAACATTGGTCTTCTATCTACTATCCTCAAGGGAATGGACAGGCAGAGGCTTCTAACAAGAATCTATTAAAAATCTTGCACTATACAGTTAATAAAATAGGAAGAGACTGGCATCTCATGATCAATCCAGCTCTCTAGGCCTACAAAACAAGTATTAGAACACCTACTGGGGCTACACCTTTCACTTTAGTTTATGGGTCTGAAGCGGTACTACCTATTGAGGTTTAAATCCCATCACTAAGAATTAGAATGAATGGTCTAGTAACTGATGATGACTACAGAGTGTCTAGGTTGCAAGAACTTGAACTACTAGATGAGCATAGACAAGTAGTGTATGATCATCTCAGAGTGTATCAAAAAAGAATATCTAGAGGCTACAACAAGAAAGTCAGACACAAAGAATTTTAGGTTGGTGATCTAGTCTTGAGAGAGAATCCTAAAAATCAATCACATTGAGAACACAAGGGGAAGTTTGAACCAAACTGGCTGGGTCCCTTTGTAATCACTGCTACTTTTGGCTCTGGTGCCTATCAAATCTCAATGACTAAAGGAGAATAGCTTTGAGAACCAATCATCATTCTCCATCTGAAGAAATTCTATGCCTAAAGCATTCAGTCTATGGTAAAATGTCCTGAAAAAATCTTTAAAATTGGAAAAAGTCCTGAAAAAATGAACATCTTGGTGAAACCTAGCAATAGGCACCTTGATGATTCACAAAAAAAAGTAAAAAATATAAAAAATATTGGAAAAATGAAAAAAAAGAAAAAGTGCCTTGGTGAAAACCTGGAAACAGGCGCCTTGGTAGCAAAAATAGAATCTCTACCAAGATGGTGAAAACCTGGCAAATGGGCACCACTTGTTTCAAAATGCTCCATCTATCAGTGCAATCTTGGTCTTTCCCAGCTTTCAGTCTTGCTTTAGTTTGTACATATCTCCCATTTTGTTTCTACATTCCTGTTATTCAATAAGTCAGTTTGTACACCAATCAGCTCAAGCGTTTGTATCCTATCAATGCTTAAAACTTGGGGGCAATCAATTTCATATCCTATGGTCTCCCATGTATCTTTAGATATGTCATATCCAGTCAGAGTCCTTTGAAGCTTCATCTGAGTTAGTCAGTCAGTCTCGTCTCTAGAAAGGATTTTGCATCTACAACAATGCAATCAAACACAAACTGAAAATAATCTGTGCTTCATGCTTTTATCTCCTTGTATGCTTACTAATTCGCATTGAAATTTCTACATATTGTGTCCCTTTGAGCTCTTCGATGATGTCCTTTATAGGATTTAGAGAGTGATGACTGGGGGCATAATCTTTTCTTTATCTTCTGCTTGTATGTGAAAATCTAACAACTTTGGAAATTTTGGATTGAAATGGTGTCTGATTGTAAGAGCCTCTATCTCAAATTGGATGGCCATGCATACCTCAACTATTGATACCTAGAAAATTCAAGGAAGTTTGATCTAACTATTTTATTTTTGAGTGAATTCTTTCTTCTATTGTGAACTGTCATCTTACCTAAGGATCTGAATGATAAAGGGTCACTACAGGTCATTCACATTGGATTTAGAATGATCTCTTGACTGTTTGATGTGTTTGTAACACAAGGCGTATTCTGGTCATCACAACATTTGTGTTTTGATGCTTATACAAATTGCTATATCAAAATGGACATGATATTCAAGTCATCTTGGCATTTATACCTTGATGCTTATATCTAATCTGACATTCCAAAAATAAAATCAATATTCATATGTCCATGGTTTCCTAACCAGTGGGTGTTGTATTGATTCTTGCACATACAAATCGATATTCATATGTTTGTGGTTTCATAGCTAGTGGGCATTGTATTAATTTATCCAGTTACCTAAAAGTTCAATGATGATAAAAAATTGACATATGATCAGTGAGTAGGTCCTAGGTCCTAGGTTGCATTTCATTTTGCATGTTTCTTTGCATTTTGCATGTCTGCATGATCTCACAAATGTTTGAAAACACTTCAAAGCTTAACCAATTCTTCATATCAATTCTTCACATCTAATGAGAGATGAGTCTCACTCAAAGGTCTCTTCATGAAACCGCAAGCAGTAACCCTCTTGGGTTAAACATCCTTTTGACATAAGACTGAGTACTTGTCTTCATCAACTTGCAAAAACATATCATGTGTATCGCTGCATTTATATCCCATATCATTACCATTTTTTGCATTACATTACATCCAGTGCATAAGCATAAATCATGCATACATCTTTTTCATAATCCATTACATTTGCATAACATCCATACATATGATAGAAAACATTGCATTGCATTGATCCATACATAGATTCTACACTACTCATAGCATAAACATCACATGATATCATCATCAATCAAAACATGACAAGTACAAATGAATTCATGACCCAAAATATTGATCTCATATATATCATCAACTCAAAATGTGTTAGGGGTGCAGTACTGGCACAATATACAAAAGAATGAGCTCCTGAGAGCTATCAGAGTTAGAACAGTATATCAATGATAAAAAAAAGAACATAGTATATCAAAAAATAAGAACATGAATCAACTATTTCCATGCTCCTTAGTAGCTGGTAGAGGAGGGGGTGGTGCATGTGGTATAACCTCTACTCTTGGTGCCCTAGCTCCCTCTGAGGCTGCCATATAATCTGAATATGTGGGTACTCTTATGCGCAGGGACAACAACATAATAAGCAGACACATAATATGAAGCCTGTGAGGTCTGATGGGTCACCTATGAATGAAACTCTACAAGAAGCTCTGTGTGCTACCTATCTACCTCTAGATACCTCTCCTCCCACCTAGCACTTTGTACCTTCAGGTCCTAGACTTGAGCTCTGAGACATCTAATAATCTCCGATGAAGTAAGAGGTACACTATACTCATCCTCTACTGTTGGCATATCTGTGTCCTGTGCTAGCTGCTCTACCTGCTCTATGGTACCTACTCTATGTGCCTTACTACATCTAATCTCAGCCCCTAGATCAAAGGGATCATCTATACCCATATCTATACCAAAACCTACAACCTACTCAATTGCTAATACATCATCTATAGAACCAACACTGCCCAAAGTGCCACTCTCACCCTTGGTCCATCTTTGTGAACCTATGGATGTACCTACTATAGAAGTAGAAGGATGAGGGGGCCTCATATGTCCTACTAGTCTCTATAGTGGAGCCATCACTCTCGGTCTAGGTGGTGTAGTATGTACTGCCTATGGTCTCAGACCCAGTCTCATAGGAGCTCCTGTGATATCCATAGCCTCCTCCATGGAGGGTATCAGCTCAGTTGGGTCAGAAAATCTATAAATGGGGTGCTCTTCCTACCAAGTAATGAATCCATCTATGACCGTAGCATCGACAACCTATGGATGGTAGTCCCAGTCTCTCCCAATAATAGCACTATACTCCTCTGAACATAAAGAATAAGTGAGCCTCTATGTCCATCCAAGCCCGATCTCATGAACTATATGGGCATATGTTGTATACTCTTGTGGGGCATCCTTTTTTTGTACATACTAATGCCACACTCTAGTAATAAGAAATCTCTCCAAAATAGTGGAGGATCAACCAATGAGTACCTGACTCTAAAAAAGGAAGCTACACTGCTCTCTCGCAGTGGGCCAGGCCTCTATTTGCAAGTAGGGTCTCCATACTACAAAAGTCATTTCATCCAAGTATCATCTAAAGTACTCAGTATGGCCCATGCAGACCTGTGTGACATAACTAGCATATGTGTATATCACTGGCTCTTGTGGCTGATGTTGTGTCTGAAAAACTGGTCTCAAAACTAGGATATGCTCCCAGGCCCATATCTATAACATAAGAGCTCCAAAAGTGAAACTCTTGCAATCTTGATACACAACCTCGTGCATCTCTGAAAACATATGTGCCAAAAGACACTGACCCCAAGCAAGCTCAGTGGGAGTTTCCATAAGCAGTGCTACCATTGAGGCCCATCCTATCAAGAAACCATTCTACTGACAGCTTGACATGATGAGCTCATCAATCATCCCAGCAATAACGCACTCTAAGTGGTGTGTCTAACCATATCTCTATACAAGGGTCTCCCATGAAATGGACCTAGTCAACTGTGTATCATCACCAAACAAATGCCTAAAATCATGAAGACCTATCTAGCCGGTACTCACATACTCAGGATGTTGACTACTATGGAAAGGAATGCGTAATATCCTATATACATCCTCTGGAGTCACAGTGATCTCTCCAGTCGGTAAATGAAAATTTTGTGTCTCTGAGTGGAACCTCTTGATCAATGTAGTTAGTAGGCCATGATTTACCCTAATATCAGGTAAATGGATCAGATGCTTAAACCCACAGGCATCAAGATGTACCCTCATAGGGTCAAGAAGTGAAACACATAGTCTTTGTGTTGCTGGATATGAATGACAAACATATACATCTAGATATGTGACCTATATTATATAGAAATAGGAAATTCTATCAGAAATTGGGTTCAACAATAGGCTAATAGTGCAGAAATTGAATGGTTTGGTATTTCAAAAGGTAGGTCAAACAATCAGGAATCAGGCAGAGCAACTAGAAAAGCAAAAATTTTGACCTAAGATGGAGTTTTGCACTCACTATTTTTCATACGACAATCCAAACTGGCATTAAAAGTTGTACAACTTTCCACAACAAACCAAAGAACAAACTATAGTCATACGACATTGAGTACTTCATCATATGAGTTTTGAGGGACCCGATGAAATGTCGTACGACTCATGGGTCCATCTAATACGACAATGGGCAGGTCATGAAACGACAAAGGAAATGAAATTCAAATGTCGTATGAGTCTAGGGGAGGACTCGTACAAATTTTCATACATGCAAAAATTGAAAAGAAAAACATGTATGAAAAATTCTAAAAATGCTATAAAACATGAAAATTTTGAAATTTCAGAGAGGCACAGAGGTCCACATACCAGATGTTCATACTATCAAGGTCTCTGATGTCTTCGGCTACACTCAAATTGATGCAAACTCATAGGTACCTTCGGTTCTCTTTGTTCTGCCATTTTCTCACTCAGAGGACTCCATAAGATCTCCAAAGTCAAATGGTTGAATTGATTTGAAAATGATCCTTCCGGCCCTTATATAGCTTTTGACCTAATTTTCAAAAGTGCTTCATTTTCCATGAAAATTACACCCCTAGCTAATTTTGATGTTTTGAATCCATTTTTAGAATCAAAATTAAAATATGAGATCATTTACTATGTCAAAATCATGATTTAAAATTTTTTGGGCCTAGGACAGTCTACAACTTGTACATTCGACCTTCAATCACCATAGAAATCCAGTATTCAACTTAAATGATTATCTTACATCAAACTATCAAAATTTCAACTGGGTCAACTATGGTCAACTTATGGTCAAACATAGTCAAACTTGGTCTTCTGGACCTCCAAACGATGTAGAATGTGTTCTCGAATGTGTATAACCACTTCTCAAATCAATTAACATGCTTCTAAACCATTTAACACTAACTTTTCTTGTCAGATTTCAATTTTAATCCCAAAGGGGGCATGGTATTGCATATCATTCAAAGTTTGTAATCTAATTTGAGATCATATCTTTATGGAAATCATATCTTTCCTCAGTAATCAAGACAACAACCATGTCTAGTTGTTGATTCATCAAAAGTCCTCATCGCTCAGGGCAAATCTATCATTGCTTGGGGCATATCAGATTCATCAAGATCTATATCAATTTGATATTCTCCTAATCTTGTAAACTCTATCAATTTTTCGTAACCATCGGTTCATTAGTGTTATTTCCTTGGTTCTTCAGTAACTGAAGGGTTCAGATGTGATACCTATGTGATTCTTCTAAGGACAATCAAGTCTGGAATCGGTCACTCACTTCTTCATAATCATAAGGTTCAGAATCAGGCATTTTGACACTTTTGTTTCATTGGTTCATCGTTTCTATAGTGAACATTATCTTTGGTCATTCAGGACCTAATATCATCATATCTTTCGAATCAGTTTCATATCTTTATCAAACACAAACTATCGTTGAACCACTACGCTTCGCACAACAATTCAAAGAGGGAAAAAATGTAATACCCCAAAAATGGGCTATAGGTTCATTAACCTCCTATATCAACATATCAAATAAAATCGACATCAAAGTCCTAACCTAAGGCACATCGGAACATCATCAAATCCTAATTGATTATCTCAACTTCTGCATCGAGGAATATTCCTAGTAATATTCCTAATTATCTTAATTATCTTTAATTTTATAATTATTTGGCGATAAATCATATTTATCCTAAAGTTTGATTAATTGAATATTCTAAATATTTAATTAATTAAGTTTAATTCTGCCACTTAATTATTTAATTAAAGTTAATTCTATTTATTCCTAAATTATTATTATTTAAATTTGATAATAAATCCAAAATCTTACAAATAATTGATTAAATATTTTATTTAATTAATTAAATCATTTTGTCAATTTTTAATATTGTAATTTTGAATAAAAGTTTGAAAAATAATTGATTAACCCATAAATCAATTGTTTTATTTTTCAAAATCAGTTAAGTTGGAAATAAATCACTCTATTATTAAATTAATTCATAAATAAAACATGCACAATCAAGAAAAGCAGAGAACTATCAATTATCAATTAAATCTAAACTCTATTTTGAGTTGAACTCTACTTTTGCATGTTTTTGTGAGTTAAATATCCTTTATTTAAAAATAACTCAAAAATCAACCTGAGTTATTTGAGTGATTTATGGCTTTTCTCATGCACCTCCAAAGCCCTGAATTTTTATAAAACCAAGGGTCAGCTCTTCACAAATCATCTCATGAATTTGCAAACTTACTCTACAGGAATCATAACATATCAAATTTGAAGAATTTGAATGATTGAAGCTTGAAGAATCATCTTGGGAATTCAAGTTTGTGAGATCATCATTATTTTACATAGCATTGCATATCATATTAGAATTTCATTTCTAGATTAGTATATCATATCAGTTTTTACATATCATAGATTTCATATCATTTTTCATCACAATTGCATCTAAAATCCAAAAAATAGATTACTTTGCATTCGTTTCATATCCATCTTTGGCATTCAAATCCTTCATTTAGGTGTCATCAAGGTCAATGATCTTGATTACAATATGAGAACATCATACTTGCACCTATTAGAAGGTAGTAAATCACCTGGTTAGATTAGTTTTCAATTACTTGCATGATTTTGATTTTAAGCTAACCTCTAATGTTTTACTAAAGTGTTGTGTCTACAGATCAGGTACAAAATTCACACACACACTATGAAGCCTTGCAAAAAGCTCTAGCAACTCTTCCCACTCCACCTCCTAATCAAGAGAATATCAATAACTTCTTACAATAAATGCATGCTACCCTGAGTCCTCTTGATATTGTATTTAATCAAAAGGATTTACCCTCTAATGAAGTTTAGAATCGATATGATGCTCTTAGGGTTTCTATTTCTATCAATAAAAGTATCATTTGTCGAACCTTGATTGATAATGGATCTAGGCTTAATGTTTGTAGCATGGACATTCTCAAAGTGATTAACGCCAATCTTTCAACTATTTAACCTAACAATGTTCCTCTACGTGGCTTTGATAACATTGCTAAGAACACTCTAGGCATCATTACCTTACCTATCAAAGTAGGACTAGTCATCTTGAATACACCTATTCATGTTATTCCTGGACCTCTCAATTATAACCTTCTTTTGGGTAGACCTTGGTTGCATGAGATGCATGTCATTCCTTCCACCCTTCACTATAAAGTCAAGTTTATACATAATAACAAGATGTATACGCTTCATGCGGATGATGTGCCTAATCATTGTCTTAATATTCAAACCCACACTACTCATGTTCCTAATAGTAATCCTTCTTCCTCTAATGCCCTTCCACATGATGATTGGGGAACCTTGGATTTTAATCCTACCTTTATTGGAGAATATAAGGTTAATGATCTTGATTTTATGAAGAACAAAGAGAATTTGAACAATGAGTTTTTACTTCTACTTCTAATACTCTTCATAATAACTTTTTCGCTACTTCTACCAACAATGAATCTGTCAAATCTACTAAGGATGATATATTAACTATTGAAGTTCCATTAACTCTTTCTGATATGGCTTCTTGTTATGGTCCTAGTTATCACTTCCTAGTTAAACAAGGATTTAATGTTCAAGGATATGGTAAGCATAAACAAGGAATTCAAATTCCCTTACACACAAGGGGGCATGAGCATTCTTATGGATTGGGATTTAATCCTCGACAACAAGTCAATGTTAACAACATCTCTAATAATACTTCAAAACATGATGAACTTGTGAAGGAATTTGACCAAGAATTTCTTTTATCTAAACTCCTTTGTGCCAAGATGATTACTAGACCTAAACGCAAAAAGAAACGTAGTCCAAACTTGAAGAATCTTCCTTTTTGTTTATATCATAGATTTCATGATCACTCTACTAATCAATGTCAAGCTTTTCATTATAAGATTAAGCAGCTCATTGATAGTAAGGTTATTTATATATCATGTCGAAATGAGTTGTATTTCAATCTTGTTTTCTCTAAATAACATTTATGTTCCTATTATGGAGCTCCACATTATGTAAACAATGTTAGCCTAATCCTTGGGGGCTCATTGTCTTGCATAGCATTGTGAGCGATATAGTAGGTCCCCTTCCATCTTTGTTCCTACACTTGGGGAGAAAGGATGTCATCTCCTTCTTTTCTGTCTTTCTGGGATTCACCTCTTTCCTTGGTTAAGTAGTATTTATCTATTATGTGATATCCAATCATACATGAAAATTTTGGTTTGCATTGAGGATCTTTGTCGTTGATCACAACCTATTTCATTGTTTGACATTTGGTTTCCATGGTGGATAAATCTCTCACCTTGGAAGCTGAACAATGTGCTATCCCTCACAAGGGTTAACTTTTCACTTCTTGCATGATATCTCTTTGCATTCTTCCCTTCCATGGCCTCATAGGAGCTGTGACCTTCTTGGCTTGGACTGGGTGTTGTCTATGGATATTGTCTTGATGCTAAAGAAGGCTTTATCCTTGTTCTTTTTTCCTTAACATGTCAAAATAGTATGTTTTTTCCATATTAAGGAGGGGGGCATATATACGGCCTCCCTCGTTCTATATTATGTATTTTTGTTTTAACCTTTTGTTTTGTAGCATGCTAAATCTTGGAACATAACACACATAAGTCGCTAAATCTTGAAGGGACACACATTTCCAATTTCAAATATGCTAAATCTTCCAAAGGCAACACACATAAGTGGCTAAATCCTGAGGAGACACATTTTTCAAAATTTCCAATATGCTAAATCTTGGAAGGTAACACACATAAGTTGCTAAATCCTGATAAGGCATGCATCTATATGCTAAATATTTAAAAGGTAACACACATAAGTTGCTAAATCCTGAGGAGACACACATTTCATATTCCACGGTGATACAAGAAGGTGGATCCATGGTTACTTTATAAAAGCCATCAGAAGATTCACTACAAAGCCGCTAGAAGGTGTACAAAATTATGGGGTGACTATCAAATGTTTTCTTGGTGGGCCATCCTATCCTTTTTGTGGTTCACGGTGAGATACACACATCTTACCAGGTGAGCTCACCACTCCTCTCTATCCTTTTCTCTCTTTTCTTTAGTGATGTCTCTCTTATTACAATCTTGGAGTTGACAAAGACTTGAGTCCTTGGGAGCTTGAGGATTCCTTTGTCCCTTTGATTTCAATAAGATTATCTTTTTCTTTGTGATCTCCTTTACCAAGATTTTGCATTGAGTCCATACTCTTGCTAAAGTGGGGGATTAATGTATCATCTTAAAATGGAAGCACTTCCATGTTAAGAACATTTAGCCCTCTGAGTAAGTGGTTTGGGGTCATGTTGAATACCTTGAATGGATACTCGACTTGGATCTAGCTTTTTCCCCTGCTCTGCCCCATTTTCAACTTCTTCTTGGCATTTGCCTAGCATTTTGGATGGTGAACATAATATTCTTGACCTTAGGGTCAAGGTTGACCTTTTAGGTCAAGGACTACCTCGATCCTGACCTAGGTTAAGGTTGACCTCATCCTTGACCCTAGGGTTCAGGATCCTCAGGCTTAGCTTTCAGTTTTGGGATTCATCAAAATCTTATCTTTTCCCTCTTTAGGGCCATTATTTCTCAGATTAAGTGTCAAATTCTCAAATTAATATTTGAGGTGGAATTTTCTTGATATTTGTATAGGATTCCTAATTTATTATTGAAGATTAACTTTTTTCAAGTTTTGTGTCTAATGCTCAAATTAACTTTGGGGTTGGCCTTACCTCAAATTTTGTGACAAGGATCTTAAATAATTATTTTATTTCTATATTAAGGGTGGTCCTCTTCTAGATTTTTGTGTCAAGACTTTAATTTAATTTCATCTCCATGTGCACCTCTCTAGAGTTTTGTGCCATGGGCCCTTAATTATTATTTTCTATGAGGCCCCTCTTGTGCCCTAGATCACTATAAAAGGGAGCCTTCCTCTCTCATTTTCTCCATCTCTCAATCTCATCTCAGAATGTCTCAAGCTCTCAAGCAAGAAGATCAAGCATTCCAACATTCAAGATCCAATTCATCAAGGAGATCCATTAGTATCCATTAAAGGATTTAAGCTCTATGGAGCTCTCTTGTTGAAGATTCCTCCATTTCCATTAAAGCCTCTTCCAAATTCAAGATCCATTCAAGATTGGTGTTGAAGATCTAAATACAATTGATTGGAGACATCCTACATTTGACTCTACATTCATCCATTCTTGTGGATTCAAGGATTCAAATCCTCCATAAGGGTTTCAACTCAAGAAAGGTGAATTGTTCCATTTACTTTGTTTATTCTAGCAATTTCAATTCAATTTCAAGCTTAATTCCTAAATTGGGGTTTGACTAAGGCAAACCCCTAGCCCTCCAACAAACAAAACCATTTTTCTTGTAGGTACAGGTGTAGAACTTTGGATCTAAGATTGGATTTGGATACCCTTTTTGGAAAACTTTAGAGATCTACGAACAAAGTCAGAATCAACCTTTCGAATAAAAATGTATCCTTTGACCTTTTATGAGGTTTAAAGTCATCCTAATCTCATCTCAGAAAAAGATTTATAGGTTTTGTAAATCTCGCAGTTTCGGTTCAAAATTGCTAGAATCAATAGTTTTTCGGATCGTTTGATAGGGTTTTCAATCGATTATTTTTCAGAGGTAAGTACCTTCATTTCCTAATTTCAATATTAATCATCTACATTTACTTCCCATATCAATACAATTTCATGTAAGTGTAAAATATTGGTTTTGGGGTCTCTTTTATGTGCAAACCATTGTCCTAGGGCCCCATCCATATTTTATCCTATACAATTTATTAAATTCCTAGTAATTAAAATAAAGATGAATTATAATTTTATGGTCAAAGTGTTAGCATGAATGTTGATGGTATTCCTATGGGGGAGTGTCCTAGTAATGGTGGATGCATGCTATAGTGACTGTGTGTTGCATTCATGAAAGATTTTGTCATTTATGTCAACATATGTTACTGACTGGTTGTTTAGAATCTTCTAGATAGGTTGCAGAGAATTGTATGAACACAATATAGAGAATTTGTTAAAATATTAACAAAATATAGAGACAAATAGGAACTTGTTTAATCAATGAGAAAGGATAAGAAGATATACCATGAATTAACCCAAAACTAGGAGCATTCACCAAAGTACAATGAAACAAGGAGACAAGATTTTGAAGGGGAAAAGCATTAAAAAAACCCCTGTGAAATTATGAATGAGGCATGAAAAACCTAAAGAGAGAGATATAATATGAGCAAGAAGCTCAATACAAAATGATAGAACTAAGATGAGAGAAAATTGTGTGTAGGAAATGTGAGAAATTGGTGTAAAGTGTGTGGAGAAATATCTCTTTAAGTAGAGATGAGTGAAGGAGTTTGCATGTAACTCCCTATGTGAATGAGTGCCACATTCATACTATGTGTGTGCCAAGTGTGAGCATCCTCATAAGGAGGAATAACCTATTTTCCTTATTAAAAGAATTACAAATATGACATGTCCTCCCACTTGGACTAGAGGACAAAATACATTAGGATACCTTTGTTTATCCTATTAAATACATAAATAACCAAGGAAAAATTAAATTCTAACACCCCCTTTTAAACTTTACTTGGGGTAATTACATCAAGGGGTATCAAACCCAAATTGTTACAATGAAATTTAAATTTCTCTCTAGAAAGAGGTTTTGTCAAAATATCTGCAACTTGATCTTCACCTTTGCAATGGATGATGGAAACTTTCTTTTCTGCAATGTGCTTTCTAATGAAGTGATGGTGGAGAAAAATGTGCTTGGACTTTTCATGGTAAAATGGATTCTTTGCCAAGGCTATTGCACATTGATTTTCAGAATACAATGGTGTAGGTTCTTGTTGAGGTAGACCCAAATCTTCAAGTATTCTTCTCAGCTATAGAGCTTCTTTAAAGGCATGAGTACAACTTTTATATTCAGCTTCAGTAGAACATAGAGACACAGATTGTTCTTTTTTACTTTTCCAAGATATAGAACCTGAACCAAGAGAAAAACAATATCCAAAAGTAGATTTCCCATCATTGGGGTCTCCACCTAGATCTGAATCAGTAAAACCTTTTAAAGAGAAATCAAAATTTGCATCATAAAATAAACCTAAGTTAAGAGTACCTTTAATATAACGTAATATTATTTTAGCAATCTTGAAATGAGTTTGTTGAGGTTTAGACATGAATCTTGAAACTAAAAAAAACACTAAAAGATAAGTCAAGTCTAGTGAGGGTTAGATAAATTAAACTACCTACAAGTTCTTGATAAGGGGTAGCATCTATGAAAGGAGATTCCATATCTATCATTAACTTAGTTCCTAAATCACATGGAATTGAAATAGGATTAGCATCATTCATATGAAATCTATTTAGGAGATCTTTAGCATATTTACTTTGAGAGATAAAAATACCCTTAGGGGTTTGCCAATTTTGCATTCCTAAGAAATAATGTAAGAAACCTAAATCTGTCATTTGAAATTTTTTATTGAGTTGAAACTTAATATCAAAAATTAATTGGTTAGAGCTGGAAGTAAGAATCAAATCATCAACATACAAAATGATAATAATAATGTTATCTTCACTATGCTTGATATAAAAGTTAGGATCATTTTTACTTCTTTCAAAACCTTGAGAAATAAAGAAAGCATTAATTTTGGAATACCATTCTCTAGGAGACTGTTTTAAACCATAAATAGACTTCTTTAGTTTGCAGACTAAATGTTCATTACCTTGTTGAATAAAACCAGGAGGTTGAGACATATAGATTTCTTCATGTAGATCACCATTCAAAAAAGCACTTTTAACATCCATTTGGTGAATAGGACAATTCATTTTAGTAGCTAAAGCAAGAACAACTTTAATGGTAGGTATTTTAGCAACAGGAGCAAATGTTTCATTATAGTCTATTCCTTCAATTTGAGAAAAACCTCTTGCTACTAGTCTAGCTTTAAATTTACTAATTTCATTATTGGAGTTTAACTTAGTTTTATATAACCATTTACAACAAACTAGATTCTTACCATAAGGTAGAGTAACTAAATCCCAAGTATTATTAGAAATTAAAGAGTCGTATTCTTCTTGCATAGCAGTTTGCCAATGAGGTTGATTTTTAGCTTGAGCATAAGTTTGAGGATCATTAGAATCAGATAGAGAAGACATAAGAGCATAATTGTAGTAATTTATCCTTGTAGGTTTAAGTCCACCCATTCTAACAATGTAATCATCACCTTCATTAAGTAAATCTTTAAACCATTTAGGATTTCTTCTAGAATTAATAGAAATATTACTAGGAGGAGTAAACATATTATTAGCATCATCATCATCATCACTACTACTACTAGCAGGAAAAAAATCATTAGGAGGAGTATCATTACTATCTATTTGTTCATCATTATTGTGTTTATTAGTGTTAGGAGAAGAAACAGAAGGAACATAAATTTTAGGAGCAAAAATAGAAGGTGCAGAAATAGAAATGTGAGGAATAGGGTTGAGAGAAGGAGGTTGGTCCTCCACAAGCACTATGTTGCTATGACTAAAATCAGAATCTGAAATTTGAGAACACTCATGAACACCATTTTCAGCAATGCAAACATCTCTAGCTATGTGAACTTTATTAGTAAGAGGATCATAAACTCTATAGCCTTTAGTGTTCTCAGAATAACCAACAAATATATGAGGTGAGGATTTTGGATCTAACTTTTTCCTTTTCTGTTTAGGTGTGTGAACATAAGCAGTTGAGCCAAAAATCTGTAAATGAGACAGATTGGTTTTTCTACTTGACCAAACTTCTTCAGGAGTTTTATTTGCAAGGGCCTTAGTAGGAGTTCTATTAAGAATATAGGTGGCACATGCCATAGCTTTAGCCCAAAATTTATAATCCATATTTCTAGCATGTAAAAAACATCTACCCATTTCAACTATTGTTTTATGCTTTCATTCTGCCACAGCATTCTATTCTGGTGTATAAGGAACAGTAAGCTCATGTTTGATACCAAAAGATCTTAAATAAGAATGGAAAGCATGATTAACATATTTAGTACCATTATCAGTCCTAAGAATCTAAATTTTACAACCACTTTGTCTTTCTACAAACACATGAAATTTAGCAAAAGTATCAAGGACTTGATCTTTACTATGTAAGAAATAAATCCAAGTTCTACGAGAATAATCATGAACAAAAGTTAAAGCATATTTAGAACCTGAAATAGAAGTAATTTCCATAGGACCTAAAAGATCACTATGAATTAGAACTAACTTATTATTAGCTCCCCAAGATGATTTATGGGGAAAAGATTCTGTATGTGTTTTACCACTCATACATCCATTGCAATCAAACTTAGAAGTAGTAAGCTTAGGTAGTCCATCTACCATATTTTCTTTTTGCATTAAAGAGATATAATCAGAATTTAAATGTCCTAGCCTCTCATGCCAAATGTGAAAATCAACAATAGTAAGTAAAGAGTATTTAGGAGAGGAAAATTGATAAAATTTAAAGAGATTATCAGCATCTAATTTAGCATTAGCAACTATCTGGTCAATTTTAGGATCAATGATATGACAATTCTTTTTATGAAACTCAACCTTATAATCTTGACATAATTGAGGAAAAAAAATAAGGTTAGCTTTCAAATCAGGAACATAAAGCACATCATGTAATTTACCATTTGGAACAGAAACATTACCAGTTCCTTCAACGTGACAGCAATAATTATCAGCTAAGGAAACAAGAATATTCAGAGAATCAGGTTGCAAAGAATCAAAGACTTTCTTATGAGATGTAACATGTTGAGATGCACCACTATCTACAATCCATTCAAGTGGTTTAGAAGCATTAAAACTGACAGTAAAAGCAGAACAAGATTGATTTCCAGTAGGTTTACCATTTGAGTAATTTTGAGAATTGCGTTGATCATCTTTTTGTTTCTTAAAACAGTTATGAATTAAATGACCATCTTTACCACAATAGTTGCAATAAGGCCTATTTGAATGATTATTATTATTATGATAGTTATTGGAACTATTATTATTATTAGATCGTTGATAATTGTGGTTATTATTTGAAGTATTAGTATTGTTAGGTCTTTGATGATTTTGATTATTATTAGAATTGTTAGATCTTTGATGATTTTGATTGTTATTTGAATTATTATTAGAAGATCTATTATTATTATGATATTGAGAGACATATGCATGTTCGTGAGATTTAAGTATGCCAAATTGAATTAATTTAGCTTCCTCTTGACACAACATATTTTGAAAAATAACATAAGTTCATTGAGTTGTTAAAGAAGGAATAGCTAACTGAGAATAAATATTTGTAATAAATTGTTGAAACTATCTAGGTCAACATTTATGAATAATTATGTGAATTATCCTTAAATCAGATAGATTTACTTGTAACCCAATTAGTAAAACTTTAATGGAATCAAATTTGAGCAAGAAATCATCAACAAAGTTGAAATCTGTATACCTGAGATCTTCAAGTTGGTCTTGAAGCTAGATTTTTTGAGTCTCATCTGCACTGTCATAGGTGTTGTTCAGGATATCCAAAACTTGATGGGCTTCTGTACAAGATGAAAGTAGAACATACAATTCGGGACTTAAGAAGATTTTGATTAAACCAAGTGCTTCCTCATTTTTAGTCTGCCAAGCAGCTTGGTCAGCTTGAGAAGTAGTGGTTGCAAGTTTAGAACTAGCATTAGTAGCAACATCTAAAAGATGATGGAATCGAAAGATGAAGGTCATGTGAGTTTTCCAGGCATGATAATTAGTACTGGTTAATTTTATTTCTGACATTAGGGTAGTCATGATGAAACACAGGAATTTAACACAAAGAACAACTGAACTAGAAATGAAAACTTATCAGAACTTAGACAAAAAAAGAGTAACAAAGAGTAGGAAAGAACAAGATTTAAACTAGTTGTACTTGCATGCAATAGTAGAAAGCTATAACAACTTTTTCCAAGGAGTCATGCAAGGAAAAAAAATAGCTATAAGACAAACTAAATGGACAAAAAGGAAAGTAATGGATCTCAGTTAAAAGAATGACTGAAATGAATAAGGGATCAACAGAGTTGTATATAAAAAAAAACTTGTCAAAAAAAATGTTAGTAACCTTTAAAAATACATCAATTTTTGAATATCTATACTAGTTAGAAAAAAAATAAAAATTAAACTTAATAATATGAAAAATCTAAACTAATTAAAAAAGTAGATTTAAATAAATATAAGAAACTTGAAGTGAAGTTCAAAAAAAAACTAATGGAAGCTATATAGAAGTGAATTTTACCACAATACCTTGATTGAAGGGGAACTATAATGCAAGAATTGATTTTGATTGAATTTTTTTAAAAGATTAAACAAAGGAGAACTATAAAAAAATTAATTAAACTTGTAAATATTAAACTACCGAACAACAAAAAATTAAAACCATAGAAATGAAATTTAGAACTTATAAACAACTAAAATAATATAGATTAAATGGTTTTATATATTTTTTTAAAAAAAAGAATGTAGAAAACTTGAAACCAATGATTTTGATTACAATTTGATAATAACCACAACTATTAATGTTAAAAAAGAATACACAGTGATAAAAAATAATAACCACAACTTCTTGAGACTTCACCCGCTAAAAAAATAATAACCAGAGCTCTATTAATAATAAAATAAATCTCTGCTATCAAAAAACTAAGGCATAAATAAAGCTATAATAGAATCAACAACTACCTACAGATAACAACAGATGAAAGAACACAAAAACTATTAAAAACTAATGCTAAACTTGAGTACTGATCACAAAACTCTGCAAATAATACCCAGTGATCTCCAGAACGGTAGAAACTAAGTAAAAAAAGAAAAAATCAACCGCTAAGCAAAAAAGACTGGCATAAAATGAAAGCCAATAAACTGAGCTTCCTCTTTGAAGATTATAGACAAACTTACAAAGGAAGATACAAAATTGAAACTAAAAGGGATCGCCTTCAAGAACCACACAAAGATGGAGAACAAAAGTGCTTTGAGAATCTATAATAAGATAAATTGTTTTGATAAGATCTGAGGTGAACTATTAAAAAATGGGTCCAGACTGGTAACTAATCAGAACAAAGAGTGATCTAGAGACAAGAATGGAAAACAAACACTGAGAGAATCCCAGCGGCGGTGATATAAATGGTTTAATATAAGAAGAAAACAAAACTAAAGAAGTTAAAATAAGACAAGTATATAAACGGTTTAATATAAGAAATAAACAAAACTTAATATATGAAAAAAACCCATGAACTCAGCATCAAAATGAAATGCCAAAAAAAAATTTGCAAACACTCAACACTAAATCTATACACTAAAATCCTCCAGATGGGTATTCAGCCTAGCCCTTGAAACAAAAAATTATCTAATGGCAGGACACTTGATCTTTCCAAGCTTACAAATCTCAAAAAAAAGAAAACTCACACAAAGAGAAGTGAAAGCAGAGTTTTAAAAAAACTTTAGGTTTCAAATACAACGCAAATGATATTTAGCCTCAACGCTAGCTGCACAAAGTTCCAGCTTGATCTTCTCAAGTACTCATACTCAATGGACTAGAGAGATACCATAAATTTGCCAAGATCAAGAATGCAATGATAAAAAAAGGATGAGAGCAAAGATAAAAAACAAATACAAAAAAAACAATGATAAATCTAATGCATGCAATACACTAATAGCACGAAATGATAAAAAATGCATGCAAACGCTTATGAAAAGCAATGATTTGGATTGAAGAAAAGAATGCATGTAGGGAAAGAAGTAAACTTAGAAACTAACACCAGACTGCAAAAGGACGGTTAGACAGGGAAGTAATGAAAACAAAATTACAAAGCAAATCAAGTTCCTCTTTACTCTTTAATACATGCAATGATTAAAGAAACGTAAGAACCAAAAATAGCAACAAGTAAATTGCAATTTACATGAGTATTCTAAATGGATATGAGCTAAAATTAGAATAACTTTAAAACTTTTAACATCTAAAACTTGAATAATGAGGATTAAGAAAACAATGAAAACAATTAAAGGATCCCCCTTTTTTTTATTAGCAGAGCATTATAATATTATAATATTATAATATTGATAAATTTACATTTGAATTAGATTTGAAACAAGAATAAACTTTTAAGTCTTTAAATTCTTTTAAAAATTTTGAAAAATTTAATCAAATTCTTGATCAATAATGTACCTAAATAGATAAATTGGGTTTGGCGGTAAACCAGCCAAACCCCAAATTTTTTTAAATTTTTTTCCTCTTAAACAGATTAGACAAAAAAGATATTAGTAAAATCTCTCTCAAGAGTCTCCAAAATTGGAGTGCTCCAAGATATGGTAGCTCCTTCACCTGTACACTCAATAAATGATTAAACCAACCTGCTCTGATACCATGTTAAAATATTAACAAAATATAGAGACAAATAGGAACTTTTTTAATCAATGAGCAAGGATAAGAAGATATACCATGAATTAACCCAAAACTAGGATCATTCACCAAAGTACAATGAAACAAGGAGACAAGATTTTAAAGGGGAAAAGCATAAAAAAACCCTGTGAAATTATGAATGAGGCATGAAAAGCCTAAAGAGAGAGAGATATAATATGAGCAAGAAGCTCAATACAAAATGATAGAACTAAGATGAGAGAAAATTGTGTGTAGGAAATGTGAGAAATTGGTGTAAAGTGTGTGGAGAAATATCTCTTTAAGTAGAGATGAGTGAAGGAGTTTGCATGTAACTCCCTATGTGAATGAGTGCCACATTCATACTATGTGTGTGCCAAGTGTGAGCATCCTCATAAGGAGGAATAACCTATTTTCCTTATTAAAGGAATTACAAATATGACATGTCCTCCCACTTGGACTAGAGGACAAAATACATTAGGATACCTTGGTTTATCCTATTAAATACATAAATAACCAAGGAAAGATTAAATTCTAACAGAATTAGCATGTGTGAACTTAGAGGAAGACTCTTCATGATGTCTTGGGTCACCATCCATGATCACACATGATTATGAGCTGATCTGACAGAGTTATGACTAATTTAATGGCAAACGTTTCCTAGGAGATAGAAACTGTGTTTTTCACAAAGCTGATTGAAGAACTTTGTGGATAGAACTCATAATTTTTTAAGTTATGATGTGTGAAAATAGGTTTGTATTGGACATTGGCTGAAGAGTTTATTGCAATCATATAGATTTGTGATCATACAGGTGACATCAGCTATGGCATGTGTATTGGAGAAGACCTATTTTGGAGGCCAGCTTGGAACATGCTTCGAGTAATTTGATGAGCGAGCTTAGTTCATGGATCTGAATGATAAATTAAGGTAATTATTATGTTGTAACATTGTAAGAGATGTTGTGTGCATCTTCACATGGGTCTATTTATATTTTGTAAATAATATTTATCCTATGAAGACCAACCTAGATTTAATTATTGTAATTTGTATATAAGGATTGAAATCCTTAGAAAATATGTGTGAAAATTGACGAGCCTCTTAAATGGCCATCTTTATAAGTGCTTTCTATTTCTTTTTGGCATTTTACTTGCAAAGAAGATACATGAACTTATGGTTTCATATGTATATTTTATATGTGTAAAGACATAAAGTAGGAATGTGGATGATAAAAGAACATGATATATTTCCTTGAAAGTTATGGACATAAATGACAGAATATAGTAATTATATGTGCTAATGAATGATCCTTTGTGTATGCTATGTTTTTGGGTAGTTTCCTTCCTGTAGCCATATGCCTTGCAAGAGTATTAATTAGAACTTAACACTTTATTCCTACTATTAATGATGTGAATATGTATGTATTGAAGGTTGTGTGTGCATTAATCATTTTACAAGGATTAGTCATAGCATATTTAAAGATCGACATTGTGATGTTGAAAAAGTCAAAGCCAGTCGTTGCTACAAGATGCCTTTGTGTTGAAGAATTCAAGTGAGCTAAACAAGTTGAGGAGTTGTTGCAAGATCTTTGCATGAGGAGAAAGTCAATACTATTTTCTGTTAAATGTAGCACATAGATCTAGGACCCACAACGCATTATATTTTGGGAGGACTTATTCTTGATAACTACTATTTACATTATAAGACATTATGTATCTGTAACGATCCTCATTAATTGAGTGATCTTAGATTTAGGGAGTAGTTATATTTTTCATTTAAATAAGATGACTATTGTAACTCTAGGGAGATAGTCAATTTTCTAAATAGAAGCTTTTCTAGCTGTAATACTATTTCAATCTTAGTATACTTATTTTCCATAATGAATAGAATGCGCAGTTTGAGTTCAATCTTTTTATCTTGATTATGATTCTATTCACTCATTCAAGGGGGCCCACTTGGTGAGTGAATTACTTAGTTAGAGTAGGAATCATTTTCATTTTTACTTAGAAGTGAAATAGAACTATGTTGTTCCTGTAGCCACTAGTAACAGAACTAGTAGACTATTCTTGCAACATAGGCAATTAGAGTAATTCCTATCTATGATTACTTGTTTTGATAGAATAATCATTTACTTATACTAGCATATATTTCCTGAAGCTCAATACATTTGAATTCCATAGATTACTCATGAAGATCAAGAGAGTTTGAAGCATATACTTTGCAGATGCCATTCCAAGTTTACGTCCCTGATCGATAATTAAATGAGACTAAATGATCTAATTAGAAACCATTTAGGGTGTCCAATCCTAAAATAAGTAGTCCAATGCTATGGGCTTCTAATGCAATTATTTATCCAAGCATTTTTGGTGCCATTGTCGGGGATGGTGTTAATTCAAACTTATCTTAGTGTTCATGTTCCCAATTTTCATAGTTTAGAACCAAGTTTTAAGTAATCCTTTTATGCATAGAAGAAGAGACCATCTTGGGAGATTCTTTCCTCACAATATCTAGGTTGAACCATTTGATATCTTTAATCCTGAACCTAAGGAACCCCAATTTGAGAACAAATAAGAAGAACCATTTGAAAACACATTTGTTGATGCACATGAGCAACTACCTTCACCATCATCCTCTGAAGGATCGCTACATTTGAATGACCTTTTTGTTGAACCTGAGTATTAGGACAGCCTATTCACTCTTATTATTTATCAACCATGACAAAAAGGTCCTCCTCCAAGGATGGCTCAACCTAACTTTCCTTTCCCCATCGCTACTCAGCATGGTAATCATAATATAAAAAACATACATGCCTCAACACTTCCCAAATTTTATGTCCTTATACTGAAGACCATGAAAAATTCCTTTTTGAATTTGAATTCCTCTATAGGAGTTATGATTACACAACTAACACCCATAAGCTGAAATTATTTCCATCTACTCTTAAGGATGCTGCTCTAAGATGGTTCATGGGGCTAGGTGTTAATGCTATAGAAGATTGGGATGAAATGAGAAATATGTTCCTTTCTAAATATAAGGAGTATTGTAGGGGTCATTATTTGAAGGGAAATGGAATTTTCAAAATGTCACAAAAGGAGGATGAGACCTTGGAATACTATGTCTCAAGGTTTATGTTCAACTTACAGTGCAATACACAACACTAGTTGAATGAGGAGTAAAAAATAAATCTTTTCTTAAAATGTGTAAATGATGGAAGTATTGAGGCCTTAAACCTTATGGCAGGTGTAGACATCACTCAAAAGAATAGGGTTGACATAAAGAATATATGTCTAAACTATTCAGGGGCTACTATGAAGAAAGGTAGAGGACTTAGAGATTTACCTCATAAGTCCAATGGTTCAGGGGTATCTAAGATGGAGTTGTCCAATCTTCTATTTGATTTTAAGTAGGACATCATCAATGATGTTTCCACTTAGCTAGACAACATGCAAGCAAGAAGGAAGAAGGAAGAGGCATAAGCTATGCTGGCCGAATTCTACTCTCATTGTAGATAAAAAAAGAGAAAATGTAGGTGCAAAATAGATGCATCTATGGACACCAATTCAATTCCCACTGAGTTTAAAGCTATAGATGAGGATAATGGAGAGGTTTTCTATGTTTCTCAAAGGAAACTATGGGCTCAAAGACAAGGTATGCCCCAAGACCCCTTGAATAAATTTGGTTATAATAATAGTAATCAATGGCATAACCAAAACCCTCAAAATTATGGCCCTCAAGGATAGAATTGGAATTATAATTGGTCTAACCAACAACCATAGTATATCCAAAATTTTTAGCAACAACCTCCATTTAACCCATACCAACAACAATTTAACCAATATCAGCAACCACAATAGAATAACCAATGGAAACAACATGGTAACTGGCAATAGCAACCTTAGTGGGGACCCAATTATCCTAATCAACACCAAGCTATCATGCCTTCACCTCAGTAGCAAGCTATTATGCCTCCACCTTAGCATCAAGTTGTTATGCCTCCACCTCATGTAGCCAATAATATCCCTCAGAAACCAACACAACTACCTGCACAACCAACTCCAGATCCTAATAGCAAGCAACAAGCTTATTTCATACAAGTGAATGATATTCACTTAAGATCAGGAACTAAATTGCCTGCACCTAAGGATCCTATAATAACTAAAGTTGTTGATACTAATGAAATACTTGTGAACCAAACCACTATTGTTCCAAGTATTCCACAATCTACACCAGTACTAAAAAATCCTCTTTATCCACAGAGATTGGCCCAATCAGAGCCCCCAAAATAAAATCCTATTACAACTAATTAGATTAACCAACTTAAGAAAATGAATGTTCAAATTCCTTTTTTGGATGCCCTTAAAGAAGTTCCAATTTATAATAAGGAAATCAAGCAGGCCTGTATTAAGCAACTAGGTAGAAAGAAGAAAGACCTTGACACTATCCATGTCCTTGGGAAACTTTCTGATCTTATGTTAAAAAAAGTTTTAATGCCTAAATACTCTGATCCAAGAAGCCTAGTAGTTACTATTCATATCAATGGTATACAAATATAGAATGTCTTGATTGATCTAGGAGCATCCATCAATGTTATGACTAGGGAAGTTTTGTTAAGGTTTAGCATCATTGGCTTAAGGGAAACACCTACAATACTCCAGTTAGTTGATAATTCCACTATTAAGCTAGATGGCATGGTAGAAGACATCATTGTAACACTTGATTCATTAGATTATCCTCCAGATTTCATTATCTTGTCCCCCAAAGTCATTCTAGGAGGATATCCATTAATCCTAGGAAGACCTTGGCTAGCCACAATAGATGCTTGCACTGCATGTCACTCAGGAAAAATGACAATATCTAATGGGATAAGTACCAAGAAACTAATATTGTATTCTCTAGCCAAACCCCAAGTTGAACTTGACCAATTTATCTGGCTAGATCTAGGTGATGCTACGCTTGAAGAAAATTCAATACAATAGCTCATGGTTATTGAAAGAGATCCATTTATGGTCTCACAGGAAGAAGATGACATACTAGTGGCAATTATCACCAATCAATATAGCTCTGAAGCATCTTCTTATGCTTTTCCTAACTGTTCCCTCCAAACCATACTGCCCAAGTAGACCTCACCTAAGTTCCCTGCAACATCTGATTACGTCCATACCTTGTTACCTCATGAGATAAAGTCACTGTCATTTGTATAAATTATGATGCTAGATAAAATAAAAAGGGTAGAAATTTCCTTAGAAAGGGAGTTGAATGTAAATAAGAATCTCACTGCATCTTAGATGATCAGTCTTCTCCAAATTTTGGAAGAAAGTCAATAATCCTTTCCATGGGACTATACCAACATGAAGGGGTTAGACCCTATTGCTTGTCTTTTCTTTCTACTTGTAGGTTTACACTATGATTGAAAAACTAATGTCACTGAATCTATCACCACTCCAAAGTCTACAAGGAAAAGGGCCAATTAACAAAGATCAACAAGGATCCTCCTACACTTTGAGCCTAGATGATCAAGTGGGTGTACCTTTGACTCACTTCTTCAAAGGAGTCACAAAATATTATACAACTATACCCTTTACAAAATAGTTTTAAAGATTTTATCATTTAAATATGTGTGATTGATGATGATGAACTATTTCTAGAGAATGGGTTAGTACCTTAACCTATGGCATAGAGTCACCCAATAACACATCAATTGAAAATCCTAAATCAAATACTCTTGAACTCAGAATAAGTGCTTTTCCTATTATCCCTCTCACTCCCAAACTTAATCATCAAATTCCTATCCAACCATGAACTCACTGAAATTACCTTAAAGACTTTAATCCTAACTTTGTTAGAAACTCAAAGATAATTCCACAATACTCTTTGTTTACCATATGCTAACTCACTTTGTGACATTAACATATATGATCCCAAGATCAAAACAAGAAGAAAAACATAAATTTGATATTGGAATTCAAGTGTATTCTCATTAAAATATGCAAAATCTATACATTACCAAAACAACACAATGCTAGGAAACAAACCCAAAATCTAGGCTCTCCTTGTTCAATCTCTTACATTGATTTTCAATGTAACATCAACCACAACAAAATAAAAATTTTTGCAATATATACCACTAGTCACCTTGGAATCCCAAAAATCAGGATGCAACAAGCTACGAATGACTAGGGCAAGGGTTTCAACCACCAAACCAACTGGATTCAAACATAATTAATTACAGGGGAGAAAACAAAGCAACTTGGAGAAAACAGATCCTAGAATGATCTTCCTTAATGATAATTCTTTTGACTTGTGTACTGAAGATCATGAATTTACCAAGCTTATCAATTTGATTATCCATCTGCAACATGCCTCGAGCAACTCTTTCACGGTACCACCATCTACAAACAATTGTCAAACTCTTTGGACCATACTGCATCAACTAATGAAATCATATCTACCAAATCCAGTCGCCTCAACATTAAAAATCAGTCCTTCTATCACTGAGAAACCCTTTAAAAATTTGAATTTGGGAGAAATGACTATAATCATGGTGTGAGATAGTATATCGATGGCTAGCATTCAAACTTAGATCTAATTCATATCATCATCGTTAGATCTCCTTACTTTTCCCAGGTTTCATATTTTCTCTTTAGTTGCGAGATCGCGCAGATATCTCTTTAACCACTATACTTTTCTTTGGTCACATGACTGAAGAAACTCTAACTACCTGCCAGGTCATGAGACAAAAACAAAAATTGCATTCTGAACTAGAGATTACGTGACTGAGGGAGAGAAAACTATCAAGCTTCATAAGCTGTTGAAAAGTCTTTTGCTACATCAGCACCCTATAGCCAATGAGAAATAAGCATGCCAACAACAACTGACACATAGACCCACCCTTAGTAGCCTTTAAATCAGATGGTAGTCACATGATCACATGGCCTGGAAAGATTCCATGCGATCAAGTGACAACCGTAGATCCTCTTTTATTATCATTCCTTTTGAAAGATTCGAGCCCACTGACATGTCCACTTCACCATCTAGCTTGGCCAATCAAAACATAACAAGTTTGCAACACCTAGCAACATGGTCCCATTGAGAAATTCCATATCGCCAAGAAAATCAGATGACTGTCATATTATCGCATAGCTTGGAAAGATTCCATGCGATCATACACCAGCCATAGATTTTGAATCTCCTACAAATGTCTTTAAAACTTTACCCCACTTTGTCGAATCACAAACTGCCATGTTGCATAGAGTGGGCCCATTGCCTTCCCATATGGTCTAATACCAAATCAATGGACATCGCATGATCTCATGGAAGAAGAATATTCCATGCACTTTTACGCCAGCCGTTAGATCTTAAAATCAACTGAATGCAAGGCCCGCCATCACGTGATCTAGCAACTGAGGAGAAAATAAACTGCTAGCAGAGTCACAGATTGTTTTGGGTGTAATCACCAGGAACAAGAGACTACGCGACTAACTGTATTTGCTAAATTGCTGAAGGTTAACATGAAACTACCAGGAAAAGTTAGCGAATAAGAAACAACATAGTCGCCAAATCGTATGAAGGTTTAAGAATGAGGAAAGGTATGGTGCCATTCAGCAAGGATCAAGAATATAACCATGTGTAGAAAGGGAACATAAGTGACCCAAAAAATTAATGCATAATTAGAACAGGGCTAGGACAGACTAGTGTTTTTCCTCCCAATGGCTATAAATATGAATTTCTAAACTAGGGTTTTAAGCCAGAGATAAGGAAAACAAATCAGAGGCCAGGGAATAAATTTTATAGCCATGAAAATTTTGTAGGTGCTAATAGTGGCTCTATCTAGGGATGTATGCCTCTTGCAAGCATGGCAAGGATCTAGAATTACTAGGTGAAGCAGACCACCTATTGGACAAAACTTTGAAGAAGCAGAGGGCAACATGACAAAACCCAGCGAACTGAGATGAAAATAACAGGAATAAAACACACCACTATACGTAATGTACAACATATACAGACCTAACTATTGTTCATGGAAAGATAAATACCTTCAATTGAAGTATTTCTTCAAGAACTGTCCATGAACTAGCAATTCTTGAATATCACCATTTAGTTCTTTGACAATATAAGAATCATGGCCCCATCTTTCATGAATCTGATATGTTCCTAGCTAGATTGGATCAAATTTTCCATGTTTCCCTTTATCTTCTAATCTAGCATTCCAGATCAATACCAAGTCATTCAGTTCAAACTTCCTTTCAATAGTTCTCTTGTCATACAGATTCTTAACTTGTAACTGCAACTTTGCATTTCTTGAGGCTGATTCTCTTCTAGCTTCATCCAACCTGATGAGATCTTCAATTCTTAACTGCATTTCATCATCTATATCATCATCATACAATTGAACAAACTTATACATTTCCAATAAATTATTCTGAGGCATCCTTGCATGTATCCCATACACCAGGTCAAATGGTGCACAACCAATTACCTTTTTAACGATTACCCTGTCAGCCCATACAGCTAATGGTAACTTTGAATTCCATGCTCTTTTATTCTTATCAAGGATTCTTTTGAGGATTTTTATCAAACTCTTATTTATTGATTCTTCCTATCCATTCCCTTGTGGATGATAGGGTGAGGAGTATGACATCTAGATTCCTAGACCTTTGCAAAATTCTTTGTACTCAGCAAACCTAAAGCACATTGCATTGTCACTAACTATCCTCTTAGGACAACCAAACCTTGTAACAATATTATTCAACAAGAAATCAATGACCACCCATCTAGTTGCATTTCTTGTAGGGGTAGCTTCTACCCACTTTGTAAAATAATCAGTGGCAACTAAGATCCATGAATGTTCCCCACTGGACTTGTTTAGTATTTCTCCTATAAAATCTATTCCTCATTGTTGGAAAGGAGCTTGCACTTCAACTAGCCTTAAAGGTACATTTCCAAAAAAATTTAGCTTACCAGTGAAACTTTGACAAGCATCACACCTCCTTACCAATTGCTCTACATCCTTGAAGATTGTAGGCCACCAGAATCCTACTCTCAAGACCTTTTGAGCAGTAATTTTACCCATGTAATGTCCTCCACAAACTCCCTCATGCATTTCTTTTAACAACTTGTCAACCTGATTTTCATCAACACATTTCAAAAGTATGCAATCCAATTTTTTTTGTATAACTTTCATTTTATAATCACATACTTGATGGCCTGTAGCTTCAAAGTCCTCTTCTTATTATCATCCATTCCTATTGGACATCTCATGTTCCTTAAGTAGTAGACAATATCTTGATACAAAATGCAATCATCCATATCACAAGTATAGTCAATTTCAATCTGGTTTATCTAGTTTGCATCAAGATTGGATTGAGCCATCAGTTTTTCCAATCCTTGTCCTCTGACCAATATGGTAATCTGGATGTCAATATTGAATTCTTGAATTCTATTTATTGATTTGCATCTCCTCCCATACACCTCCTGCTATGAAAAGATATCTTTGACCACTGCATTTGGTACAAAAGAAATCACAATTGCTCCCATTGGATAGCACCTAAAAGCCTTGACAACCTTCACCAGTGCATATGCTTGTTTTTCATTGATATCATATTTCAGTTCAGCAACCCGCAAAGATTTACTAAAAAATGCAATAGGCTGCTCATAGCCTTCATTATTATTTTGCAACAAAACTGCAACAATAGTGTGAAAAGATGCAAAGGAAAAGATATGCATTGGGATATTGTAATCAGGTTCCTTAAGCATAGGTGCATCTTTAATAGCCTACTTGATATTCTTGAAAGCTTCATCAGGCTCACCTTCCCACTTGATCTCAGATCCTTTCTTCAACATCTTAGATATAGGCCTAGTGACTTCAACAAATTTTGTAAAAAGTCTTCTTAAGAAATTTACCTGACCAAAGAAAGACTGAATTCCTTTAATATGCTTTAGTTTTTGAATCTTTTCAAAAGCTACCACCCTATCTAGATCAATTCTAACTCCTTGCTTTCCAACTAGGTGGCCTAGCAACTTGCCTTTAGTGACACCAAATGCACATTTCCTTGGATTTAATGAAATGCCATATTCCAAAGCCCTCATAAATATTTTTTCTAGATGAGTACAATGGTCTTCTTCCTTCTTGGAATAGGTAGTTAAATCATCTTGATAGACAACAAGGAAATCATCTATGAAATCTGAAAAGGCAACATCCATTGCCCTCTGAAAAGTTGCACCAACATTTGTGAGACCAAAAGGCATTCTCACATAAACATATGTCCCCCAAGGTGTAGTAAAAGCCATCTTAAATTGTTCTGATTCTTTCACAATTACTTGATTATAACCAAAGAAACCATCCATCATAGACATTAATTCAGATCCAGTCACTCTTTACAACATAGCCTCCATATTAGGTAGACAATAGTTATCCTTCAAAGAAGAGACATTTAAATTTCTGAAATTCACACATAGTTTGATGTCTCCATTCTTCTTCCTGATAGGGACCAAATTTGAAACCCAAGAAGAATTCCTAATGGGCTTGATAATTTCAGCATCTCTTAACTTCATTAATTCTTCTTGCATTTTAGGTGCCAAAGTAGGATTTATAGGCCTTTGTTTTTTGCTAAAGGGTTTAGCATCTTCTTTCAAAGGAATAATATGATGGAACAAATCTTCTCTATAAACCTTTAGGTCATCATATGACCATGCAAAGACATGCCTAAATTTTCTTAACAGCTCAATCAAGGATTTCCTTACCTTATGAGACATTTCCTTACCAATGTACACCTTCTTAGGTGCCTCATGTGTACCAAGGTTTATTTCTTCTAGATTCATTTGGTTTTCCCTTTCAATATCCTTTTGAACTCTATCCTGGCTATCAAAAATAGTTTCTAGAACAACAAGTCCCTTAGGAACCTTGTTGGTTTTAAATTGCAGGACTTCATTACCAAGGACAACCTCCTTTCCTTCTGTAATCTCAACCAAGGCTAAACAATCTAATTTCTAACCATGATACTGATCCTCACAATTCATAAATCTCAAGATATCCTAGTCATCTTCAAAAACTAGCCATTTTTCAACATTATCTGGTATACTAGGCCTAGTCTAAATTTCAACCTTAGAGAGGCCAGCAAAAGTAATATCACTCGGATTGATTTCTATACTGGCTAACAAATCAGCCATCTTATTATTACTTCTATTCTTCCACTCAATATTGAAGGCATCAAAACACTGAATCAAATCCCATACAACATTTCTATACTATTTTAACCTTTTCTTCTTGGAAGCATATACTGATCTTATTTGGGATACCACTAATTTAGAATCCCCAACAACCTTTATACATGTAATTCCATGCTTGTGTGCCAATCTCAATCCTAGCAATAATGCTTCATACTCTGCTATATTATTGGTACAAGAGAAATTCAATGTGAAAGAAAAATTGTAAGTGTTTCCATTAGGAGAAATGAGTAAAATACCTGCTCCTACTCCATCTCTGTAGCTATCACCATCAAAGTACATCACCCACAAGTCACCCTTCACAGACCTAGAACCTATCTCTTTAGAAATACATGACAATACAGGCTCCTTTTCAAGTCCAGTGACCTCAGATCTAAAAGCATTGACATCAGTATCTACAAAGTAGGTAACCTCATTATCAATATTCTTTTCAATCATATAAGCTACCCTCGGTTCCCTTTCAATCCTAATGGACTAACTATTAGAATTGAAAGTTGCAAAAGACAAATCACACTACAAACTTCCACCCATGGTAACACTCCATTTCCTAGATAATAGCATACCATAATGGGGTGGAATGTCTACCACTAACACACCCATAGTCAGTTCTTTCTCTAGATAGGCTACTAATCTATATGGCATAGCATTTATAGTCCCAATGACTGATACTTCTCTCTGATCCATTTCACAACATCTACCTTGAGTAGTGTCAACTTTGAGGCCCAACTTTTCCATAATCTTAAAAGGCATGACAGTATTGGAGGCACCTGAATCAATCATACAATTTCTTAATTTCATTCCATTCACAATGATACTTAGAAAGAATGGGTCTATGTTTTCAAGGCTAGCATTGGCAGAAATATCCAAATATATAGGTGGTATGTGAGATACCAATCCTTGGACCTCCACTTCTTTCAAAACCTTATCCTGAGGTTCATTGCATGCAACATTATTATCATGGACATTATCTACCCATGCAAGAGCCCTATCCTTATGTTCAAGGATCCTCAACAATTCTGACAATGGAACCTTAACAGTTATCTAAGATAGCACGACCAACATATCAATATGAATAGAGGGAGGAATCTCAATCTGCATTGCTTTAGTGTCCTTTTATTTATTTGATATATTAGTTGTACCGGTGACCTTTATCTTTTTAGCTCTAGCCATTGTGCCAACTAGCTTTTCCACTTCACTTTGATGATTCTTGTCTTGAACAGTAGGAAAATTTTCAGCTCCAACTCCCTTAGGCTCCCACTTCTTACCTTTCACATTTTTGAACCTCACTAAATGATCATCCTTTGATCTATTTCCACTAGGTTCCCTGGAATTGGTGTTCTTCATAAACAATCCTACAGCTTTCCCACTAGTACCATTTGCTATCATAATTCTGGTTTGCACTTGGGCTATCATTTTTGCAATGATCCTAGCCATTTCTTCCTTTGAAGGTCTTCTCAAAATTATTGTTTCTGAGGAGGAATTCATGTTACATATCTTTTCATCAATGTCATCATTATCAGAAAAAACCTCCTAATGGAATAGTGCCCTATTGTGTCTTCTCAGACACACATCTACTTCTTCATCAATATCAGAATCATCTTCATATCCCAAATATGAAGTTTCCATATTGCATCCAATGTCATCATGATTTTCTTCTTGATCTAACTCCTCATTTTTATCATCTTGATATGCTGACATGGATTGTGCAACTACACAATGCTCTGCAAAATGAAGGGACTAGCATGCTATGCACCATGGTGCATTCTCTATAACATTTACAGAGGACCTTTGCAAAGGATTAGGGATAACTTTATCATTATTTCCTCTTGTAGCAGGGACAATAGGCTTGCCATCTATTCTACCTACTGCTATTCTACCTACTGAAATCATTGTTGAATTGAGGCTTTTCATTGGTAGGAGCATTATTGTTCCTATTAGTAGGTGCTTTTAAATCTTTCAATGCATTCAAAACCTTATCCAATTTATCTTCCTCTTGTTTCTTGTTTCCAACATTTCTTTCATTATCCCATTTATATTTCTTGTCTCCAAAAAACTTTGGATCATCTCTTTTTCCACCCAATTTCCCTGATATTTTCATATTGTTTTCAATATTGATAGCAATCCTAAAAGCATCTCTAAGAGTTCTAAGTTCTTTTTCCCTCAACAAATATCCCATTTTCCCATCAAAGGCATTGAAGTATGTGGTCAAACAAACATTATCATCTAGCCTCATGACTTGAAATAGCTTATGCATACCCTTCTAAAATCTCATATTGAACTCAGCTATAGATTCATTTTGATTTTTCCTTGTAGTGTTGAACTCATTCAACATGAAACTAGCATTGGGCCTATCACCATATTGTTCCTTAAAACATTTTTCAAAAGAATCCCAAGTGTCAATAGATCGGTCAGGGAGTCACTTAAACCAATCTCTAGCATCCTCCACCAGAGATTGAACAAATAATTTCATGACTACATCCTCATGCTCTACCTCATAATCATTTAGCATATCAACAAATAACGTAAGATGTTCCTCACAACTAATGGCATTGTTACTAGCAAACTTAGGTACCTTGTCTCTTATATCAGCTGGAAAAGCATTTGGCTAGCTAGGTATTCCATCAAAACTAATTTGCCTATAGCCTTCTAATTGCATAGGTCTTCTTTGAAAACATGAACTAGTGTTAACCCTAGGATCAATGTTTACATTTACATTTCCATCTACTTGTGCATTTGACTATTGTCTAGGATCAACATTTATCTTGGCAGATGAAGAAGGAAGTGAACTCTTAGTGGTGACATTACCAAGTGAAACAACATTAGAAGTTGTAGATGGCATACCTAGTTCATCAGTAGTGGATGGTACAAAAGTACTTGCAGATGAAGCCTTCAAGAACTGGATCTTTCTTCTTTTTTCTACAATGGAGGCTTCAATTTCAGCCTTCTCTAATTCTCTTGCTAGGTCTTCATCTCCTTTTCTTCTTCTTTCCATCTCTGTATCTTTATTTTAAATGGGTGTTGGGACCCCTGGTATTGTCAATGATTTGCTTGTTTGGTGTCCCACCATCTTTTACTTTCCTTTCTCTCCAACAACAACAACAGGCCTAGTGATCTCATGCCCATCCTTATCTTTAGGGAGGGAAGCATAACTTTGAACCTGTCTAACCACAGGGCCCTCTTTATCAAACTCATGGTCTTGCAGCAAGCATTCCTGCTCACTTCTCAAAACATCAAGATCACCAAAGACATCATGTTGCAAAGTCTTAGGAGCAGAGGCAAGCATCTTGTTTCTCTCCTTCAACTCATTAATCTTTCTAAGAAGAGACTTTATTTCTATTAGAGCATTCACTTTCTCAACTTCTCTCTCCTTTTGTAACCTCTTGTGTATAGCATCTTGCTCTGCCAACTGTAACCTTAGTGCACTCAAATCATCTGGGTCTATCATAATATCATCAGAACTTGATGACACATCCATATCAGTGAGATTTTGATATGGGAAATGGACCTGTCTTTGTCTCATGGGTTGCCTTCTGAACATATCCTCATCAGGATCTAAATTTGGTCAAAAACCCCTTTCTCTGGCTTGTTCATCCTGCTCTACAGGTAATGAACCTTTATCTTGAAATACTGCCTCTGGGGTATCATAAAATTTGTCTTCAAAGCGGCCACTATATGATCTAGAACCTTTGTATTGTGAGTCTTCCTCATTAGAGGATGCAAGTGGTGCTCTATTTTTAGTATTTCTTTGTTCTCTCATGGGAGCACTAGTAGACTCCCCATTTCTTTTGATCCAACTCTTCTTTTCTGGTCTAGGTAACTATTCCAGAGTAACCTTCAGATTTTTCTTGACAAAGGACCTAGTATTCCTTCTTTTATCCATGATTTATAGTCTATAGCACTGGTTCTAATCCTTTTGAGTTGCCACCCACCAAAGTGGGAAAACTTTGAAAAACTTAAGAAAACAACTGAATACAATAGGACAAAACAAGAGTCCACTTAATAACTTTTATCTCTAGACTCTCCCCAGCAGAGTCACCTTTTGTTAGTGACTCAGATGGGAAAATCAATCTAGTCAATATGATATTGAAATTTTTTTTACTCAACCAAAGATCCTAATAGATGTACTTCTTCATTGTTGTTGTACCCAGTAGAGTTGCCATTTTGTTGGTTGTCTTTTCTTTCTACTTGTAGGTTTACACTATGATTGAAACTAATGTCATTGACTCTATCACCACTCCAAAGTCTGCAAGGAAAAGGGCTAATTAACAAGGATCAAGAAGGATCCTCCTATACTTTGAGCCTAGATGCTCATGCATGTGTACCTTTGACTCACTTCTTCAAAGGAGTCACAAAATATTATACAACTATACCCTTTACAAACTAGTTTTAAAGATTTTATCTTTTAAATATGGGTGATTGATGATGATGATGAACTACTTATAGAGAATGGATCAGTGCCTTAACCTATGGCATAGAGTCACCCAATAACACATATCAACTAAAAATTCTAAATCAAATACTCTTGAACTCAGAATAAGTGTTTTTCCTATTATCCCTCTCACTCCCAAACCTGATCATCAAATTTCTATCCAACCATGAACTCACTGAAATTACCTTAAAGACTTTAATCCTAACTTTGTTAGGAACTCAAAGATAATTCCATAATACTCTTTGTTTAACATATGCTAACTCACTTTGTGACATTAACATATATGAGCCCAAGATCAAAACAAGAAGATAAACATAAATCTGAGATTGGAATTCAAGTGTATTCTCATTAAAATCTATAGAATCTATACATTACCAAAACAACATGATGCTAGGAAACAAACCCAAAATCTAGGCTCTCCTTGTTTAGTCTCTTACATTGATTTTCAACATAACATCAACCACAACAAAATAAAAACTTCTGCAATATATACCACTAGTCACCTTGGAATCTCAAAAATCAGGATGCAACAAGCCACAAATGACTAGGGAAAGGGTTTCAACCACCAAACCAACTGGATTCAAACAAAATTAATTACAGGGGAGAAAACCAAGCAACCTAGAGCAAACAGATCCTAGAATGATCTTCCTTTATGATAATTATTTTGACTTATGTACTGAAGATCATGAATTTACCAAGCTTATCAATCTGATTGTCCATTTGCAACATGCCTCGAGCAACTCTTTCACAGTACCACCCACTACAAACAATTATCAAACTCTCTAGACCATACTACATCAACTGGCGAAATCATATCTACCAAATCCAGCTGCCTTGGCATTAAAAATAAGTCCTTTTGTCACTGAGAAACCCTTTAAAATTTTGAATTTGGGGGAAACGACTATAATCATGGCGTGAGATAGTATATCGACGTCTAGCATTCAAACTTAGATCTACTTTATATCATCACTGTCAGATCTCCTTAATTTTTCTGGGTTTCATATTTTCTCTTTAGTTGTGAGATCACGTAGATATCTCTTTAACCACTATACTTTGCTACAATCACGCGACTGAAGAAACTCTAAGTACTTGCCAGGTCACAAGAAAAAAACACAAACTGCGTTCTAAACTGGAGATTACGTGACTGAGGGAGAGCAAACTATCAAGCTTCATAAGCCATTGAAAAGTCTTTTGCCACATCAACACCCTACAGCCAATGAAAAACAAGCACGCTAGCAGCAACTGACATGCAGACCCACCCTTTGTAGCCTTTAAATCAGATGGTGGCCACATGATCACATGGCCTGGAAAGATTCCATGTGATCAAGCGACAACCGTAGATCCTCTTTTACTATCATTCCTTTTGAAAGATTCAGGCCCACTAACATATCCACTTCACCATCCAGCTCAGCCAATCAAAACATAACAAATCTACAACACCTGGCAACATGGTCCCACTGAGAAATGCCTTGTTGCCAGGAAAATTGGATGATTGTCATATGATTTCATAGCTTGGAAAGATTCCATGCGATCATACGCCAGCCATAGATTTTGAATCTCCTATGGATGTCTTTAAAACTTGGCCCCACTTTGCCAAATCACAAACTACCACATTGCACAGAGTGGGCCCATTGCCTTCCCATATGGTCTGATACCAAATCAACAAACGTCACATGATCTCATGGAAGAAGAATATTCCATGCATTTTTATGCTAGCCGTTAGATCTTAAAATCAACTGAATGCAGGGCCTGTCGTCATGCGATCTAGCAATTGAGGAAAAAATAAACTACTAGCAGAGTCGCAGAATGTTTTGGGTGTAACCACCAGGAACAAGAGACTATGCGACTGACTGTATTCACTAAATCACTGAAGTTTAACATGAAATTACTAGGAAACTAGCAAATAAGAAACAACACAGTCACTAAATCGCATGAAGGTTTAAGAATGAGGAAATGCATGGCATGATTCGGTGAAGATCAGGAATATAACCATGTGCAGAAAGGGAACATAAGTGACCTAAAAAAGTAATGGAAAATTAGAAAAGGGCTAGGATAGACTAGGGTTTTGCCTCCCAATGGCTATAAATATGAATTTCTGAACTAGGGTTTCAAGCCAGAGACAAGGAAAATAAATCAAAGGCCAGGGAAAAACTTTTATAGCCATGAAAATTTTGCAGGTGCTAAAAAACCCTAAGCTTTATACCCATAGGATTTTCATAAGTCCTAAGTTCAATACAATTAGACAAGCCCATAGAAGAATTAACCCTACTCCGAGAGATATAGTGAAGACAGACTTACAAAAACTCCTTAGTTTTGGTTTTATATATCCTATTTCTGATAGCCAGTGGGTTTCTCCTTTAGTGATTATTCCAAAGAAAGGAGGGAAATGAAGAGTTTGTGTGGACTATATGGAACTTAACAAAGCCACTAAAAAGGATCACTTTCCATTACCTTTCATTGACCAAGTACTTGACAACATTGTTGGTAGAAAGTATTTCTCATTTCTAGATGGCTTCAGTGGCTATAACAAAATATAGATATCACTAGAAGAACAGGATAAGATGACATTCACATGTCCTTGGGGAACATTTTCTTATTCCGTCTTCCCATTTGGATTGTGCAATGCACCTACTACTTTCCAAAGAGAAGTAATCAATATTTTCTTTGATGTCTTTTCCAACTATGTTGAAATATATATGGATGACTCCACTACATATGGAACTAGATTTGAGGAGGTGCATGCTAACTTGGAGAAAGTTCTCAAAAGATGTTAGGAATATAACTACCTCTCCCTTAATAGTGAGAAGTGCTACATGATGATGGAAGAGGGAGTTGTTTTAGGATATTACCTTTCATCCTTTAGCATTCATGTTGACCCTACAAAGATTGTGGTCATTAGTACACTTCCAACACCAGTCAAGCACAAGGATGTCAGGAGTTTCCTTGATCATGCTAGTTACTAAAAAATATTCATTAAAGACTTCAACAAAATTACAACCCCATTGTACACCCTATTGAAAAATGAAGCGGATTTTGAATAGACATATGACTTTGAATTGTCATTTCAACAGCTAAAAGATGTTTTGACAAAGATACCTATCCTCAGAGGACCTGACTAGAAGCTACCATTTCATATTCACACTGATGCATCTGACTATTCCATTGGAGTGGTGTTAGGAAAAAATGAAGAAATAGTTGAGAATTCTATTTACTATATTATTAAAAATTTACAAGGTGTTGAATTGAACTATATTGTCACTGAAAAAGAATTGCTAGCAGCAATCTACGCCCTCAATAAATTATAACATTACATCATTGGTTATGAAGTATTTGTATACAATTATCATTTAGCCATCAAATACTTGATGAAAAATCCTTCCATCACTAGCAAGTTGGCAAGATGGTTACTCCTTATGCAGTAGTTTGATGTGAAAATCATTGATAAACCAGGAAAACCTAATGTGGTGGCTACCTTCTTATCTAGATTATAAGTTCCAGATAATCTTGCAGTAATTGATGAAAACTTCCCTAATGAGCATCTGTTCTCTATTAATACTTACAACCCATGGTATGCCGACATAGAAAACTACCTTGCTACAGGAAGGACAACACCTCATTTGTCACCTTGAGAACACAAACTTCTAGTTGAGAAAATCTTCAATTTCTCGTGGATCTCAAGATTTATGTTCTACATAGGTCCTTATCAAGTCACCAGAAGATGTGTTTGAGAGGATGAGACTTATGACATCCTTAGGGCTTGTCATGATGAGCCATGTGGCGGCCATTTTGTAGAAAAGAGGACAATATACAAAATTTTGAAAACAAGATACTAGTGGCCTGCTTTACATAAGGATGCAACTAAGCATACAAGGCACTGCGATAGACGCCATCACATGGGACACCCAACTAAGTCAAATGAAATACCCTTGCAACTTCAAGTGGTGGTGAGACCATTTGACAAATGGGGCATTGATTTCGTTGGACCCATCGACCCATCTTCTCATGGTAAGTCATATATAAATGGGTAGAAGCTAAAGAAATGTGACATGCTAGAGATCATAAAGTAGAAAAATTTCTATATGAATATATATTTACTAGGTTTGGAGTACCTCGTCAGAGAGTAACAAACCAAGGTGCACAATTTACTTCTAATATTATCACTGAATTGATGTATGTATACATAGTGATACATGGTAAATCTTCACCGTACCATCCCCAAGCCAATGGAAAAGAAAAGATAAGAAATTAGGAAATTGAATCCATCCTAACCAAAATAATTATTTTTCATAAGAAGGATTGGGCTACCTACCTTCCTAAATCTATTTGGGCTTACAGAATGACATGGAAAACAACAACTAGTTTTACCCTTTTTGGGCTAGTTTATGGAAAATTTGCATCTATGCCTATTGAGTTTCAACAGAAGACTCTGAGGAAGACATTGGAATGAGACATTGACCTTAATAGAGCACAAGAGGAGTAGTTATTGTAGTTGAATGGGTTGGATGAGTATCAAAAATCTGCACTTCACAAAACTGAATTGATTTAGAAGAAAAGGTAGAAGTGGCATGACAAAGTCATCAAGGAAAATAAATGTTCAATTGGTGATTGGGCACTACTATATGACTCACACTACCAACATACCCCAAGTAAATTTAAGACATGGTGGCTAGGACCTTATGAGATAGTTTTAGTGTTTGAAAATGAACCAGTTCAACTATCTAATATTGATCTTGTATGATTCAAATTCCTTGTCAACGGTCATTGACTCAAGATCTATTATAAACTAGTGAGTCGCGAAGACTTCCTATAGAACTTCTAGCAACACGATGACAACAACACTCCTGTAGTAGAAGTATCTAGGTCTTCCACCTAGATTTCCACTAATCCTTGATTTCTATCAAGGACTCCATAATAAACATTTCACTTTATGTAAAATTATTTCTCCATAATAAAAATTTACCTCACCTCCTCTCTCTACCATTTTCCCATACCATTGCATCACTCCATCAATGCATGTCATATTTTAAAACACTCTTCCTGCATCGCTTACCATGTTCGTGACTCATACCTTTGTACATATATTATTTTATTCATTTTTATTAGGATTACATGTTGTTTTAATTTTTACTCTTGCAAGTCTTGGCTTGGTGGGACCCATGCCTTAAACTTAGTTAGGGGGAGGGGAATATTCCATATTTTTCAAACTTAAACATTAGCATGTAAATGATGAAAATACATTTCTTGTCATTTTGAGATGACTGTCATCATGTAAAGCCAGCTTGTCATTCTATGATTGCATCATCATGATTGAAAGGAATTAAAAGATATTAAAAGTTTGAGCTTAATTTGAGATGATGTGTTCGCGTCATGTTCAGGGTGGCAGGCCTTGACACAAGAGAAGGTATTATGAAAATCATGCATTAAAAGGATTTTAATTTCTTGCAGTAAATAACATTCTGTACTTCATTATTCTCATCTACAACACTTTGAGTCCATAAAATTTTGAATCTTGATTTACCATTTTGGCGCTTCTGTAAAAAGATTCTGCAAAATTTTTCTATCTATAGCAATCGGGGGTGATCTTTACAGGCATGAAACAATTGATCAAAGAGTTTTACTAGGAGATGCATCTAGCTATGAAATGTTCTGAAGAAAAGGTTGTTGAATTACTGTATGAGCCTCAAAGGTTTTGATGAGGAAATTACTCTATAGTTTTTAAATACTCTACAGAATGGGTTTGGAGTGGTAAAAAGGTTGAGAATTGAATTCACATAAGACATTGTGGAAAAAGTGATAGGGTTGGAATAGGAAGGAGAAAAATGGACTAAGGACCTTGATTTATGCTCAGCTAGGGCACAATTCACCTTGCATGGTGATCCACAATTAGAAATTGAAAAAAAGAAAGACACTTCAAGGGCATCATTGCCCTTGGACTATATCCATCCAATTGCATTTATCATACAATATTTTACCTGTGAAGGGTGCTACAAATATGTACAAGGTCTACATTTCAAAATCTTGAGAAATCTTTGCCACGACAATAGACCGATAAATTTACCTAAATTTTTGTTTAATATTGTGAATAAACAAGCTTCTTTGGTTTAGTCAGGAAAAGATCAGTTAGTTTCTCATCATTCCTTAATTAAATTAATTGTGGAAAGAGAATTGAATAAGCAATTGATAGGAACTTGGGATGAATTTGTAAAAATGGATGAAATAGAGCCTAGAATGGTTAGCCCTCAAGGCCAGGGTGTAAGAAGAAGGGAGAACACAACCATAGGGGTTTGTAAAGTAATTCAAAGAACATGAACCATTCCTGAAGCTTCTTCCTCTAACCCTAAACCATCTAGGAAGAGAACTTGTGATATTGGTACCCTTATTTATAGTAGAAAGAAGAGTAAAAGCAAGAAAATTGATGTTATTCCTGAAACTTCACCTTCTGTAAAGACTAGGTCTACCTCTAGTAAAGATAAAGGAAAAACTCTAGAAATAGAAGAAGTAATTCCAGAGTAGCAACCCAGTAATGAGAATGATGGTGACAAAGTCAATGAAACCTTGCCCTCACATGAGGAAGAAACACCAAAAAAACCTCTTGTAGCATCTATCGAGGAAGTGTCTACTAGCAAGAGGAAACAAAAGAATCCTCCATGCTATTCCAAAACCCCTACTAGAAGAAGTGTAAGGCTTTCTGCAAACATCAACAAGGATTCTAAGTCTCCTATTCAAACTGGTTTTGATTAAGGTAAAAATAGGTTTTGAATGGGCCCCAAAACCATGTACATTAAATTTTTGGAGGGAACTGTAACCCAATGCTTGAAGATTGGAAGAATAAGCTCAGAACTAAATGAAACAACTAGGGAAAAGGATAAACCTTATAGCACCCCTCCAACACATAAAGCCAGTAGAACTACCAACAGTACAATATCAACATTACAACCATAACCAAAAGAAATAGATAGAGAAAGGCACAAGCTAGTGAAGTCAGTAGTGTAAATGCATCGCTATACAAAAACATCAGATATCTAGGGTTTTTAGGTTCCCTAAACTAGACATAAGGGTTTTGATGGATCCCATAACTAGAATGGGTTTTAACAACCAACAGAGCTGGTAGATAGACCATTCCACCCTATCAAAACCAAACCAAAGAAAAAACAATAGCTTAAACATTTGAGAAAGAAAATATTCAACTCCACCATAGCATTTAGGGTTTTGAAAGGCTCTCCCAACCATTAACAAGGAAATGGGAATGATGATGACTCCGCAAACCACCAAATCACAATCTGCCAGGAAAAAGAAAAGACCACCAAAGATCTCTCACAAAAATAGAGCTCTCTAGCAAAGGCCAAGCACATTAGGGTTTTGAAAATCTCCCCCAACCTTTAACAATGAGATGGGAATGAGGAAGACTCCCCAAACAACCAAATCACAACCTTCTAGGAAAAGGATACAACCGTCAAAGATCTCTGGCATAAAAAAAACCCTCCAGTAATGGCCAAGCTCACCAATAGTACTCCAACCCACCTCTTCCATCCAGGGACTAGCCACTTCAATAGGTTGAGCCTCCACCTCAAAAGGAACTTCCACCTCTACAAGAAGCGGGAAATTTTTTTTAAGAGGGGAAGAAACCTTCACCTCAAAAGAAGCTTCCACCTCAATAGGAAGTGGGATAGAGGAGTAAAGAAGGGGAACATCCTTCAACTACCAAAGAGTTCTATTATGGAACCCGACCTCAATAGGGATCCCACTCAGAGCCACTTCCAAAAAACCACCACCATTCTCCCTCACAAGATTCAAGAGAAGTGAAATCCAAATAGAATCCTATGCATGAGAGTCCCATAGAAAAGCCTACACAAAAGGATCCTAGAAGAGGAATCACATTAGCCATCCACCAACTCTAGCCTCCTAAGGAAGCAAAGGCCTTATCCATTCTGATGTGAGGGGGAAGAGAGCCCTCTTCAATCCAAAATTGATGCAGAGCACCCAAACCCTAATCATGAAAGGCTCAAGAAAAGAAGGGAGAGGGCCCTCAAGACAAAAGTGACAACCCCCCACCAAGAACACCTACCTCCCCTCATCATCTTAATCATATTTGGAATCATGCTCCTTCTCCTGCAAAACAGAGACCCTAGACTCTCTTTTCCCACTCGCCACTCATGCTCACCATTTTCATTGTTGGAATCCTCCTATTCAAACTATTAATATAGAATCCTCTAATCTATGGAGAGATCCTCTTCTAAGGTAATGGTTCAAGAAAATGCAGATAGTGACATTGGTTCCCATAAGGAGAATTTAGAAGTAGAGGTTAACCCTAATGTTGACTATATCCTCATTGATAGTGATGAAGATTTTGAAGAGGTAGAGGAGTTTGTTGATGACTCTATTAGGCAAGATATTCTTGATGATTCAAAATATTTACCTTCTGAAGAGTTCCCTAAACTCAATAAGGATATCATTGAAGAGGTGCTAGAACAAATTAATAAGGATGGGTTGGACATACTAGCTAGAAGAGCTGAATCCTGTCAAGGGGATAATGTAGTAAAAACTATTGTTGTGTGGAAAGGTAAGTCCTCCACACAATAAAACACAATAAAAACCCCTCAGGTTGCATCAGGATGGATTGACATTTTCAATCAGGAACCCATGCCACCACCAGACCAATCTATACCCCTAACTACAAGATTGAGTTTGTATCAACAATTATTATGGGAAAGGGCACACTGGAAATTAGAAAAAGAAAATTTTGAAATGAACTATAGATGAGAAAGCTCATCAATTGGATCAAAAAAAAATCAAATTGAATTGATTCCAAAAGTTATGGCATGCATATCACCATCACTGGTGTATGCTTTATTTCTTAAGGAACAATTCATTAATTTCAAATTGACAAGGATTGTAGAAGGAATGAATCCTTCTATTTCAACACCCCATGAGTTTTATGATGTGTTTCAATCAGCTCCAATTTTCATAAATAATTTATTGTGTGAGTTATATTTACATAATCTTGCTATACCAGATGAAAGGGACTGGAATGCATTCCTTTATGAGGGGGATGTCCTATTGAGAGCAATAATGTCTTGGATATAAAATGAGATAAGAAGGGAAAATCAAGATTTACCTTATAGGAATAGTGAGATGGAGATGCCCTTGTTTATGAGACCTAAAGTTCAACATTCCAGACAAACTTTCATTGATTGGCTTTTTGTCATAGTGAATCCAAGTGGAGCTAATAAAGTTTATCCAGTTAGAGAGAAAGGCTATGTAGATTGTTATCGACACTTAGCTCATGATATTTAAATTGTAATCACTACTTGTAGGTAGAGATGGATAAGGATGTCACATCACCTGAAGGCTGGGGAACTCCACTCTCCACAAAATCTAGCTCTTGCTACCAAACGAGCTCCACGGTATATCATGTTGGGAAGGACAATGCTTAAATAATGGTTTCCATTAAGGTTTCAACCTTCTGTTCTCTTGCAACCACTACTAGAAATGAATGAAAATGCTAAAGATCATGACATGGCCAAAGAATTTTAGAGATGGGAAAGAATTAGGGAGAACCATGGATACTTTAACTACATTGATGATCAACCAGGGGAGAAGACTTCTAGTGACTTGAGGTTGAGAGCCATGATCCTTAACTTTATGATTGCTGGAGACCAGTAATAGGGTAGTTGGGAGGAATGATGAGCCTCTTAAATGAACATCTTTCTAAGTGCTTTCTATTTCTTTTCAACATTTTACTTGCAAAGCAGATACATGAACTTATGGTTTTATATGTATATTTTATATGTGTAAAGACATAAAGTAGAAATGTGGATGATAAAAGAACATGATATATTTTCTTGAAACTTATGGACATAAATGATAGAATATGGTAATTATATGTGCTAATGAATGATCCTTTGCCTATGCTATGTTTTTGGGTAGTTTCCTTCCTATAGCCATATGTCTTGCAAAAGTATTAATTATAACTTACCACTTTCTTCCTAATATTAATGATGTGAATATGTATGTATGAAAGGTTGTGTGCATTAATCATTTTGTAGGGATCGGTCATAACATATTTAAAGATCAACATAGTGGTGCTGAAAAAGTCAAAGCCAACCATTTCTACAAGATTCCTTCGTGTTAAAGAAGTCAAGTGAGTCGAACAAGTTGAGGAATTACTGCAAGATCTTCACATGAGGAGAAAGTCAATACCATTTTTTGTTAAACGTAGCATCCAAATCTAGGACCTACAATGCATTATATTGTGGGAGGACTTATTCTCTATAACTGCTATTTCTATTATAAGACATTATGTATCTATAACGATCCTTGTTAATGGAGTGATTTTAGATTTAGGGAGTAGTTATAGTTTTCCTTTAAATAAGATGACTGTTGGAACTCTAGGGAGTTAGTCATTTTTCTAAATAGAAGCTTTTGTAGCTGTAATACTATTTCAATCCAAGTGTATGTATTTTCTATGAAAGAATAGAATGCACAGTTTAAGTTCAATCTTTTTTATCTTGATTGTGTTTCTATTCACTCATCCAAGGGGGCCCACTTGGTGAGTGAACTACTTAGTTAGAATAGGAATCATTTTCATGCTTGATTAGAAGTGAAATAGAACTCTTTTTTTCTTGCAACTATTAGTAATAGAACTAGTAGACCATTCTTGTAGCATAGGTGGTTAGAGTAATTCCTATCCGTGATTACATATTTTTAAAGAATAACTCATTTACTTGTACTAGTGTAGATTTCCTAAAGCTCAATACATTTTAATTCCATAGATTAGTCATGCAAAATAAGTGAGTTTGAAGAATATACTTTGCAGATGCCATTCCAAGTTTATGTCCCTAGTTAATAATTAAATAAGACTCAATGATCTAATTAGAAAGCATTTACGGTGTCCAATCCTAAAATAAGCAGTCTAATGCTATGGGTTTCTAATATAATTTTTTAGCCAAGAAAAAATGAGGAACAACTAAACATGAAAATTGAAGAGGTGAATGGGAGCTTGAGGCTACATTGGTTACTGTTTGGAGAACAACAGTTGTGCACTTGAGCACAAGGTGGAGCTTTCTTAGTAGTGGTTGAATACTGGAAGTAGTTTTCAAAAAAAAGTTATCTCAGACTTGAAGTTGTGAGGTTTGGAGATCCTGAGGGTGGTCTTAACTCTCAAATATCTTGATCAAGTTGACATATTATACACCCCTAATAGGGTTATTGCCTCTAGTAGGGTCAATTCCTTAACTAGTATCACATTGTAAAAGACTCCTAATAGGGTCTATCCTTTAACCAGGACCTACCTATTGTAATACTCATGTCCTAACAGGTTCTAAAATCTTAACAAAGTTATTATACTTAGAGTACAGATATTTGTGGGTACCTTCCCCACCAAAGTTTTTCCCTTAACATGGTTTTCCTCAAAAACAAATCTTGGTATTCATGTGTATGTCTATTATTCTTGCATTTAATTTTCAGTTCAGTATTTTGGTTTTGGTAGTAAGTTTGAAGTTAATGACTAAAGTATTGTATATTGGCATCAATTGATTCACCCCCCCTCTCAGTTGATTAGGACATTTTTATTTTAACAATTGGTATTAGAGCTTTTGGTTCTTAGTCAGGAAGCTTAAGAACTTGAGGTAAAGATCAGGATGACCTTATTCAGAAAGGAGAGTCCTAAGTTTGATGCAGATAATTTTGACACATGGAAGGAGAAGATGAAGAATCATCTGATGTGCATGGGATTGGAATATTGGCTCATTACCTAGAAAGATGTGCCTATCATAAAGAAGAAAGACCTTGAGACACTTACTATTGCTGAAGAAGAAAGGAAAAGGCTTGTGTGTAATGTTGTTGCAAGGGAAGCTTTAGTTAATGCATTATCTGATGATGAATTTACAGAGGTCAGAGATCTAACAAAAGAAAGTGAGATCTAGAAAAGACTATTTGAACTTTATGAAGGAGATGGATAAACTAAGCAAGAAAAGTTGTAGAATTGGAGAACAAAGATGGAGATAGTACAAATGAAGGATGATGAAGCTATAAGGATGTATGTTCAGAGAGTATCTAAATGTGTGATTGGAATAAAAAATAATGGAGGTACTTATATAGAAGATAAAGTCATAGAAAAGATTTTGAGATCTATGACTCATACCTGCAAACTCAAAGTTATTTCCTTGGAGGAGACTATACCACAATACAAATATTTCACTAGAGAAATGTTAGTGGCTAAGATGACTACATTTGAGACCACAAAGTTAAAGGATGAACTACCTAAGGTAGATACACCATTTAAAGATATTGTTTAGAGAACTGGATCTATTGGTGCTGGATCTTGTAGAGTGAACAAGAACAATGAAGATCTTGGAGAATATGCTGAAGAATGGGAGGAGATTCAAAGAATAGACAATCAAGTGGATGAGAAGATCATGGCCCTGATCATGAGAAGAGAAAAGAAAGGTAAAGTTAAGTTTGAAGGGAAATTATCTTTGAAATGTTTTAACTATAATAAGGTTGGTCATTTTGCATCTAGATGTCCAACTAGAATACCTAAGCATGGGCTAGAATATGGTAAATAAAAGAATGATAAGGAATGTTATTATGCTAGTGATGGATCTAAATATTTAGATGATGAATTCAATAATGTTTTCAGTTTTGTTGCTATCAAAGAAGAGGATCCTATCTATGAGAAAAAAGCCTTAGTTTCTCATGTTCATAGAAAAATTGTTTGGATAATTGATAGTGGATTTTCACATCATATGACTAGTGACAAGGATAGATTCATTCAGCTAAAAAAAGTTTGATGGTGGAATTGTAAGGTTTGGTGACAATGCTCCTAGAATTATTGTTGGTAAAGGATCAATTACTTTAGATGGAAATATTACCAAAGATGATGTACTATTTGTGGATGGTGAAAAACATAAATTTTTGAGTGTTGGATAGCTTGTGGATAAGGGTTATCATTTTGATGTAGGAGCATCCTAGGTGTAAGAGAAATCTTGCATCACCCAAAAATATTTCTATTTTTGAATTCAATAAGGGCTATCTTGTGCAGGGCTACTATTTATGGAAACTTACTATTTTTAGTAAGTTGGTCATACGATCTCAGAATGTTTTGATTTCACATGTGGAGGTTCATCTCAGTCGTATCATCTTGTCGGTAAAGTTTCATGGCTAGATCAGGTCTAGTTTTGAAGATATTGAAGATTTTCGGTATTGGCAGGAGGGTATAGAAATTTTGAACTCAGTTTTGAAGGCTTTAGAGGCCTTAGATGAGGTCAAAAATTTGGGTGATGGGTGCTTGCACTAGTCAAGCCTATAGTGAACTTCAAGGTGTTTTTGAAATGGGGTTATAATAGTCAATCGGGTCAACTAGTGATGACTTATGGTCTCTGGAAGTTGGGCCACCTGAAATGGCAGAAAATAATTTTCCTTCCAAATTTTTGTTCGGGTTTCAAAAGTTATTTTGAGCTGACTTTGATGTAATAAATTGTAAAATAAAATAATTCTAAGTTTGGTCGGCCCTAAGGGCTAAATTTCTGGAACCTTCTCAGGCGGTGGAAATTGCCTATATAAAGAAGGCCCATAGTGTTGTCTTAGGCAGTTCGGGATAGTTCTGGGTAGATTTGGGTAATGATTCAAGGCTTCTCCTATAGAATATTGTAAGGGAATGCCCATGTGGCTTTACATATTGTAATTCTGAAAGTTTGTAATTCCACATTTGTGGAATTAATAAGAAGCCAACTTTTTGTTCTTGCATATTGTTGTTGTTTCTCTGTTTCTGTTATATGTTCATGGTATAAAGGGGAGCACCCTTCATCAATTCACCTGGGGTAATTTGAGAAGTGACCCTATCATGACTTAGGTGTGCAGAGGAAAACCAAGATGGTTAACCTCCTCCTTTGTCAACCATGATGAATCTTCAATAGGTCATCCTTTCCACTTGACCAGATATTCTTCATATGTCTTGTTCCTTGCACTTCTACCAACACGACTATCCAATATGTCTTCAATCTCCTTGGTATCTGAACTACTTGCTAGAATACTCCACTGTGCCATTGTGATCTCATCTTCAATACTTTCTTCATGATACTCTATCAAATCTGAAATGTTAAACACTAGTGAAATATTCAGCTCACTAGGCAATTCTACCTCATATGCATTTCCTGAATCATGCTTCTTTAGTATCTTACATGGTCCAAACTTCTTCATTTTTAGCATGTTATATGTACCAATTGGAAACTGCTCCTTTCACAAATGAACCATGACTTCATCCCCAACCTAAAATTCCTTATGCCTCCTTTTCTCATCAGCCTTAGCATTATACTACATGTTCATCTTGGTAATGTGCTTCCTCACCTCCCCATAGATGTTCTTCAAATGTTTTGCAAAATCCTCAGCTTCAACACTACTTATTTCTCTTTTATCTATCTTTCTCAATTCAGATGCATTTCTTGGACTATTTCCATATACAATCTGGAATGGTGATTTACCAGTGCTCCTATTGATAGAATTATTGTATGCAAATTCTGCTTGTGGTAAAATCAAATCCCATCCTGTTGGCTTGTCTCCAATCAAACATCTCAGCAAATTTCCCAAACTTCTATTCACCACCTTTGTCTGTCCATCAGTTTGTGGATGATGTGATGAACTGAACTTCAAATCTATCTTCAACTTTTTCCACAATGTCTGCTAGAAATATCCAACAAACTTAGTATCTCGATCTGAAACTATGGTCTTTGGAAAACCATGTAGTCTCACCACTTCTCTAAAAAATAATTCTACTACATGAACAACATCATTAGTCTTCTTGTAGGGAATAAAATGTGCCATCTTCAAAAATCTGTCAACCATCATAAACATTGAATCATGTCCCCGCTGAGTCCTCGGTAAACCAAGAACAAAGTCCATACTGATATCCTCCCAAGGCTTCTCTGGTATAGGTAATGGATGATATAACCTTGTATTTTTCTACACTCCTTTTGCCATCTGACATACTCTGCAACTTTATATAAACTTCTTCACATCTTGCTGCAACTGTGGCCAATAATAATTCTCACCAACCAAAGCAAGGGTTTTATCATGACCAAAATGTCTAGCCAATCCTCCACTATGCTTCTCTTTGATGAGATTCTCCCTCACAGAACTTCATGGAATGCACAACTGACACCCTCTGAATAGCATATCATCTTGGATGATGAAATCCATCCATTTCATCCTGTCTAGAGTAATAGGTTTTGTACAAGCTTTCCAAGCTTCACCAAAATTAGGATCCTCTGGATATAAATTCTTGAGTTCCTTGAACCCAACCACTTCAATCTGCATTTCTATCAGCAATAGTTTCCTTCTGCTAAGAGCATCTGCAACCCTGTTAGACTTTCCACTCTTGTGTTTCAAAACAAATGTATAACTCTGCAAAAACTCAACCCATTTCAAATGCCTCTGATTCAACTTTCCTTGACTATTCAAATATTGCAAAGCTTGATGATCAGTATACAAAACAAACTCCTTAGGAAGCAGATAATGTCTCCACTTCTTTAATGCCTGAACTATAGCATAAAATTCCTGATCATAAAAAGAATACTTCATCTTGGCATCATTTAACTTCTCACTAAAATAAGCAATAGGTTTACCTTCTTCGCTCATAATAGCTCCTATTGTAGTACCACTAGCATCACAATCTACTTGAAACACCTTATTAAAATCTGGAAGTGCTAAAATAGGTTGTTTTGTAACTTTTTGTTTCAATAATTGAAAACTCTTTTCTACCCCATTAGTCCACTTAAACTCTTTTCTATCCCCTCTCATTGTTTCAGTCAAGGGACCACAAATACTGCTGAAATTTTTAATAAACTTTCTGTAAAAACTAGCCAAACCATGAAAAGATCTTACCTCAGTAGCACTCCTTGGAGTAGGCTATTCAAGGATAGCCTGTACCTTCTCTGGGTCCATTTTTAGACCTTCTACTGAAACTAAAAATCTCAAATACACTAACTCTTTCTTCACAAAACTGCACTTCTTCAAATTAATCAACAATTTCTCATCTCTTAACTTCTTAAACACCATATGAATATGCATCATATGCTCTTCCAATGTCTTACTAAAGATCAAAATATCATCTAGGTATACAATGACAAACTTACCCAAAAATTCTTTCAGAACCTCGTTCATGAGCCACATAAAAGTGCTCGGTGCATTGGTTAGCCCAAAAGGCATGACTAACAATTCATACAGTCCTTCCTTTGTCTTGAAGGTAGTCTTCCATTCATCTCCTTCTCTGATCTGAATCTGGTGATATCCACTCTTTAGATCTATCTTTGAGAAATACACAGCTCCACTGAAACAATCCATAATAACATCCATTCATGGCAATGGAAACCTATACTTAATTGTGATCTTGTTTATTGCTCTGGAATCTGTACACATCCTCCATTCTCCATTCTTCTTTGGTGCTAATACTACTAGTACAGCACATGGAATTAGGCTCTCCTGAATCAATCCCTTCTGTAACAACTCATGTACTTGTATGTTCAACTCTTCACTTTCTGTTGGTGTCATTCTATGTGCTACCTTGTTTGGCAAACTGGCTCCTAGAATCAAATCCATCTGATGATTGATCTTCCTTATAGGTGGTAATTCATCAGGTATATTATCAGATATAATATCCTAAAACTCATTCAACAAATCTGTAACCTCTACAAGTACATCCTCTACTTCCTCCTTACCAACTTTTGGAATTAAAGCAAAACACACATGCTCATGCCTCATACCATCTAGGAATTTTCTTCCATCAAAAAATGTTATTCTTGCATTACCACATACCTTTTCTTCGGTCTCCATCAATGGCTTTAGCTTATGTCACACTCCATCCTTTGTCAGGGAATAGATATTTTCACAACCATCGTGTACAACACATCTGTCAAACTACCACGGTCTACCCAACAACATATGACATGCATCCATAGATATGATATCACATAGTACCTCATCTTGGTACCTGTCGATCTTGAACTTTACTAGACACTGTTCACTGACCATGACCTTTTTGTCATCCTACACCCAAGCAATTCGATATGGATGTGGGTGTTTCTGTCTCTTGAGCTTCAACTTTATCACCATCTCTTCTGACACCAAATTGTTAGTGCTTCGACTATCAATGAGCACATCATAGTATTTACCCTCACACTTGCATCTAGTGTGAAACAGGCTCCTCCTTTGCTCAGGTTCATTCTCACCACTCAACAAGACTCTTCTATTAATCAACATTTCTCCTCTTTCAACATGTTCAGAATTTGATGATCTGGCATCTTCATCTACATGTGCAACTCTAGCCTGGCCTTCATTTCTCCTATCTATTCTACCTTGGTGCTGAGGACATTCAAATGCCCTATGACCTTCTTCTCCATAGTGAAAACATGCTCCATGGAAGCCTCCTCTTTCAGATCCTTGTCCTCTTCCTCTTCCTCTCTGATCTCTATTATTCTGATCTTGGAAATGATTGGAATTGTTTCCTCATTGATTCTGACTACTACTGGCCTCATCTTTCTTTTTTGGATCTTCATTTCAGCCACCATATGACCATCCACCAGATCTTCCACCATGACCTCTTCCATTTTGTCTGCTCTCAAACTTCTTGTTTAGCTCTTCCTCTACTTTTAGGGAAAACTAGTATGCCTGCTCAATACTATTCATTCAGACCAGATTCAACTCCTCCTGAATGCTTGGCCTTAACCCATTAAGGTATCTGGCAACTTTCTCCTTATCAGCTTCTACACGGCCTATTCTAATGAGGAGTCAATAGAACTCCTCTATATACTCCTGAACAGATCCTCCTGCTTGCTTCAAACTTTGCATTTTCTCTAGTAGGTCAAGCTCATAATCAACAAGAATGAACTGTCACTTCAATTTATCCACCATCCGATCCCATCTTGTGATTTTATCTTTCCCTCTTCTATTTCACTCTAATTGAATTTCTTGCCACCAGATCTTCGCATGACTTTTCAGCCTGGCCTTCACAAATTTGACCCTATCAGGATCCTCAACATCTTCATACTCAAAATATTCCTCACATTGATTGATCCAGTCGATCAATTCCTCTAGGTTAAGATTTCCAAAAAATGTAGGAACCTCAATCTTAGGTCTTTTCCCAATCTTAGAAATGGCTCGAAAAAGTCTTTCTTCCTCCTGGTTCACAATTTCAGCTTCTCCTTCTTGATATTCTTCTTCGGCTTCATCCTTGCTTTCATCTCTGACATTAAGATTCATTCCTCTATGAATCTCTTCTTGCAATGCTCGCACTTGTCTTTGTAGCTCTCTAACCTCAGGTGTCACAGCACTAGCTCTTTCACCATGTTCTCTTCATGGAGGCATCTTCATGATGTGCACTGAAACCCTAACCACGGTCCTAGTGCAAATTGCCTCATAGTCGGCAATATGTTTACACACTCAGGAACTGCTACTCTAATACCAATTGATGAAGGGTGCTCCCCTTTATACCACGAACATATAACAGAAATAGAGAAACAACAAAAATATGCAAGAACAGAAAATTGGCTTCTTATTATCTCCACAAATGTGGAATTACAAACTTTCAGAATTACAATATGCAAAGCCACATGGGTATTCCCTTACAATATTCTATACGAAAAGCCTTGAATCATTACCCAAATCTACCTAGAACTGTCCCGAACTACCTAAGACAACACTACAGGCCTTCTTTATATAGGCAATTTCCACCACCCGAGAAGGTTCCAAAAATTTAGCCCTTAGGGCCGGCCAAACTTAGAATTATTTTATTTTACAGTTTATTACATCAAAGTCAGCTCAAAATAACTTTTGAAACCTGAACATCAATTTTGAAAGAAAATTATTTTCTGCCATTTCAGGTGGCCCGACTTCCGGAGACCATAAGTCATCACCAATTGACCCGATTGACTATTATAACCCCATTTCAGAAATGCCACAAAGCACTCTACAGGCTTGATCAATGCAAGTGCTCATCACCCAAATTTTTGACCTCATCTAAGGCCTCTAAAGCCTTCAAAACTAAGTTCAAAGTTTCTATACCCTGTTGCCAATACCGAAAATCTTCAATATCTTCATAACTAGACCTGATCTAGCCATGAAACTTTACCAGCAAGCTGATACGACTGAGATGAACCTCCACATGTGAAATCAAAACATTCCAAGATCGTATGACCAACTTACTAAAAATAGCAAGTTTCCATAAATAGCAACCCTACACAAGATAACCCTTATTGAACTCAAAAACATAAATATTTTTGGGTGATGCAAGATTGCTCTTACACCCAGGATGCTCCTGCATCACATTTGGAATTCAAGGATGGTCATTTATCTATTAGAGGAGCCAATGGAGAGATGATCACATCTCGTACTAAGATCAGAGGTAATATATTTTAGTTAAACTCTATCGAGGTCATTTGTTCTTTTGCAAACATTGATGATAGTTGGTTATGGCATAGAAGGGTTTTGTCATATCAATTTTGATAACATAGTAAAAGAATCTAACAATAATTCTAACAGAGATCTACCTAATATTGTAAAACCTGCTAACACTACATGTAGAAAATGTATTTTGGGAAAGCAGAAAAGAAGTAGTTTTGCAAGAAAATGATATTCAACAAATGGAAAGTTGGAACTGATTCATACATATCTTTGTGGACCCACTTAGATCAATTCAAAATTTGGAGATAGGTATTTCATCATATTCACTGATGATTACTCTAGAATGACATGGGTTGGATTTCTTAGAGAAAAATTACAAGCATTTGAAACTTTTAAGTTTTATAAGGAAAAAGTTGAGAATGAGACATGCTTCAAGATAAAGTATTTGAGATTAGACAAAGGTGGAGAATTCACCTCACATGAATTAAATAATTTTTTTGAGAAGCATGGTATTATGAGGTAGAATTCTTCACCTAGGACACCACAAAAAAATGGAGTTGTTGAAAGAAGAAACATAATAGTTTTTGATGTAGCAAGAACCGTGCTGATAGAAGGAAAAGTTCCACATATGAAGTAGAGAGAAGTAGTCAATACAATGGTATACACAATGACTATAGTAAAAATAAGAGAAGGTGCATGCAAGAAACCATTTGAGTTATGGTATGGTAAGACACCTACTATTAGTTATTTCATAATTTTTGGAAGTAAATGCTACATTAAGAGAGATGAATGCATAGGAAAATTTGATGCTAGAAGTGATGAAGTTATATTCCTTGGATACTGTACTAGAAGTAAAGCTTATAGATGTTACAATCTGAGAGTTAGGAAACTAGTTGAAAGTGATAATGTGAGAGTGGATGAAAATTTTCAAGTTAGAGAAAGATATTGCGACTTTAACCCATATGAGATTTCTTTTGAAAATATGAATACAAATCAAGACAATATGTAGACAACATATAATGAGAATGAAAGAAATGAATCATCTTAGGATGTTTTGATAATTGACAATGACATAAGTGTGGAGTTAAGGGAGAAGAATAGACCAAAATATGTTCTGAAAAATCATCCAAATGATCATATCATTGGTGACAACAATAAGGGAACTAGAACAAGATTAAAGAACAAAGAAGAGAGGCCACAAACTAAAAATGTGATTTTCTTGATCTCGCAAGTAGAACCATAGTCCATATATGAGCATGTAGAGATGAATCATGGATCAAATCCATGAAGGAAGAACTTGAAAAAATTCAGAAGAAAAAAACTTGGAAATTGGTTCCAAGGCCTAAAGAAAAAAATGTGATTGGTACTAAGTGGGTATTCAGAAACAAGATGAATGAAGAAGACATTTTTGTTAGAAAGACAACCAAATTATTATGTAAAGGGTATTCACAACAAGAAGGAATTGGTTTTGAAGAAACCTTTGCAACTGTTTCTAGGATTGAGGTAATTAGATTATTATTAGCTTATGATACTTATAAGGATTTCAAAGTATATTAGATGGATGTGAAATTAGATTTTCTTAATGGAGACTTCGAAGAGGAAGTATACATTGAACAACCTGAAGGATTTATTTTATTAGGAAATGAAGATCTAGTTTGTAGATTGAAGAAGGCACTATATGGATTGAAACAAGCACCAAGAGATTGGTATGAAAGAATAGATACATATCTAATTTATTTGGGATTCAAGAAAGGTAATGTTGGCAACAATTTATACTTAAGAATCAATGAAGAAGGTATCTTGATTGTTGAAGCTTTTGTTGATGGTATTATCTTTGGAGGAAATGATGAAATGAATAACAAGTTTGCAGATGAGATGAAAAGTGAATTTGAAATGTTTATGATTGGGGAGATGAAATTATTCCTTGGACTATAGATCAGTCAAAGTAAAGAAGGGATATTCATATCTCAGACCAAATATATTAAAGAACTATTAAATTTTTTTGGCATGGATGACAATGAAACTGTTGGAACCCCTATGGTAACTAGGACTAAGTTGTCTTTAGAGGATGAAGCAAAGAAAGTACCACACACAAAGTATAGATCAATGATTGGAGGTCTTCAATATCTAACACATACAAGACCCAATATTGCTAATGCAGTTGGAATTGTTGCAAGATTTCAAGCAGATCCTAAAGAATCTCATCTTATGGAAATAAAAAGGATATTTAGATATCTAAAGGGAACAATTGAGTTTGGTCTATGGTATGATAGATCAAAGGACATTACATTTCATCCTTTCATTGATTCTGGTTGGGTAGGGAATGTAGCTGATAGAAAGAGTACAAGTGGAGGAGCATTCATCCCTTGTAAAAGGTTGATTTCTTGTCTTAGAAAGAAGGACTACATTGCTCATTCTACATCAGAATCAGAGTATGTTGCATCAGTAATCAATTGCACACAAATCATATGGATGAATCAAATGTTAAAGGATATTGGAGTCTATCTTTAAGATTTAGTTACTATCCATTGTGACAATAGTAGCACAGTAAATATGTCAAAGAATCCTATTATTCATCCAAAGAAAAAATATATAGTAATAAAGTATCATTTCTTAAGAGATACAAATGTAGAGAAAGAAGTGAAGTTTGAATATGTGAACACAAAGGAACAAATAAAAACATTTTTACAAAATATTTACGGAAGGATACATTTGAGTATTTGAGAGGTATGCAAGGGGTCATTCCCCAACCTAATCTTGAATGATTAATGAAAAAATTGCATCATTCCAGAGATATTAGAGCACTATTTCATTATCTGGACTGAATGTTTGATGCTTCTCCTATGGGGGAGTATATGTATTTGAGTTGAGTTACTGAGAACTCTTGGAGAAAAAATGACACCTTTGACATTGATGTCAATGGGGGAGAGAATAACACATGAAAAAAAATATTAGAAAAATAGTATGAGAGGATCATCTCTTGGGGAAGAAATGTTCAGAAAAATCCATACTGATTGATGAAGGGGATTTGAAAAGATGCTGATGCATGCAAAGAGTAATAGATGCAGTATAGGTATGTTTGGTATTTATGGAACTTAGAGATATTTTTCATATATGCTTCCATCAATGCCAAAGGAGGATATTTTTAACATGAATGTTGATGGTATTCCTATGGGGGTGTATCCTAGTAATGGTGGAGGCATGTTATAGTGATTGTGTGTTGCATTCATGATAGAAGCTTGCAAATAGGTTACAGAGAACTATATTGACATAGTCCATAGAATTAGCATGTAAAAACTTTGGGGAATAATCTTCATGATGTCTTGGGTCACCATCTATGATTTTACATTCTTATGAGTTAATTTGATAGAGTTATGACTGATTTATTGGTAGTTGTTTCTCAAGAGACAAAAACTATGTTTTTCATAGAGTTGATTGCATAATTTTTTGGATAGCAGTCATGCTTGTTTAGGTTATGATGCATGAACATAGGTTCATGTTGGACACTAGATGGAGACCTTATTACAATCATATAGAGTTTTTATCATACAAGTGACATCAACTATGGTGTGTGTATTGGCAAAGACCTATTTTGGAGGCTAACTTGGAAACATTTCAAGTAATTTGGTGAGCGAGCTTAATTTACAGATCTAAATGATAAATTGATGTAAATATTATGTTGTAACACTGTAAGAGGTTTTGTGTGCATCTTCACATGGTTCCATTTGTAATTTTTAAATAGGATTTATCCTATGAAGGTCGACCTAGATTTAATTATTCTAATTTGTATATAAGGATTGAAATACTTGGAAAATATGTGTGAAAATAAAGAATAACTGCACATGTGAATTGCATAGGTGAATGCAAGCTTAAGGCTTCATTGGTTACTATTTGAAGAATATTAGTTGTGTACTTGGGCACAAGGTGGAGCTTTCTTGGTAGTGGTTGAATACTAGAAGTAGTTTTCAAATCAGAGTTATCTCAGTCTTGAAGTTGTGAGATTTGGAGAACCCGAGGGTGGTCTTAAAACTCAAATATCTTGATTAGGTTGATAAATTATACACCCTTAATAGGGTTATTACCTCTAGTAGGGTTGGAATATTAGCAGGGTCGATTCCTTAACTACGATCACATTATGAAAGGCTCCTAACAGGGTTTGTCCTATTGGTTCAATTTCTTGTCCTGGCCAAGAATCCATGAAAATTACCATTTCCTATTCCATAGTTGAGAAATAGGGTTTAAATCATGGTTAGGGTTTTAAAAAAAATTTATCTAAGTCCTTAAATCCTCCTACGTTCTATTTTATCATTACCTTTTTGGGTCACTTAAATGGGTTTTGAGTCACATGTCTTAAGTCATTTTCAGGCGGGGCCAAGTTCCTTAAGTATTTTACCTAGAGGGTCCAATTTAATATTTTCCTAACTCTCTAAGCCTCATAAGATGTTATCTCAAGGTCATGGTCTCTTTTTTCAAAGTCTTTTAACCACTGTGAGTGGGTGAGTAGTTAAGTTATCACTAGCTTGCTAGTAGTTTAGAAGTTTAGAGGATAACCATTGTGACCCCACGAGTGTCTAGTTTGAGCCCTTTTTCACTAGGTTGCATACTTTTTAGTACCATATGAAGAACTTTGGTGACCTAGTGGACATTTATGTTTATCCTTTAGTCGCTAGATCATAGACTTGGTTGGCAGTTAGTGAAATCCTTGGTGACCTGACAAGTGTTAAGTTTTGATGTTTGTCACTGGCTCGCTATCTCTTCTCATGACCCAGATGTCTTCTATGCGAGTTATCAAGTGAGAACAACATGGTGAATGGTGGAGCTTGGTTAGAGATAAGGATGAGATTAAATATATGATAGATCAAGATTAATTTGATGGTCAACGCATTACCTCTATACAAAAATGAACAAAAGATATTCATCGCGGGATCACGACTAGTGGACACTTGGCAGTTAGTGGGGCCAAGGTCAAAGCTCATTAGAAGATAAAGGATAGTTTGATCAAGATTAATCCTACGCTGTGCATGACACTATCTAGAGATGCAAGCTTTTTATTTATTGTAGCATCAAAACTATATGATAAACAAAAAGGTAATCATCAGTTGGATCAAGTTGAATTAATGGCAGGTGTGATGCCTCAATGAGAAATTTATAGAAGGTTAGTGATCGCGAGATCATACCTTGTTGACAACTATCCCACTTGACATCATAGAACAATTTTGAGAAAATATAAAGATAGGTCAGATCTGGTCGATCTGATGGTTGGTGTGTTTCCTCAATAAAGATATGGTCAAAAGTTAATGATCACGGGATCTTGCTTTGATGCCCCATGTCCTTGGTGATGTCATGTTGCTCAAACCTAGGGAAATTAAAGTACAGAATGATCTGATGGATCTTATGGAGGGTGTAATAAATTGATGAGAACTTGTAAGGAATTTAGTACTTGCAGGATCATGCTTGTGTGACACATGTCCTTCCCAGTAGAAAAGATAAAGGATGGGCCCGGGTGCCAAGTGGTATTGAGTTGGTCAATCATGATTGGTCAGTTTCTTATCATGGAAAGGATTAGGTGGAAAATGATTTAAAGGTTTAAGAAATAGGTCATTTTTCTCTATTTTTGTGAGCCACACGATCTCCTAGGAAGACTTTGCATCGACGACAATGATTTAAAATTTGACATTGCCCATTATATTTTGAATATTTGAATTTTTGCAAGGGTTTTTAGTAGGGTTGGTGAGGTTGAAGAAGGTGGAAATTGATTACATCTTACAAATCATATTCTTTGGTTAATATGATCCAATCTAATAGAGTTAAGCATAAGTTGCAGATAGAGAACTGATTGAATAAATGTAAAGGTGGCCGATCTAGTAGTGTTGATCCTGTTAACCACCAATGAACATTTTGAAGTGACAATTGTCTGGATGAAGGTGTCCATACCATGGAGAAGTGGGTGAAACAACCCTACTATTTATTATGCAGCCGGAGGCACATGAGGTTTTGATGATGAATTTCCTATCCTTGTGGCTTACCGGTTAGGTTTTTTCCTAAACTAAAGATCAAATTTGATGTGATAGCTCCAAGTTTTATGGCGTGTCATTTCTATAGTTATTTCATGTTGTAGCTAGTTTTTATGGAATTTTTTGAGTTAGGTTGCCCTAGTTTATCCCTAAATGGATCATAATCTTGTTAAAATTCTTGTCCTATAAAGGGATTTCCATTATCATTTAGAAAGGGCTCTTCGGCTAAGACCTATTGTTATTGTTTTGAGGATGCTTGGTTCTTCTTGAATACATGGAATCTTGATATATTAATGAAGGTGTTGTTTTGAACCCTTTTTAGTGTTTGATTGTCTTTATGAGTCTCTTTGAATTTCTTATGTGCTAGGATTTGTAAGTCACTTCTTGGTCATCAATCTGTAATGTAGATTGTGGAATAGTTACAGGCTTCTTTCAAGGAAGGAATAAGTCCTAGGGATTATTTCTAATGGTTTTGGGGAGGGTTTATGAATTTGACGATCTAGTATTGGATTCTTGAAAGTCCTATGTAAGGCATAGATTACTTTCATGGTTTTAAATTCCTTTCATTAATATATGTTGGTGGATGTGTACTCATCTACACTATGTGCTCTTGGATTGTAGCACTGGTCAAGGAAAAAATTCATTTAAAATCATTTCAAAATCTTTAATTTATATGTTTTTTTTGGTAAATGTTCGAATATGTGTTTCAAGACACAAATCCACTATTTGGTTTGCTGAGATTTAGTAAACCAATAAGTTACACCTGCTTTAGTCTATGGAGCTCAAAGTCAAAGGAGGATTCCCATCCTCAACAATGTTGTTCTTTTCCTAGTAGATCTAGAACTAGGTACAGAGAGTCAAAGGCATTAATTTCCAAATAGTAATCTACAAGAAAAAGTGCCAACATGTCCTTTAACCAGGACCCACCTCTTGTAATACTCATCTACTAACATGGTCAAAACTCTTAATAGGGTTATTATATTTATAGTGAAGATATTTGTGGGTACCATCCCCACCAAGGTTTTTTCCTTAACAAGCTTTTCCTTGAAAATAAATCTCGGTATTCATGTGTATGTGTATTATTGCTGCATTTACTTTTTAGTTCAGTATTTTGGTTTTGACAATAAGTTTAAAGTTAATGAATAAAGTATTGTATATTGGCATCAACTAATTCAACCCCCCTCTTAGTTTATTAGGACATTGTTATTCTAACAGAAAGATGTAGATAAATTACTTCTACTAAATTTGAATTTAAGAATTTTTGAAACTAGAGTAGAAATTAATTGAGTAAAATTCCTAGTTTAGCACACCTAAACTATTATGAAAATATTGCAACTAAAGAAATTTGTATACAATGTTTATACATATCTCTTTATAAAAATAATGAGAAAAAAAAATAATTAAATGATGTTCAAGGATACGCAAAACAAGATTTAAAATTATGATGAGCTAACTAGATTATTGAAAAGTTGGGCTTTATATTCTTTAACATGTAAACTTGTCTAAATTCGGTAAACATATTTATTCATTAGCTATATATATAATAATAATTTTTATATATAAATTTATCAAGTTTACATATATAGATCCCTACATAATTTTTGTTATTTCTTGCCAAAAAAAAGGGAGAAAACTAGAATTTATAAATTTTTATATACATGATTTTCTAACATTTATATTATTAATATAGTTTTAAATCCTCTTAAATAACTCTCTCTCACACACACATAAACTAAAAAAGCATAGTTTTATTAATTAAATAAAATTAATAATAAAAAAAAAAAATTAAAAGTTTAAATCAAACTTTAAAAAAAATTCTTTAAGTAAAATACATCATATATATTATAATAGAGACGGATGGGGCCAATAGGCTACCTGCCCCTCGTCTGTTATCATGGGTAGCAACTCCCAACATGAGGGCTATGACACCCACATGGGCAGCACAACCTCCCCTTTAGGGACTACGACATCCTTGGGGGTGGTGCAGTTCCCCATTCGGGATTGTGACCCCATGTGGGAGCCACAACTCCCCATTGAGGCTATGACCCATATGGGGGTCGGCCTCTATGCTTTTCCCATTTTTGGGATATAGTCTTTTTTAATTGAAAATTGTTTTAGTTAGTAAAATAAAATAAAAATAGTATAAAATAAATAAATATTAATAAAGAATAGTAAAATTACCATTACCTTTTAAAAAATAGAGACGATTGATTTTGAAAATAGAAACTCGAAAAAAAATTGTGGCATTTATAACTGCATATATATATTCTACTAATGGGACAGAGGCTGAGTCTTAGCTTCTGAGCCTGGGGAGGTGCTTTGGATTACGTCCCTATGGGAGTAATCTTAAGGCACATATGGTGATATATATTTTGAAAGGGACAACTTCCACATGGTGGAGACACGAGGAGTTCAAGGGTCACTTTGTCATCGACACCCCTACTTGGAAGACCTTATTAGAAAGGTTTAGGGCTAGATACCTATGAAAGTAGTTTAGGCAACATCGTATAGACAAGTTACATGATATTCAACAATGAGGACTCTCTATGGATTTGTATGAGAGAAAGTTCCTCAAGCTCCTCTCTTATGTAGAATACATGAAGGATGGGAAGCTTCAAGTCAATTTCTTTATCAAGAGATTGAACCATACTATATCTGACATGGTGCACATGAAACTACCAAGAAATTTATACAATATAGTTGAGAGGGTTGTGATAGCTGAGGATATTGAGAGGGGATCTTATGATAGGTCTCATAATCATAATAGCACACCTTAGTCATCAGGTTACCAAAAACCCCCTTGGAAGGGTAATCAGAAGAATTCATTAGGGACATTTAGAGCCTCCAAGCCTTAGCAATAATAACAACATTAGTAGAACCATAGACAAAGGCTACCATAGGGAAAACAAGGCTCTAAGCCCAAGTAATGGTAGTCAAAGGGTCCTAGGAAGGACTAGAGACCCCAAGAACCTTATACACCTCCCACATAGACTCATTAGTCCTCTAGGAGTGGTTATAATGGGTCTAATAGAACATGAGGTTCATAGTATTTTGGGCCTCAAGGAGTGTAGATTCAATCACATGGACCTTTCTACACTCGTGGTGCCATGGGGTACATTGCTCGAGAGTGTCCTTGGGGAGGTAGTCAGCTAGTAGTGATGTCAGAGCCTATAGTCGGAGATATGGGAAAGTCCCATAGAGCATTTTTAATGATTGATAACCACTAGATAGAGCATCATTCTACAATCAATGAGGCCACATGTATGATCATAGGTATTAGTGTCTCTATCCTATTTGTCTCAAAGCCACTGACTCCTTTATTTCCCCATTAGTGGTGGAGCGTTACGAGCTAGTGGAAATTAGGCAGGATGATAGATGGGAGGTAGAGTTAGCCTCAAGATCTAGAGTAGCCATTACCTCTTTGGTTAGATATTGTTAGATTCAAGTGGGTAGCATGACCACCATAGAAGATCTCAGGATCACCCCTCTTGGATCTTATAGTTTAGTACTTGGCATGGGATGGATTTATGCCCACAAAGCCAAGTTAGTCTATTGTTAGAAGAGGGTAGAATGTTTAGATGATGATGGAACTACAATAGTGATCACAAGAATTTAGAGACTTGTATCTCTCTCTATGATCTCCATTATGAAGCTTAGCTAGTGTATGCAAAAGGGATATCAGATGTATGCTATCAACATGAGTGATAGAGAGGACGAGGGAGAGGAAGAATCCTAATTAGATGATCATACAATTCTACATGAGCTTGAAGATGTCTTTCTTTCAAAGCTTCCTGGTATGCCTCCTCTTAGGGAAGTTGAATTTCACATTGATCTTGTGGTAGGAGCTGAACTAGTTTCCAGAGAACCTTATAGGATGACCATGAATGAGCTTAATGAGCTCAACATTCAGCTTGAGGAATTGTTGGAGAAAGGGCACATTCATCATAGTGTGTCTCCTTGGGGTGCATCGGTGATCTTCATGAAGAATAGGGATGGATCTCTTAGGTTGTGCATGTATTACCACCAGTTGAATAAAGTCACCATCAAGAATTGGTATCCACTTCCTAGGATTGGTGGCTTGTTTGATCAACTTCAAGGTTCCTCAGTGTTCTCAATGATAGATCTTAAATCAAGGTACCATCATTTGAGGATTTTGGATAGTGATATTCACAAGACCATATTTCACACTAGATATGACCACTATGAGTTCACTATAGTTCCATTTGGTCTTACAAATGCTTCAGTTATATTCACAAGCCTCATGAATGGACTATTTTGTACCTTGAAAATTTTGTAGTAGTATTCCTTGATGATATTTTGATTTTTTAAAGGATGAGAGGGAGCACAAAGAGAACCTGAGACATGTATTGTAGTTTTTGAGAGATAATCAATTTTTTGACATCTTGTCAAAGTGTGCATTTTTCAAACCAAAGGTCAAGTACCTTTCTCATGTTATATTTGGAGATGGGATCTCAATGGATCCATCAAAGATTGAGGCTATTATGAATTAGCCAACACCTGACATTGTGACCAAGGTTAGGAGTTTTATGGGACTAGAGGGCTACTACAGGTGGTTTGTTGAGGGATTTACCTAGGTAGAACACCCTATCACTTCTCTTTAGCGAAATGGCAAGAAGTTCAAATGGACAAACAAGAGCAAGATGAATTTTTAGGAGCTCAAGAAAGAACTCACCAGCATACCTATCCTTGTGGTACTAGATCCTTCAATAGACTTTGTGGTTTTCATAGATGCATCTTTGGATGGTCTAGGGAAGTCCTTATGTAGGGTGGTTGAGAAATTACCTATGAGTCTAGGAAATTGAAGACTCATGAGCTTAACTATCCCACCCATCACCTTGAGCTTGTAGTAGTAGTGCATGCCTTAGTGTGATGGTGAAATTTCATCTAGGACATTAGTTTGAGCTTCATTCAGATCACCAAAGCTTGCAGTATATATTTTCATAGCCAAAACTTCATGCTTGATAGAGGAGATGGATGGAGTTCTTATGCGAGTATGATTTTGGTGTTCATTCCATCAAGGGGAAAGATAATTTTATCACAGATGCCTTGAGTAGGAGATGAAATGAGCTTTCTTCTATGTTAACTAGAATGGATTTGAGAGATCACATTATTCATCACTTACATGAGGATGAGATGTATGTAGAGATTTGTGAATTGGTTCCATCTCAGTGACCCCTTGAAGGGAAGTACATAGATTATTCATTAGAGCCCGATGGGCTCTTACATCACAAAGGATGAATTTATGTACCTTCTTCTAGTGGATTGTGTGAGTTTGTTATGCTAGAGGCCCATAGAGCCCCTTATGCAGTGCATCACTGAGTTAAGAAGATGCATTTCGATTTGAGATAACTTTATCATTGGATAGGCATGAGATTGAAAATTTTAGAGATGGTAGCTAAGTACCTAGTGTTACGACTAAAAAATGCAGTAAGGGTTTGAAGTACCATGTTAAATTTTTGCAATTTGAAGCCTTGTAAGTGCTTTTGTCCTATTTTCCCAGATGAGATTCTGAGGTCTACCATGCATGTCATGTGTTCATTACCCCTTTTTTATCATTTGAAGACATCTCAAGTCATCGGATTTGAGTTTTGAGTTAGTTCATGATGTCTACTTTTGAACACTTGTCTAAATCTGCATTTTTGCCTAAGTGTCAGTTTGTTGTAGCAGGCCCTATTTGCATTTTAATATCTTGTGTCTTGTTAAGTTTCTTGGCCCGCCACTTTGGGAATGCTTAAAATGTATATGAGAGAGCTTATGTTTCAAAGCTCAATCCATTTCAAGTCCATTTGATAAGTTTTTTGATCCCCCAAACTCGGTTGCCCAAAATTGTCTTGCCTCTTTGTTCTGTCTAGAATTCTGATTACCCTTGTTTGACTAATTGTAAGTTTTGACCTTGTGACCTAATTGAAAAAATTCCTTTTGTACTATATTCAAGAGGTCAAATAATTCTTGTGTTGTAGTCTTTAGGTCATGAAGAGTCCATTTGGTCAATTTTCTAAGCCCATTCCATTTGCATTTTCTATCAATGTGCCAAACTATCAAATGTAGATTTCTGAGTAGCTCACTTTGGATGTTTTTATCTTTTACCCAGTGATTGGTCATTACATGCCGGTTGTTGTATCATATTGTACACATGAGAGTGAGTCATCTTGCCAATTTTTGGCCCCCCATATGCCCGTTTAGTCACTTTTCCAGAGTCATTCCATTTGCAGATTGTCAAAATTCTCTGGGTGTGCATTGTTCAGAATTCTAAGTGGCCTACTTTGAGACTTTGTAATTTGTACCCTATTAGAGGTCTAACATAATTGAATGTTGTTTCATACTGTAGACCTAGAAGACTACTTGCTTGATGATTTGGAGGTCTCTTCCAATCCATCTTATTACTTTTCCAGGCCAATTCCAAATCAGATTTCTATGTTTTTCAGTGTTTTAAATCCTAAAGTTTACTATCTGGCTGACTTTGGCATTTAATTGTAACCGGCCGCTTGATCTTTTTGGAAAATTGATTATGGATTCATATTCCTTGTATGAGGGAGAATTAGTGCCTAAGTTTTTAGTCCCTGAAAAATTTCAAATGGTGAGTTTTTGAAGTCAGTTCTGAAGGAGATTTGTGCAGTTTGACAGAGGACAAAATCAGTGTTGTGAAGGGCCCTATTTGATCTTTATTATCTTTTGGCTCGAATCTTTCTAGGTGATCTCCTTTGGCAAGTGTAATGAATTATTGGAGGTGAACATGTGTTCCTGATGGCATGTGCTCCCTATGAGGTCATTTGGTCAGTTTGGTAACATGTGTACATGTGTTCCCGTTAGGCGATCTCCTTTGGCAAGTGTAATGAAGTATTGGAGGTGAACATGTGTTCCCTATGAGGCCGTTTGGTCAATTTTTAAAGCCACTCTCAGATGCTAGTTGGTGTTATCTACTAGTTGTGCAGAGGTATAAAAAGTGGATGATGTAATTAAATCTTTAGTGCACTATGATTTGTTTTCACTATGTAGTTTCATCTAGAGTGAGTTGAAGGTAATAGTGTTTCTTCATCTATTCAAGGAGTCCCTTCATCTTCACCTGGATTCCTAGGTGTCACTTAACTTAATAGTTCCCCACCTGATAGATATAGAGCCCCTCCAAGGCCCTTGCCCTATGATATGGACCCCAGGTATGTCTATTTACAATGTGATGGTTTGGTTTCACGAAGTGACAAGACTAGTAGCCAATTGCACAGAGAGTCTGAGCCCCTTAGATGAACCAATAGTGATGAAGATGGTGAGCCCTTGACAACCCTGTAGAATTGGAATGAGGCAGATTATGAGGATCAAGGCCAAGGATATCAACCTGATTCACTTGGAAAATGACAGACGTTAAAACTAAAAGCAATGATGAGGATTGAATCCAACCTATCCCTCATGGGAGATGAAGATGTCTACCCCACTTGTCTTGATGGCTATAATACTGAAAATCCAAAAATTCCCACTCAATGTGGGCACCATTTTCATCTTGGATGTATATGTGAATGGATGAAAAGAAGTAAAAACTATCCCATGTGTGATAAGAAAATGGTGTTTAGTAAAAGTCCATGATGAGCATGTTCCTAGATGTCTCTTTAACTGAATAATTTGTAGCAACTTTCACATTCTGAATATCCTCTTTAAAGTTCATTCTAGTCATCATGGATTTAAATATCATTGGTCATACTTATTATGGCTACATTATTCCATAAGTATTGGTCGGTTGCAAGATTGTTAGTTCCTCATTAATAAAAGTTTGAAGATCGAGAGATGTACATAATTTTATGTAGTTTTTATTTAGAGGGGCTACTACTAAGTGGTTGCCACTTTGGCATTTGATATTTTGGAGGTAGCCATTGCAAATGTGGCCAGATCATGAGTGAATAAGCACTCACAAAGGATAGTGGATTGCAGCCAGTGCATGAAGGTAAGTGGTGAGGACTTGCATAGGAGTTTTAAAAGAAGCAAGTAGCCAGTAAATCAGCAAATGGAGGCTTGCACAATTGCATTGGAGCTGCCAGTGTGTGAGGAAAAGTGAAGGAAGCTTTTGCAAATAGATTGGAGGGCCTCACGTAGGTAATGACTGGTATAGTTTGCAAAGGGAGATACTTGTGTAAGCATAAGGGTAGGCATGACGTGGAGAGGCCCACGCAAACACAAATTGGGAGCTGGTCTCATGAATCTCGAAAGGAAAGATAGAGGTTCAGGTGAGGTGCAAGTGGTAAGATGGGAAATAATGAAGATGCAGTTTCCCTGCATTGCTAGGATGCACACTGTGCCACAAGCACATTTCTCAAGCCCTTCTAAAATCATAGAAGAGTAAAAAAGGCAAGGTCTGAGTGTGGAAATGCTAGGGAACTGAAGGACATTTCTACTATCACTGAGTGTAAATGACCATTTACCATTGTTACCAAAAAGTTGGAGGAGAATAAGTAAAAATGCTTGTCTGATGAGGAGAAAGAAAAAATATAAAAAATTGGAGTCTTCTCCTATTGGGTCTGTGGCATTGGATGCAGGGCATGAATTTTTTTTTAAAAAAGGGGCAAACACATTATAATAACTATTTGACACCAGGCATAAACAGGTGGGAGCCAACATAGACTTGTGCCCAAACCAAAAGGAATGCAGCACTAGTTGTAATACCCCAAAAATGAGCTATAGGTTCATTACACTCCTACATCTTCAAATCGAATGAAATCAACATCAAAGTCCTAACCTAAGGCACATCTACACATTATTGACTTTAATTGATTATTCTAAATTCTAGATCGGAGAATATTCCTTATTTATCCTAATTATCTTGATTCAATAATTATTTGGTGATAAATCTTATTTATCCTAAAGTTTGATTAATTGAATATTCTAAATATTTAATTAATTAGATTTAATACTGCCACTTAATTATTTAATTAAATTTAATTTAATTTATTCCTAAATTGTATTATTTCATTTTGACAATAAATCAAAAATCTCATGACTAATTGATTAAATTCTTATTTAATTAATTAATGTCAATTGTCAAATTTAATAATATAATTTTTAAATAAAAGTTGATTTAATAATTAATTAACCCATAAATCAATTGTTTTAATTCAAAAATCAGTTAAGTTGAGAATAAATCACTTTATTTTAAAAATTAATCATGCACAATCAGAAAAGCAAGCAACTAGCAATTAACAATCAATTTTAAAATTAAAAATCAACATTTGATGATGAGTTGAAATCTGATCTAAACTCTATTTTGAGTTAAACACTGCTTTTACATGATTTTTGTGAGTTAATTATCTTTGATTTCCTGATAACTCAAAAATCAACCCGAGTTTATCAAGAGTGATTTATGGCTTTTCTCATCCATCCTCAAAGCCCTGGATTTCTATAAAAACAAGGCTCAACTCTTCATAATTATCAACACTCGAATTTGCACAATTACTCTGTCGAATTGGCGATTGAAGGATTAAGCACTTGTGAGAGGCGATTTGTGAGATCTTTCATAATTGATCATAGTTTGCATATTTTTCATATCATGGCATTCATTTCCATTCATATCATTTTTAGATTAAATCTGCATTCAATTTCATTCATCTAGCTTAGATTCATACAGTTTCTCATGTTATTGCACAGAAAATACAAAAATATAGATTAATATGATTTCATATAGTCTTTCATTCTTTTTGCATTCAAATCCTTCATTTAGGTGTTGCATTATCACTGATCTCGATTTCAATCTGAGAACATCATACTTGCACCTACTAGAAGGTAGTAAATCACTTGGTTAGCTTAGTTTCATTTATTTGTAGATTTTGATTTCCCTAACCTCTAATGTTTTACTGAAGTGTTGTGTCCGTAGTTAGGTACAATTTTCACACACATTTCTGGCACCCACCATGGGGCCTTGAAACGAGTTTCCATTTGACTTCTATCAATTTCTATCAATTTCTTATCATTTTCTAATTAAAACTGTGATCTTTTATTTTTTGTCTATACATTTTTCATATGAATTTTGTCAGAAAGTCATACCAGGAAGACCCCATTGTCGTACGACAGATGATTCTATTGAGGCTCGTAATAGAAGCTATACATTGTCTTTTGGGAGCTTGATTGTCGAATGATAAGACACCCACTGTCGTATGAGTTTCCCGATTGTCGTGTGGGAGGTAATCCACTGTCATACAAGTTTTGACACCAGATTTCAATTGTCATTTCAAATTTCTAGGTAGTTTTCTAGATTTGATTTTTAGATTTGGACTAACAACTAACCCTAACAATTGAGATATTTTCTTTCTGATTGGTATCTATCGGTTCTGATTGGGAAAACACAAGAAAAATTGCTAAAACAGGTAAAAATCTACTAAGTGCATTGTGAGGAATTTAGGTATTCTACTACAATCTGATAACACTTTGATTTTGGATATAAAATGAACTCTCACATGTCAAGCTTGTGTGGATTTTACTACTTTCATATCATAGACTTCATTTTGGGCTATAAAATGAACATAGATTTTCTTTTTGCATATCTGTTACACATAGTAAATAGGCCCTATGAACACTATTTGTGGATGATCTTGAGAGATTGGGCTTCTTTTGCTTGTTCACACATGTGAAGCTCTTCTTAATGAAGGATCCCCTTATAGGTAGGGAGGATACTAAGATTGTCTTGCATTCTACTAGATTTGTAGTCCTTGGCTTTTGATCGATACATTATCTCTCCAGAGAGGTTGATAGACCATGAGTTGTTGACATCACAGATCTTAGTGAGATAGTTTCAGTCTTAGCATGTTGGATTAATCTATCTGCTTTGTTTTGGTGAAGTGAAGAGGCTAGGGGATTATGCTCTACTTCCTTTTTGGATAGTACCAAAAACCCAGATCCTTGAATCTGATCTAGTCCCCCTATGGTATCTTTTGTGAGTCACCTTTAGAGAGGGTTAACCATAGTGGACATTCCCTTAATTGGGTCAACCACGTGGATGGAACCTCAAGTGGTAATAGTGATTTTTGCCGTGGTAGCAGCAACCACTATATAAATGTCCTTGTGGAGGAAATCTTCATAGGTGTGGTCTCTTGTTAGGCTATCAGATCTCCCTAGTAGCTCTTGATTGATGAAATTCTTGGACTGTGTCAAAACCCCAGTGTGCCTGGATTGGAGTTCACCCTCTTGAGATCACAAAAAATGTAGAGTCAGGCCATTACTACAAACCCTAGTGAGGCCAAATTTTCATTTTCTAGGAATATGTACATTATTGAAACTATTTTTGGAACATACATAGTGAGCACTCCTAGGGATTAGCACATTTAGTCACTTGATTGTTCATGCCCAAGGTTGATTTGTCCCCTGTTCATTATTTTTAGACATGCTTGAAATCACTTGCCTTCTATTTTGTGTGCTTTCTTATCTATTTGGTTATTGAAAATGAACGATCCCAGAATAATCTTCAAACCTAGATAGAAAAATTTGCAAACAATTTGAAACTGAAAACCTAAAATTTGCAAAATCTGAATCAAAATACCTTTATGGAGTCAAAATTTGTCTCACAGGGTCAGATTGTCATATGAGTCCTAAGAAAAAGTTGTTTCAGAACCCCTATATTGTCATACGGGAGCTAGTATTGTGTCATACGAGTGTTGTCATCAGAAATCAAAAGACCATTATCCCTGGCAACAATTGTTGTATGATTCTTGTCAATTGTCATTTGAGAGCATACCTAGTGTCATACAAGCCTTCATAAACTCATTTGAGAATTTTCAAAAAGTTGTCAGAGACTTGTCAGATTTGTTAGAAACCTAATTTTTACAACCTATTTCTAGATTCTATCAAAATAGTCACTGTGTTAGGAACAGAGAAAAAACTAGAATGAATTCGATCATTTACCTAAAGTGGTCTCTTGAGTCTAATTTGGCCTTCTGATTTATCGATTTGAGTCTTTTTCATCTCATGTCAAAACCATGTCAAAATTATCTTCAGATTTAGTCTTCTTACAAAATAGCTAAGTGTTGTGAGCTTGTGCCCACCATCTATTGGGTGTCTACACATACTACTATGGCACATTATCCTTCATTTATGTCTGATCTAATCTTCAATCAATTCAATCTTGACAAGGTTGCGTCATTTGATCTTCTTGAATCAAGTCATTCTTCAGTTGCCTTCATCTTGCTCTCTTGCTTCACCCAAGATTAATGGTGGAAACTCAAGCTTCATCACACAAGAAATCCAGAGAAGCATCTCATACCTTACCTCTATCTACTCATGTGCATCCAACCTTTGATGAACTCTACAATTCAAGTCTTTACGAAGATGATGATCTTGGCAATCTTTGATTAAAAACTGGTTACATACCCCCTCCTCCATCAATCCAAGGATTCAATCAAAAATCTCTACATCAATCTAATCTAGGGAGTCCTAAAATTCCTAACATGTCTCACAGAGGGACAAATCATGGGTCTCAAAGACATCACTCTTAACATGGTATGGATCAAGAACCCACACCTTCTGAAATTGCTCGATATCAAAATGATGATGACTTCAAGAAAATGATGAGGCATTTCTTGAAGGAAGATAGAGAAACATACTTCCTAGAGTTAGCTCGTCAAGGGGTTAAAATTCCTCCCAACTTTAATGTTGAAGATATCATTATGCATGAGGAAGAAATTCCAATCACTTCTATGATGAAACAAATGCATGCCATGCAAGTCAAACTTAACAAGCTTGAAAAAGAAAAGGAACCTAAGGAGTTCTCCATGGAAGCTCTATGTCCTTTTCCATTCGATAAAGACTTGTACATGCCACCATTCCCTAAAAGAGTGGAGATGCCTAAATATCATAAGTATGATGGAAAATCTGATCCTCAAGATCATGTCAGAGAATTTTGTACTTAATCTATGGAGTTCATGCATGAACCAACCTACTTAATGCATATTTTCCCTTGATCTCTGGGAGGGTTAGCTATTCATTGGTTCTCGAAAATGCCTCCAACCATAAAAAATTTTGAGGAGTTAATCAAACTATTCTATCAACAATACTCCTACAATATCCAACATCTGGTCACCATGATCGACATTTTCAATCTGAAACAATACTTAGGAGAACCATTCTTGAATTTTCTCAAAAGATGGAGGAAGAAATTTTTTCTATATGCTAGACCCATTCCAGAAACTGAGAAGCTGGAAATCTTGATCAACAATCTTATTCCAGAACTTAACTACCATTTGAAAATGCAAAAGCATACATCCTTTGATAAGATGGTAGAAAATGCTATTAAAATTGAGATAGTACTTGTGCAAAAAGGAGACATATCACTTCAAAAGGACAAGTATGAATTTGGATCTAGTTCTAAAGACAAAGGCAAAAATTGGAACAAGAATAAAGGTGTCATCACAGATGGTGTTGTTGATAATATCCATGCCCCATCTAAGGCACCTACTTTCAATCTCATTGTTGGCACCCAAGCCATCAAAACTTCTGAAGCTAAAGCAATAGAATCTAACAAGAAACCATCTACTTACAAACCTTGGGCTATAGATCCTAACTACAAATTCACTCCTCTTGGAGAGTCCTTGGAATCTACCATGAAAACTTTGTTGGCTAACAATATCATTTACTTGCCTGAGATCTGACCATTTAATCCTGAACTTAAACCAAAATGGTGGAAAGAGACTGATTTTTGTGACTTGCATCATAATAAGGGTCATAAAACCAATAACTGCATATGATTGAAACACCTCATACAATAAAAAATTGACAATGGAGAAATCACGATTGACAATCATAAAAGCAATAATGATCATACAACATTCACAGAGCCATTTCCAAAACATGGTAAAGAAGTTTCTTCTTCTCAGCCTAATATGGGTGCTAAAGTCAATTATGCCTACCCTGGAAACAATGCTATCATCAATATGGTTGAACCATGCCTATCTGAGCATTGCAATGTCATCACAATTGTAAGAAGAGATGGAGAAAATCAATTACCTAACACAGTTACTCGATCACAAGCTCAGGTGCATCTGCAAGGACAAATCCCAGATTCATCCAGTGTCCCTAAGATGCCTTTCAATCTTTCATCTACTTCTAAATAGAAGGATACATCTAAATCTTCAAATTGTAAAGACACGAAGCCTACATCATGCAGTATTGTCCAACAACTCCAACATACAAATGCAAAAATATCCATGTTTGAGTTGCTTCGGATATCTCCAGCTCATAGACCCATTATAGACAAAGCTCTACTCAGATCCAATGTTCCTAACAACATTTATTTAGACAAATTTCAGACTATGGTTGGTCATCTGACGTCTCCATAGTATATCTCCTTTTTAGAGGAAGATGATAATTCCTTGAGTCATCTACATAACCAGCCCTTGCACATTGAAGTATTGATCCAAAACCATCATGTCAAACTTGTGTTGAGAGATGGAGGTGCTGGTCTCAAAATTTGTTCTTATAGCTTGATCACACAATTGGGATTATCTGAAGCTACCACTGATCCTAAGAAGAAGATAACTATCAAAGAATATGATAAGCAAGAAAGATCTTCCAAGGGAACCATTATCTTACCTATCAAAATAGGACCTGTTATCAGAGACACCATATGTCAAGTTCTTGATCTACCTTTGGCTTACAACATCCTTCTAGGAAGACCTTGGATACATGAAATGAGAGCTATTCCTTCCACATACCATCAATGTGTGAAATTTCCTTATGAAGGCATAGACGTGATGATTCTAGCGGACCTATACACAACTTGCAATGCTTTGAAAGTAAGTGTTGATAAACTTGTTCCTAATAACAGAGAATCTTCCACTAAGCAAATAGATATTGCTTCGACCTTTAAAATGGAAGACATTGCTAAAGAAGTCAAAATCAAGGATAATGATATGGGAGAATACACAATGGAACCTATTTTATCTCTCAAATCTCTCTCGTTGTCCCCTAAATCTTATGGACAACCTTCTGACAAAGTGAAACCTATAGCTAAAGAATCCCAGGTCATATTTAATGGAAGCTTTGTCATAGAACAAGTATCTAAACAATACTTTGAGGAAGATGAAGCCATTCTTGCATGGCTATACAAGGATGAGCCTCAATCCCAATCAGTCCAGAAATGTGACTCCACTTCAACCAAAAATCCTCAGAAGTCATACAGATCAAAGGACAAATTGATCACGGAAATGGGATATACTAGAAAAGGACCTCTAGGACTACAAGGTAAGGGTCTTCTATCACCTCTTGACCACCATGGTTGAACAAACAAGAATAAAATAGGTCTAGGATATAAGAAGAAGCCTTTCTATCTTAACAAGAACTCCCCACATGTCTTAGAATAGATTGAGCCATCCACAATAGATTAATTAAAGGAAGAAACAACTAGACAATCTGATAGTGATGATTCTGACACCACCATTGATGAGCTCATTCATTATGAGCATTTGCCTAAAGAAATAAAAGACCTCCTTGAAGCTGAAGATGATCTAGTAAAAAGAATCAATGTAGTAGAAACATAAGAACCTTCTATAGAACAAGAGACAATTGCACCACAAGAACCAGCTGATCTTGAAGACAATCAAATAGACAAAGAAGAAGGTGGTAGTTATTCTGAGAGAGATTCTCATGAGTATCAATTCAAATTAGAATCTGAGGGTAACCCTTCTTGGGGTATTCATCCTAACTTTACTCATGTTCTTAAATTTCCTAGAGGAATAGATGAGGAATCAAATGAGTATGAATGGGGAGCCATTCCAGAGGAATATGAGCTTATCACAGAAAAACATATTTCTATTGTTCACCAATATGCACCTAAACCCAACATAACTCTGGAGTGAAATAATGAACTTAATGAGTCTGATCCACCAATGGCTGAAGTGGACTCCCACAATGACATTGAGCCTATTCACGAATTGAACATTTTAAGTTGTAATATCACCTTAGAACTCAAGATTTAGCTTAGGACCAATGATGACAGATCCATATCTATAAACACTATTTCCCAATCTTTCATCGGTTTGACTATCCAATATCCTGAACTTCTTGACCAAACTTCCATGAATCCGAGCCATGGTATTTATACCTTTCCAAATGACTATGCCCTTGCTTGCTACCTCAATGCATTTGAGCCTATGATGACTTCGATTAGTGAACCAAGTGTTAGCATGATGGAGTCAAACCTCAAGTATCTTAGTCAAAGGAATAGAAATAAAAAGAAAAAGAAAAGGAGTTATGAGGGTGAAAATCACTTTGTGGCAGTCTCAGAAGCTACAAAAGTAAAAATAAAAGATATATCCAAAGGTGAAAACCTCTTTGAGGTGCCTAAGGATAAGATATTTGATGTCGCTTTGAGTCATTTATAGGATAGATTTACAATACTAATTGAGGCCACTCAATCTATCATCTTGGGAACAACAGAAGAACCACAGTTGATCCATGTAGCACAATCCTTATCAGAAGAAGAAAAGCAAAAATTTACCACATTCTTAATAGAAAAGAAGATCAACTTTGCATGGAAATATTCAAATATGCCAGGGTTGGATCTTGATCTTATAATGCACCATTTATCTATAGCTCCAGGGGTCAAACTTGTTAAAAAAATTTGAGAAAGATGCATCCACGTGTGGCACTCTTGGTCAAAGCTGAATTAGAGAAACTACTAAAAGCTAGATTCATCCATGTTATTGACTATGTTGAATGGATATCTAATATTGTACCTATTTCTAAACCAAATCAATCAATCAGAGTGTGCAAAAATTTCAGAGATGTAAACAAAGCATTCTCTAAGGATGATTTTCCATTACCTAACATTGATATGATAGTGGACATGACTACAGGATTTGAGATGTATTCTTTGATGGATTTTTTTTCTAGATACAACCAAATAAAATTTTCTCTAGAAGATCAAGAGAAAACTGCTTTCACATGTGCATGGGGTACCTTCTATTGGAATGTCATGCCATTTGGGCTTAAGAATGCTGGTGCTACATATTAGATAGCTATGACATCTATCTTTCATGACATGATGCTTCTAACTATGGAGGATTATGTTGATGATACTTTGGAAAAATCTATGATGAGATATAAACATCTAAATGACTTAAGAAAAATACTAGATAGAATGGCGAAGTTTAGTCTCAGACTGAACCCTAAGAAGTGTGCTTTTGGTGTCACTTCTGGAAACCTCTTAGGCTACATAGTTTCAAAGAAAGGAATTGAAGTGGATCCAGCTAAATTTAAAGCTATCATGGAGATGCAATCTCCCAAGAATATCAGTCAAATGATAACATTACAAGGGATAGTACAATCTATTAGATGCTTCATATCTCAGCTAGCAGACATATCACAACCTTTCACAAAGATATTACATAAAGGTGTGACCTTTGCATGAAATGAGGAATGTGGAAAGAACTTTAATCATATCAAGAAATATCTATCAAATCCTCCTATTTTGATGCCTCCTATATAAGGAAAGACATTGATCTTATATGTCTCTACCACAGATACATCACTAGGGGCATTACTCACACAACATGATGAGAACAAGAAGGAAAGAGCTATATACTATATCAGTAGAACATCGGTAGCATATGCAAGGAACTATTCAATGATTTAGAAAGCTTGTCTAGCTATGATCTTTGCATCACAAAAATTGAGACACTACATGTTAGCTCATACCACACATTTGGTAGCTAAAACTGATCCACTAAAGTACGTACTAAGCAAAGTTGCCCTCATGGGTAGATTATCCAAATGGGTCATGCTCTTAAGTGAATTTGACATTGAATATGTTGAAATAAAATCTATCAAAGGATAGGTAATTGCAGATCAATTGGATGATGCACCATTGTTTGATGATACACCAATGAAAATAGAATTCCTAGATTCCTCTATCATGAACCTATCCTCTAGATCATGGAATTTATTCTTTGATGGCTCCTATACACATAACGGATCTAGAGGAGGTATATTGTTCATCACTCCTCAAGGATACTTAATCCCTAAAGCATTCAGAATCAAGTTTCTTTGAACAAACAATATTTTTGAATATGAAGCCCTTCTTAACGGCATGAAGATAGCAATTGAGTGGAGAGTAACAAAACTACACATTCATGGAGACTCACAACTTGTAATACACCAAGTCAATGATGTGTATCAAATGAAAGATGGAAATTTGATCACATACAAGAGAATGGTAGATGATCTAAAGAATTATTTCTTATCTATCACCTTTGAGAAAATACCTAGGATAGAGAACAAGGCTGTCAATGTTATGGCAACACTATCTACTTTATTATAGCAGCCCAAATATAAGCTATGCTACGAGTTCCTAGTGGAAGCACTATCTTCTCCTACATATGATTCCCCTAAAATGGAAATGATTTGCACTATTGTTGGTCATGATTCATCCTGATAAAAAAATATTTTCTCCTATCTCCAAGACCAAATCATTCCCGATACCTTCAACTGCCATGAGAAATGATACCTTATCCGCAATGCATCCCAGTATGTCATCATTGGTCAAGATCTATACAAACAAGGTCTAGATGGTACACTCCTTAGATGTTTAGAATAGGAAGAGTCTCAATGTGTATTAGAGGAAGTCCATGAAGGTATTTGTGGATCACATTCAAATGGTTTAACACTAGCTCAAAAACTTATTAGGGTTGGGTACTATTGGCCTGAAATGGAAAAAGAGGCTACCAAGTTTGCTAAGAACTGTCAAAAGTGCCAAGTACATGGGAACTTAATTCATGCACTAGGGAGAGATCTAATATCCTTTACTACACAATGGCCTTTTCACCAATGAAAATTTGATCTTATAGGAGCCATACATCCTCATTCTTCTAATGGACATACCCATATTATTATAGCTACAGATTATTTCAAAAAATGGGTAGAAGTAGTTCCTTTAACTCAAGTGACTGGCATGCAAATTTCAATGTTCATCTTGAACTACATCATATGTCGGTATGGTATTCCACATTCTATAGTAACAAATAATGGTGGAAAATTCAAGAATAGAGACTTAGATGATCTATGTGCCAAATTAAAGATTACACAACATTCATCATCAATCTACTATCCTCAAGGGAATGGACAAGCAGAGGCTTGAAACAAGAATCTATTGAAAATCTTGTACTGAACAGTTAATAAAATAGGAAGAGACTAGCATCTCATGATCAATCTAACTCTTTGGGCCTATACAAAAAGTATCAGAATGCCCACTGGGGCTACACCATTTGCTTTAGTTTATGGGTCTGAAGTGGTACCACCTATTGATGTTGAAATCCCATCACTAAGAATCAGAATGCATGGTCTAGTAACTGATGATGACTACAAAGTGTCTAGGTTGCAAGAACTTGAACTACTAGATAAGTGTAAATAAGAAATGTATGACCATCTCAGAGTCTATCAGAAGAGAATGTCTAGAGGTTACAACAAGAAAGTCTGACACAAAGAATTTTAGGTTGGCGATCTAGTCTTGAGAGAGAATCCTAAAAATCAATCACATAGAGAATGCAAGGGGAAGTTTGAACCCAACTGACTGGGTCCCTTTGTTATCATTGCTACTTTTGGCTCCGGAGCCTATTAACTCTCAACAACTAAAAGAGAACAGCTTTGAGAACCAATCAATGTTCTCCATCTGAAGAAATTCTACGCCTAAGGCACTCAATCTATGGTAAAATGTCCTAAAAAATCTTTAAAATTGGAAAAAGTCTTGAAAAAATAAACATCCTGGTGAAAAACTAGCAATAGGTGCCTTGATGATTCACAAAAAAAATAAAAAAAGATCAAAAATACAAAAAATTGAAAAAATGAAAAATACAAAAAAATGAGAAAAAAAAATGTGCTTTGGTGAAAACCTAGAAATAAGCACCTTGGTCGCAAAAATAGAATCTCTGCCAAGAAGGTTAAAACCTAGCAAACAGGAGCCACTTGTTTCAAAATGCTCCATCTATTAGTGCAATCTTGGTCTTTCCCAACTTTCAGTATTGCTTTAGTTTGTAAATATCTCCCAGTTTGTTTCTGCATTTCCAATTTTCAATAAAGTTGGTCTGTACACCAATCTACTAAAGCATCTATATCCTATCAATGTTGATGAGGCATATTAATGTCTTAATTTTGATATAGTTTTTATAGTTTGGACACACTCTTTGTGCTTTGACAAAACATTTCTTAACACTTGTAAATATCTTGTGAACTTATGCCAGAGACAACTAGAACCTATTAAACCTATGGGTAGTGTGTATGACATATTTTGCTTAATATTATACATAGAATGTAGTATTTCATATAACTATTTTAAGCTATGTTCTAATATTTGAGTAAAAGTAAGAATTTTATCTTGCATATGTGTTCTAGATGTTGTTAACTTTTCAGGAAAATGAGGAGCAACGCAAAGAGTGGTGATTACTGCATTTAAGGAGGAAGATAATGGAGACCGGTCATGGCAAAGAAAGTGAAGTTTAGTTCCATTGGATAAGCCACACTTGCAAAGGAGTTCCAAAGAATATAGGGGATATAACTTGCTATATTTCTTGGAAGTTGTTATTCTGTTGCCTTGCAGTAAATATACTATCTCATGGTTGATCTTCCACCTTCTTTTCTCATGATGTTTGTTTAAGAATTTTTATGTTATGTTTTTAATAAGCATCCAATCCTCTATATAATGTATTTGGATCATCTTAGTAATCTAATGAGAAAATAGATAATGCTGATTTAGATTCAGAAGTTACTCTTTTTGTTCTTCATGGATTATTCAGTTTCTATGTAATCAAAGAAGGATTTTAATGGAGGAAAGATTCTGAAGAACTTGTGTTCATAGTCAATTGAAGCCAACCAAGGGGGCCCACTTGGGAGGTGGAATAGATTTAGGTAGAATAGATTCATTTCCTATAGTTTCCTATTTTCAGATAGATTTACTGTATTAGTCCTACAACATTATTACTATGAAAGTTCCGGCAACACTTGCAGAAAATGATCATAGTGGATGTTCTGAGTTGTTAATTAGTTTAGGTTCATTTTTAAGCTTCCTGCAATTATCTGTTGTTAGCCAAGGTGTTTTTACAATTTTGTAGCAACAACATAGATTCTTCCAATGCATTTTACTTTCCTACAGCATAGGTGTTATGACTCCTAAAGAAACTTAGTGCACAAACTGTGCTGACCCATTTCAAGTCCTATGTCCCTAGGTTGACAATTCAAGTGTATCTCATGATGGAATAGGTAATCCTTAGAATAGATATATTATCTTTGAAGGAGAAACAATGGCTTGATTATCTTCATCTATTATGAAACCGTATATTTTTGGTGTTGTTGTCGGGGATGGTGTCAAGCTAGGAACCTTCATGAGTCATTTATTTTCAGATTAGTTTGTTAGCTAGGAATTGCAAAGTTGTGAGCTTGATTAACAAGTCACCAATTTCTTTCATGCATCAAAGAAGGAGAGATGTCCATGGTAGATTCCTTCCTAAGGAGCCTGTGAAACCAAAAGAAGAATTTGAAGAACCTGAACTGCCATTTCTAGATGCAAGCCCAGAGTTTACTACATGATCATCTTCAATAGAAGAAGACATCTAGAAAACATTTGACCTCCATCCATTTGAGGAAATATTGGCCAGCTTCCATACTAATCCAACTCCAGGACCGCCTATTGTTCAGAATCCCCCAACAATTACCAATTTCCAACCACAGTTTCAATATCCCATACATCTAGCTATGGCAGCTCCCACATTTCCATTTCCAATACCAAGTCTCGTCAATAATCCCAATCTCAAAAATATACTTGCATCAACATTACCAAAGTTTTATGGTCTCGTCACATTGGATCTTGATACTTTTCTATTCGAATTTGATATCCTGTGTCAGAGATTTGACTATAATAATGACAATCACAAGCTAAAATTATTCCCAACCACACTAAAAGAGTCAACTTTAAAATGGTTTATGGGCCTGGGGGCAAATGTTGTAGCAAATTGGGATGATATGAGACACATGTTTCTTAACAAGTATAAGGAATATTGTAGGGGAAATTATTCAAAAGGTGATGACATTTTTAGAATGTCACAACGGGAAGATGAAACATTAGAAGATTATATATCTTTCTTCCTGTTCAACTTACAAAAGAACCCACAACATACCCTACAGGAGGAGTCCCAAAAGATGATTTTTCTCAGAGGAGTAAATGAGAACTATCTTGAAGTATTGGATTTGATGGTAGGAGGAGATATATCCCAATCTTCATGGGATGACCTTTAGAAGATTTTCTAGAACTACTCTAGGTCAGCAGTAAAGAAAGGAAGGGGATTTCGCTCAGCAATAGCCAAGGGAAGTGGCTCTGGTATTTCAAAGATGGAAATTTCAAATTTGTTGTCTAATTTCAAGCAAGACATCATCAATGATGTCACCACACATTTGGATACAATGGATGCTAAGAAGAAACATGCAGAAGCTGAGGAGTAGTTAGCTGAGTACTGTCCACACTGCCAAAAATAGAAGAAAGATTGTCATCGTAAATTGGTCGCTAATGTGGAAAACTAGCATCTTCCAACTGAGTACTTAAAGATAGAAGGAGAAGATGAGAAAGTATTTTTTGTTGCTCAACGTCAACCATGGGCCCCATGTCAAGGTATGCCTCAAGACCCTTTACAAAATTCAAATCCATATAGTAATCAATGGAAAAACCATAGTGTCCAAGGTCCTCCACAATATAATCCACCTAATTGGAACAATGCTTGGAAAAATAATCCATAAATTCAATGGTATCCTCCACAATAGCTCTAATGGCCACAGTTCCCAAACCAATGGCAACCACCCCAAGGAAATTGGCAGTCTACAAAACAATGGAGAGGACCTCAGCAATGGTCTAACAATACTGGATACCCACCTTTACCACCTCTAGAAAATACACCTACACTAATGCCACCACCTGCAATTTTTGGACCTCAAAAATAGACTCAGTTGCCTGCATAACCTCAACCAAATCCAAATAACCAGAAACCACAACAACCAATGTATGCTACTGATGCTCAGCAGTATCTTTCTTATGCTCTAAATGTTGCAGATATACATTTGAGATCTGGTACAACCTTACCAACACCTGAACCACCTCTTATAACTAAAATACTAGATCCTCCTGCAACATCAGCAATAACAACTTCTCTACCGCAAGTGGTTGACCTAGCCAATGTAACTAGTTTAGTTCAAACTCAAACTATAGTTGAACCTCCTTTTCCACAAAAGCTTATACAAAGTAAACCTACACAAATAGAGGAACAATCCTTTGACATCATTGACTAGTTGAACAACATGCATGTCCAAATTCCTTCATTCCAAGCTATTAAAGATGTTCCTATTTATGGAAAAGCTATATGAGAAGATTGTCTTAAAAAGCTTGGGAGGAAGAAAAAGGACCCAACCACAGTCCATGTTATAGGACAATTGGTTGACATCATGTTAGGAAAATTGGTTATTCCTAAATATCCTGGTCCAGGAAGTCCAATTGTGAATGTGATTATAAATGGTTAGTCAGTTAAAAATGCCTTGATTGATCTTGGTGCTGCTATAAATGTAATGACCAAGGATACTATGAAAAATTTGAACATAGAAGGATTACGAGCTACCCCAACAATTCTGCAACTTGTTGATAGTTCTACTGTCACTCCTGATGGGATGATAGAGGACATAGTAGTAGCCCTAGATTCTCTAGAGTACCATGCAAATTTTATGATTCTATCCCCAAAAGTCAACTTAGTTGGTTACCCTAGCATTTTAGGACAACCTTGGTTAGCTATAGTTGATGCAAATATAAGTTGTAGGTTAGGAAACATGACCATATCAGATGGACAAGAAATGAAGAAATTTGTCCTATATCCTCTGGCACAACCCCAACTAGATTAAAGCACACCTGTATGGCCAGATTTAGGGGATGGAGAGGAAGAGTTAAAATCTATAGTACAACTTATGATGTTACATAGATAGTCTTTTCTAAAGCTACAGGAGGAGGATTCAGTAATTTAGAGTATTCTTAATAATACTTGTGTGGTAGAAAAGGATGTATCTAACAGCTCTATGTTGGAACTAACTACATATGAGGAATATACTGAGAATTATTTTCTACCTAAGGAGCCAGACATTATCCATCAACTTTTACCATGTGAACTAGATACAAGCCCCATCTCTAAAGTTGCTACGGTTAATCTCACAACTACTATTCAATTGTCAAAAGGTCATAATCTCCATGTCAATAACAAATTGCCTCCCAAACAGTTGAAACAATTAACAGAGCTTCTTCAAAAACATGAAAAGGATTTTTCATGGGACTATGGAGATATGAAAGGGTTAAGCCCCACATTATGCACTCATAGAATATACATCAATGAAGGGTGCCTGCCACTCTATCAACCCCAGAGGCGGATTAATCCAGGACTCAGGGAAATAGTCAAAACTTAACTACAAAAATTGCTTGATGCTGGTTTCATATACCCTATATATGATAGTCAATGGGTCTCACCTCTGGTTATAGTACCTAAAAAGGGAGGGAACTGGTGGATTTGTGTAGATTATAGAGAATTGAATAAGGCAATGAAGAAGGATCATTTTCCTTTACCATTTATTGATCAAGTTCTGGATACTTTGGCTGGTAAGAAATATTTTTCCTTTCTTGATGGATACAGTGGTTATAATAAAATAATTGGTCATAATCAAATAAGTATAGCTCTAGAGGATCAGGATAAGACTACATTTACATGACCATGGGGTACTTTTTCATACTCTGTGTTGCCATTTGGCCTGTGTAATGCTCTAGCAACATTTCAAAGAGTTGTAATTAGTATTTTTGCTGACCTATCACATGACTGTATAGAAATATATATGGATGATTTTATAGCATTTGGAGTGACCTTTGAGGAGGCTTTAATGAATCTTGAAAAGGTTCTTGTCTAATGCAAAGAACATAATCTATCACTTAATAGTGAGAAATGTTTCATGCTTATGTAGGAAGGGGTAGTGCTTGGTCATTTTATATCAGCCGTAGGGATACAGGTGGACCCGGCCAAGATAGAGGTAATCCTAACATTTCCCACACCTACTAAACCAAAGGATGTAAGATCTTTTTAGGTCATGCTAGCTATTATAGGTGTTTCATTCAAAATTTTAGTCAAATAGCTAGTCCTTTGTATACACTGCTGACTAAAGAAGCTGAATTCATTTGGACACCAGCATGTAATGAATCCTTCCTCCAGCTTAAGAAACTCCTCACCACAACACTAGTTCTTAAAGGACCAGATTGGTCTATTCCATTTCATATCCATATTGATGCATCAGACTATGCTATAGGTGATGTATTAGGACAAAAGCCTACTAACTTTGAAAATGCAATCTATTGTATTAGTAAAAGTCTCCATGGCCCTGAACTAAACTACACAGTAACTAAGAAGGAACTTTTAGCTATAGTTTATGCATTGAACAAATTCAGACACTATGTAACTGGCTATCCTATTTTTGTTCATACTAACCACTCATCCATAAAGTACTTGTTTGAACAAACCTATTATAACTGGAAGATTGGCAAGATGGCTCTTGTTATTGTAGGAGTTTGACATTACCATTGTTGATAAGCCAGGAAAAGCCATTGTAGTTGCTAACTATTTGTCTAGACTTCAACTTGCTGATGAAGATCCAATTCTAATTGAAGATACATTTCCAAATGAGCATTTGTTCCACATAGCAACCCATACACCATGGTATGCAGATATAGAAAACTATCTTGCTGCAAATAAAATGCAACCACACTTCTCCCAAAAAGATAGGAAGAAGCTTGCAGAGAAAAGTTTTCATTATTCATGGATAGATAACAATCTCTTCTATACTGGACCAGATCAAATCATGAGGTGATGTGTCAGGGAAGATGAAATATATGACATACTACATGCATGTCATGATGAACCATGTGGAGGCCATTTTGCAAGAAAATGAATAGCATTAAAGATACTTACAACTAGATATTACTGGCCAACATTACATAAGGATGCAACAACTTATACAACCAAGTGTGACAAATGCTAGAGAATGGGCTAGCCAACAAGATCAGATAAGATGCCACTCAATCCACAGGTTATTGTAACACCCTTTGACAAGTGGGGTATGGACGTCATAGGGCTAATTGACCAACCATCAAATGGAAAATCCTACATCTTAGTATGTACGGATTATTTAACAAAATGGGTGGAATTTGGGGTGATGAAAAATGCAAGAGATGAGAAAGTAGCTAAATTCTTATATGAAGAAATATTCACATGCTACGGAGTTCCCAGAGAACTTGTAATAGATCAAGGAGCCTAGTTCACATCAAATTTGATCACTAAACTTATGAACAAATACAACATAAGGCACCAAAAATCCAGCCCTTATCACCCTTAGGAAAATGGACAAGCAGAGGTCACCAATAGAGAAATTGAGGCCATTCTAACCAAAATAGTGCAAATACATAGGAGGGATTGGAGCAACAGATTAATTAAAGCCATTTGGGCTTACCGAACTACATGGTAGGCAACAACTAGATTCACCCCATTTGAACTTGTGTATGGAAAAGAAACAATGTTTCCCATTGAATTTGAACATAAAACATTACGCACTACTCTGGAATTGAGCATCAACCTTCCTGCAGCACAAGAAGAGAGACTTCTCCACTTGAACTCACTAGATGAAATGAGAAAGATAGCTTTGGAAAGAACAAAGATCATTCAGAAACAATAGAAGAAGTGGCATGATGCACATATCAGGAATAAACACTTCCAAGTGGGATATTGGGCTCTTTTATATGATTCTTGATTCAAGGAGATACTAGGAAAATTGCAGACTTGGTGGCTAGTGCCTTACAAAATTTAGTATGTATTCGACAATGGAGTAGTCTAGCTGACAACCATTGATCCAGTCTACTTCAAACTGCTTGTAAATGGTGAATGATTGTGCCTCTATCATAAACCACATACCAAGGATGAGTTCCTGTAGTAGTTCCAACCAAGCAGTTTCCCAGCTCCTACGGACACAGTTCCTGCAGTGGAGGGTGCAAGCCTTCTTCCTGTAACCATACCATAACAAGCCTTCAATGAGCAACACATAATAAAACCTCATTCCATATGAGGTCCATTCTTTCATTCACTTTTCATCTTCTTCTTATCAACTCATCTCATTTCTTTGTCTACCATCCACTCACCCTCCATGTCACCCACAAATTTTATTTGTACTTCTTTCAATAAAACATGTCGTCAAAACCTTTTCTGTGATCACTAGACTTCACCAACTCATCAACTTACATTTTGGACGTACAATCTAAAATCTTTAGGTACAACATTTTTTACTTTCTCCTCATTTTTAGCACATAGGTTTCAATAATTATATATAATACTGCATTAAATTTATTGTATAAGCCTAAAGCCAATTTTCCATTCCTGTGCAAAATTTTTTAAGTGTGGACACTTGTCAAAATTTCATGGGGGGCAAGGAAAGTGTATTTATTTTCTTTGAGAAAATACCTAGGATAGAGAACAAGGCTATCGATGCTATGGAAACATTATCTACTTTATTACAGTAGCCCAAACATGAGCTACACTATGAGTTCTCGGTGGAAGCACTATCTTATCCTGCATATGATTCCCCCAAAACCTACATGATCTGCACTATTGTTGGTCATGATTCATCCTGATACAAAAATATTTTCTCCTATCTCCAAGACCAGATCATTCTTGATACCTTCAACCACCATGAGAAATGATACCTTATCCGCAATGAATCCCGGTATGTCATCATTGGTCATGATCTATACAAACAAGGTCTAGATGGTACGCTCCTTAGATATTTAGAACAGGAAGAGTCTCAATGTGCATTAGAGGAAGTCCATGAAGGTATTTGTGGATCACATTTGAATGGTTTAACACTAGCTCAAAAACTTATTAGGGTTGGGTACTATTGGCCTAAAATGGAAAAAGAGACTATCAAGTTTGCTAAGAACTCTCAAAAGTACCAAGTACATGGTAACTTAATTCATGCACCAGGGAGAGATCTAATCCCCTTTACTACATAATGGCCTTTTCACCAATGGGCATTTGATCTTATAGGAGCCATACATCCTCATTCTTCTAATGGATATACCCATATTATTACAGCTACAGATTATTTCACAAAATGGGTAGAAGCAGTTCCTTGAACTCAAGTGACTAACATACAAATTTCAATGTTCATCTTGAACTACATCATATGTTGGTATGGTATTCCACATTCTATAGTCACAAATAATAGTGGAAAATTCAAGAATAGAGACTTAGATGATCCATGTGTCAAATTGAAGATTACACAACATTGGTCATCAATCTACTATCCTCAAGGGAATGGACAAGCAGAGGCTTGAAACAAGAATCTATTGAAAATCTTGCACTGAATAGTTAATAAAATAGGAAGAGATTGGCATCTCATGATCAATCTAGCTCTTTGGGCCTATAGAAAAAGTATTAGAATGCCCACTGGGGCTACACCATTCACTTTAGTTTATGGGTCTGAAGTGGTACCACCTATTGAGGTTGAAATCCCATCACTAAGAATCAGAATACAGGGTCTAGTAGCTGATGATGACTACAAAGTGTCTAGGTTGCAAGAACTTGAACTACTAGATAAGTGCAGACAAGAAATGTATGATCATCTCAGAGTCTATCAAAAGAGAATGTCTAGAGGTTACAACAACAAAGTCAGACACAAAGAATTTCAGGTTGGCGATCTAGTCTTGAGAGAGAATCCTAAAAATTAATCACATAGAGAATGCAAGGGGAAGTTTGAACCCAACTGGTTGGGTCCCTTTTTTATCACTGCTACTTTTGGCTCTGAAGCCTATTAACTCTCAACAATTGAAGGAGAACAGCTTTGAGAAGCAATCAATGTTCTCCATCTAAAGAAATTATATGCCTAAGGCATTCAGTCTATGGTAAAATGTCCTAAAAAATCTTAAAAATTGGAAAAAGTCCTAAAAAAATGAACATCCTAGTGAAAAACTAGCAATAGGTGCCTTGATGATTCACAAAAAAAAAAAAAAAGATCAAAAGTACAAAAAATTGAAAAAATGAAAAATACAAAAAAATGAGAAAAAAAAAAAGTGCCTTGGTGAAAACCTAGAAATAGGCACCTTGATAGCAAAAATAGAATCTCTACCAAGATGATGAAAACCCGACAAACAAGAGCCACTTGTTTCAAAATGCTCCATCTATTAGCGCAATCTTGGTCTTTCCCAACTTTTAGTATTGCTTTAGTTTGTACATATCTCCCAGTTTATTTCTGCATTTCCAATTTTCAATAAAGTTGGTCTATACACCAATCTGCTCAAGCATCTGTATCCTATCAATGCTGATGAGGCATATTAATGTCTTAATTTTGATATAGTTTTTATATTTTGGACACACTCTTTGTGCTTTGACAAAACATTTATGAAAACTTGTTGTAAATATCTTGTGAACTTATGCCAGAGATAGCTAGAACCTACTAAACCTATGGGTAGTGTGTATGACATATTTTGCTTAATATTATACATAGAATGCAATATTTCATATAACTCTTTTAAGCTATGTTCTAATATCTGAGTAAAAGTAGGAATGTTATCTTGCATATGTGTCCTAGATGTTGTTAACTTTTCAGGAAAATGAGGAGCAACACAAAGAGTGGTGATTACTGCATTTATGGAGGAAGATAATGGAGACCAGTCATGGCAAAGAAAGCGTAGTTCAGTTCCGTTGGATAAGCCGCACCTGCAAAGGAGTTCCATAGAATATAGGGGATATAGCTTGCTATATTTCTTGCAAGTTGTTATTATATTGCCTGGTAGTAAATGTACTATGTCATGGTTGATCTTCCACCTTCTTTTCTGGTGATGTTTGTTCAAGACTTTTTATGTTATGTTTTTAATAAGAATCCAATCCTCTATATAATGGATTTGGATCATCTTAGTAAGCTAATGAGAAAATAGATAATGCTGATTTAGATTCAGAAGTTACTCTTTTTGTTCTTCATGGATTATTCAGTTTCTATGTAATCAAAGAATGATTTTAATGGAAGAAAGATTCTGAAGCACTTGTTGTGTTCATAGTTAATTGAAGCCAACCAAGGGGGCCCACTTGGGAGGTGGAATAGATCTACGTAGAATAGATTCATTTCTTGTAGTTTCCTATTTTCAGATAGATTTATTGTATTAACCTGCAACATTATTAATGTGAAAGTTCCTGCAACACTTGCAGAAAATGATCATAGTGGATGTTCTGAGTTGTTAATTAGTTTAGATTCATTTTTAAGCTTCCTACAATTATCTGTTGTTAGGCAAGGTGTATTTACTATTTTGTAGCAATAGCATAGATTCTTCCAATGCATTTTACTTTCTTGCAGCATAGGTGTTATGACTCCTAAAGGAACTTAGTGCACAAACTGTGCTAACCCATTTCAAGTCCTACATCCCTGGGTTGACAATTCAAGTGTATTTCATGATGGAATAGGTAATCCTTAGAATATATATATTATCTTTGAAGGAGAAAAAATGGTTTGATTATCTTCATCTATTGTGAAACCATACAAATGCTTAACACTTGGGGGAAATCAATGTCATATCCTATGGTCTCTAGTATACTTTAGACATGTCATATCCAGTTAAAGTCCTTTGAAGCTATGTTCAAGTCAGTCAAGTCCGTCTCCTCTCCAGAAAGGATTTTGCATCTACAAGAATGCAATCAAACACAAACTGAAAGCAATCTATGCTTTTTACATGCTTTTATCTCCTTGTATGTTTATTGATTCTCATTGAAAATTTTTCATATTGTGTCCCTTCGAGCTCTTCGATGATGTCCTTTAGAAGATTTAGAGAGTGATGATTGGGGGCATAATTTTTTTTTGTTTTCTCCTTGTATGTGAAAATCTAACAACTTTGGAAATTCTAGATTGAAATTGTGTCTGTCTGTAAGAGCCTCTATCTCAAATTGGATGGCCATGCATACCTTGACCATTGATACCCAAAAAATTCAAAGAAGTTTGATCTCACTATTGTATTTTTGAGAAAGTTCTTACTCCTACTATGAAACATGATCTTACCTAAGGATGTGAATGATAAAGGGTCACTACAGGTAATTCACACTGGATTTAGAAGGATCTCTTGACTGCTTGATGTGTTTTTTTTGCAAGGTGTACTCTGGTCATCATGATGTCTATTTTTTGAGGCTTATACAAACTGCTATATCAAAATGGACATGATATTCAGGTCATCCTGGCATTTATGCCTTGGTGCTTATATCTAATTTGACATTCTAAAAACAAAATCAATATTCATATGCCCATGGTTGTCTAGCCTATGAACATTGTATTGATTCTTGCACATACAAATCAATATTCATATGTCTATAGTTTCATACCTAGTGGACATTGTATTGATTTATCTAGTTACCTAAAAATTTCAATGATGAGAATGAATTAACACATGATCAGTGACTAGGTCCTAGTTCCTAGGTTTTCATTTCATTCTGCATTTAATTTTGCATGTTTGCATGGTCTCACAAATTGCTTGAACACTAAAATGATTCTTCAAAAAAAAAATGCTAAACATGACACAAGGACTGAGCATTGTATGAAGGTTCCTCCAATGAAACAGCAAGTAGAATCCTTTTTCGGGATCAAAATTGAAATCTGAGATCATTTATATTGTAAATTGCTTTCATATTCGACCTTCAATCATCAAATTAATCCAGAATTCAACTTAACTGATTATCTTACATCAAACTATCAAAATTTCAAATTGGTCACCCATGGTCAACTCATGGTCAAATCTAGTCAAACTTGGTCTCCAGGACCTCCAAATGATGCAGAACGCATTCTCAAATGTGTATAACCACTTCTCAAATCAATTAACATTCTTCTAAACCATTCAACGCTGACTTTTCTTAAGAGATTTCAATTTTAATCCCAAAGGGGACATGGTATTGGACATCAATCAAATCTGTGAATCAAATTTCTTTCCTCATTGATCAAGACAACAACCACATCTAGTTACTAATTCATGTAAAGTCCTCATCACTTAGGGAAAATCTATCATCGCTTTGGGCATATCAGATTCAGCAAGATCCATATCAATCTGGTATCCTAAATCTATCTTGTAAACTATATCAACTTTTCATAACCAACAGTTCATTAGCATCATTTCTTTGGTTCTTCGTAACTAATGGGTTCATGTTGTGATACCAATATGATTCTCTTGGGACAATTAGGTCTGGAATCGGTCACCCACTTCTTTGCAATCATAAGGTTTAGAATCAAGAATTTTGTCACTTTTTCGTAATCATATGTTCATCCTTGCTATAGTTAACATCATCTTTGGTCGACCAGGACCTAAATCTAACATCTTCAAATCTTTCAATCAGTTTCTGTCTCAAAATCAGTTAATCTTTCAAATCAGTTTCAAACATCTTTATCATACACAAATTATTCTTTGAACCACTACGCTTCGCACAGTGATTCAAAGAGGGGCAAAATTTAATAGCCCATAAATGGGCTATAGGCTCATTAACCTCCTACATCTTTAAATCAAACGAAATCAACATCAAAGTCCTAACCTAAGGCACATCTGCACATTATCGACTTGAATTGATTATCCTAAATTCTAGATCGAAGAATATTCCATGACTATTCCTTATTTATCCTAATTATCTTGATTTAATAATTATTTGGTGATAAATCTTATTTATCCTAAAGTTTGATTAATTGAATATTCTGAATATTTAATTAATTAGATTTGATACTGCCACTTAATTATTTAATTAAATTTAATTAAATTTATTCCTAAATTGTATTATTTCATTTTGACAATAAATAAAAAATCTCATGACTAATTGATTAAATTCTTATTTAATTAATTAATGTCAATTGTCAAATTTAATAATATAATTTTTGAATAAAAGTTGATTTAATAATTGATTAACCAATAAATCAATTGTTTTAATTCAAAAATCAGTTAAGTTGAGAATAAATCACTTTATTTTAAAAATTAATCATGCACAATCAGAAAAGTAGGCAACTAGAAATTAACAATCAATTTTAAAATTAAAACTCAACATCTGATGATGAGTTGAAATCTGATCTAAACTCTATTTTGAGTTAAACACTACTTTTGCATGATTTTTGTGAGTTAATTATCTCTGATTTCCTGATAACTCAAAAATCAACCTGAGTTTATCAAGAGTGATTTATGGCTTTTCTCATGCATCCTCAAAGCTCTGGATTTCTATAAAAACAAGGCTCAGCTCTTCATAATTATCAACAATCAAATTTGCACAATTACTCTGTCGAATTGGTGATTGAAGGATTAAGCACTTGCGATAGGAAATTTGTGAGATCTTTCATAGTTGATCATAGTTTGCATAGTTTTCATATCATAGCATTCATTTTCAGCCATATCATTTTTAGATTAAATCTGCATTCAATTTCATTCATCTAGCTTAGATTCATACATTTTATCATATTATTGCACGGAAAATACAAAAATATAGATTAATCTACATTCATACAGTATTTCATTCTTTTTGCATTCAAATCCTTCATTTAGGTGTTGCATTGTCACTGATCTCGATTTCAATCTAGGAACATCATACTCACACCTACTAGAAGGCAGTAAATCGCATGGTTAGCTTAGTTTCATTTATTTGCAGATTTTGATTTCACTAACCTCTAATGTTTTACTAAAGTGTCATGTCCATATTTAGCTACAATTTTCACATGCACACTAGGAAGAGGGAGGCTTCTAGGTCTTAAAAATTTGAAATCTATTATCCCACATGCAATGGTCAATAGACATATAAGTTGTTTATATAGACTAACACTTAGTATCTAATTTGAAGTAAAGAGCTAGATGCTCTTGGAGACTATGCAACCTAGAGAATTTAGTGACCCAAGAACATTCACCTAACTACACAAGGCCCCATTTGATCACACAGAACTACACAAGAAGAAACACTCCATGTTTCGCATTAAAATTGGCAGAAAATAGGTCCACGAGAAAAATGGGCATAAATTTTAACTCATAATGAATTAGGAATTGTGCTCTAGGTAAATGATATTAATTTAGGTCCTCTTAAATTCCTTAAGAGTGAAAAGGATGATTCTTTAAGGATCAACATCACCACTATGTGCAATGGGCACCAAAACTGCTGGAAAATATAGCTCCGACGAGAAGGAAAATAGCTGTAACTTTGAAAAAAACCATCCAATCTTTATGTACTCATAGGAGAAGGTTCCAAAATAGGTCCTCAACATCATGTAAGCTTCAAACAACATGAAACCATCAAATGCAATGATTATAATGAAAAAAATAGAAAACAAGTACATAAATTAGGAAATGTTTTTGGTTGATGCAAGATTTCTCAAAGACCCAAGATGCTCCTGGATCATACACCTGGGGGAAATAAAGAACTGATGTCCACATTAGGAATTTCTCATATTCTAACTTGAATCATAAAGATCCAACTTAGCTTGTGTAATCCATGAAATGTCTTCAACTAGCTTGTTCTTCCACTGAACTAGATATTCCATGTAGTCTTTTCCTCTTCTACTCTTGCTCACTCTACTATTCAAGATCTTCTCAATGTTGTCTCTATTCTTCTTAGGATAATCCAGATCATCTTATATCTCATCATTTGATTCAAATTACTCAAATATATCAACAATATTGAATATAGGTGATATATCCATGTCCTCTGGTAATTCCCCTTCATAAGCATTTCCACTGTCAAACTTCTTCAGAATCTTACAAGGTCCAAACTTCTTCATTTTCAACTTGTTGTAGATACCAACTATAAATCTATTCTTTTTCAAATGAATCATAACCTCATCTCCAACTTCAAAAAATTTATGTCTCCTTCTCTTATCTTCTCTTTGTTTATATTTTAGATTACTATCCCCCAAATTCTTTTTGACTTCATCATGTAAAGTTCTCATGTATTCTACAAAATCCTTAGCTTTAGCACTTCTTCTTATCTTAGTAGGAAAATCTCTCAGCTCTGTGGTTCCCTTATGATGAAATCCAATAACAATATCAAATGGTGTCCTGTTAGTTCTTCTATTCACCAAATTATTATATGCAAACTCTACTTGTGCCAAACCTAAATCCCAATTAGCAGGTTTCTCTCCAACTAAACATCTCAACATGTTTCCCAAAATTTTGTTCACAACTTCAGTCTGTCTGGATCTATATGAGGGTGAAATGTGGAGCTCAACTTCAATTTTGTATTCATCTTTTTCCAAAGTGTTCTCCAAAAATAACTAGTAAACTTAGTGTCTCTCTCTGAAATAATAGACTTAGGAAAACCATGCAATCTTACCACTTCCTTGAAGAATAATTCAGCTACATGCAATGCATCAGATGTCTTCTTACAAGGTATGAAATGAGCCATCTTTGAAAATCTGTCAACCATTACCAAAATAGAATCGTTCTAGGTAATCCAAGAACAAAGTCCATACTCACATCTTCCCAAGGTCTATCAGGTACAGGCAAAGGTGTATACAATCCAACATTCTGACTAGTTCCCTTTGCTAGTTGACAAATTCTACAACCCCTAACCATTCTTTGTACATCTCTATAAATCTATGGCCAAAAGTATCTTTCTGAAATCAAATTCACAGTCTTATCAATCCCAAAATGTCTAGCAAGTCCACCACTATGTTTCTCCTTCATTATGTTCTCTCTCATAGATCCTCTAGGTATGCACAACTAAAATCCTTTAAACAACATGTCTTCTTGAATGAAATAATCAGTCCACTTATCACTCATTGTGTGTTCCTTACAAGCTTTCCAAGGTTCTGCAAAATCAATGTCAGTGTCATACAAATGTTTCAAATCATCAAAACCAAGTACATTCAACTCTCATTTCTGTTAGCAAACTTATTCTTCAGCTCAAGGCATCAGCAACTTTATTTGATTGTCCACTCTTATGTTCTTTCATTTCTCTTGTAAATGTTTTACCATCAAACTAGGATACTCTAACTGTAGTACAATGACCTTCATCAAACTTCTCTATCAAAGGTAACAATACTTGTTTCTTTCCATCCATCCAAATAGTATATTGATTCAATCTACCATCATGCAAAGCTTTCCTATCATACTGCCAAGGTCTACCCAAAAAAATATGACAACAATCCATAGGCATAATATCAAACAAGACTTCACCATGATAATTCCCAATTTTGAATTTAACAAGGCATTGTTCAATTACAAGTAGTTTATGCTCCTTCTGGATCCAAGAAATATGATAAGGCTTCAGATGTTTCAATCTTTGTAAATGCAATTTGTTAACCATCTCTTCAGATGCCAAATTATAAGAACTTCCACTATCAATGATTACCTTGCAACATTTATCAGTGATCTTACATCTGGTTCTGAACAAACTTTTCCTCAGAATAGGTTCCTCATCAACTTCTTCATTCCACAAGATCCTTCTTAGAATCAGGTTCTCACCATGTTTAGGTTCATTAGACATTTCCTCAACTTCTTCACAAGCCAAATTATTTCTACCATTACCACCAATCTTCTTTCGAGATTTAGTACATTCAAAAGCTCTATGTCCTTCTTCACCATATTTGTAACAAGTACCTTTAAACCAAGATTTATCTTCTCTTTTCCCATTATTGTTATTCCTAGAGTAACCAGTATAGCTACCTCTAGAGTAGTTACCTCTTTTAGTAGGTTCATCTTTCCATCCTTTATCTTCTACTAAATTTTCAGATCTACTACTTTCTCCATAAGATCTTCCTCTACTTCTCTAAAATCTGCCACCTCTTCCTCTTTGTCTTTGTTCATGTCTCTTTGTCAATCTATCTTCATCCTTCAAAGAAAATTGATATGCTTCTTCCACACTTTCTATCTTCACATAATTGATCTGATCTTGAATCGATGTCCTTAGGCCATTCATATATCTAGCCACCTTCTCAACTTCATCATCCACATGTCTAGATCTGATATCCAATTTGTAAAATTCTTCAGTATATTCTTTCACACTCATGTCCTTTTGTCTCATATTTTTCATTTTTCTCATCAAACTAACTTGGTAGTCAGCTGGAAGAAACTTCTTCTTCATCTTTCCAAGCATCTTCATCCATGTCTTGATCTTTTCTTTTCCTCTCTTCTATCTCTCAATTTGCAAATGATCCCACCAAAGAGATGCATGCCCTTTCAACTTTGTGACTACTATCTTAACCTTCTTATTATCAGGAGTACCTTCATGCTCAAAGTATTTATCCATCTAAGAGGTCCAATCCAAAAGTGTATCAGTCTGAAGTCTTCCATCATAGCAAGCAACTTCAACTACAAGTCTAGAGTTATCCTTAGACAAAACTCTCAAAACTCTTTCCTCATCTTGTTCAACTTCAGGTTCAGCATTAGATGCTTCTTCTTCTTCTTCATCACTAACATCTTCAAGATGTGCTCCTCTTCTCTGGGTTGTCTCTACAGCTTCAAGCCTAGTTGCAATTTGTCTCAACATATCCATGATAGCATTATCATTTCCTCTACCACAAACCATCTTGACAATTAGGTTCCAACAAGATTGTAACCTTCTACAAGTTATAGGTCAGATCTTAGATCTACCACCCTACAACCAATCCAATAAGGTTCTCCACATTCCAATCCACAAGAAAGAACTCGCTTTGATACTACTTGATGCAAGGGTAGGGTAGATATAAGAAGAATTAAGAAGAATTGACTCCACTTGAATCAGAAACAAGCCTTGCTCAGAGTTACACAATGGAAGCAATATAATAGCACATGAAATCAGTGAAATCACAATGGATACGAGACAAGCAACTGGTAGAAAATAGGTCCCCAAGAAAAATGGGCACAACTTTTTACTCCTAATGAATTAGGACTTGTGCTCTTGGGAAATGATATTAATTTAGGTCCTCTTAAAGTCCTTAAGAGAAAAAAGGTTGATTCTTTAAGGATCAACATCACCACTATGTGCAATCAGCACCAAAACTACAGGAAAATATAGCTCCAATGACAAGGAAAATAGCTGTAACTTTGAAACACACCATCCAATCTTTATGTGCTCATAGGAGAAGGTTCCCAAATAGGTCCTCAACATCATGTAAGCTTCACACAACATGAAACCATCAAATGCAAAGATTATAATGAAAACAATAGAAAATAGGTATAGAAATCAGGAAATTTTTTTGGTTGATGCAAGATTGCTCAAAGACCCAAGATGCTCCTGCATCAGTTAGTGTGTGGTGGGCCCCATAGATTTTGAGCCAAAATGCAAAGAAAGCTTTGAAAATATCAAGACAATAATCCCACCTTTTCTATGGAATGAAAACATAAGGTGTTTATATCCAACAACCCTCACATACAAGGTAGATCAAAGAGTTGGAGGCTCTTCTCATGTGAGTTCATGAAGGTGCCTTAGGATGCGTGTTGGCGGGCTCAGATAGAAGAAATTTTGTAGAGAAGTGGTGGAATGATGACTGGACAAGATGGACACATGGCAGGCATTTCTGAAGTCACTAGCTCAAGCCAACATTTAACAAAACATTCAGTGACTCAGAGGTGGAGGTCAACTAACCATGCTCGCCAAGTCACTGAATGCTGGAAGTTAAAGGCCAAAGATCTGGAGATTCAGAGAACATGTAGTTTCTAGGTCACTAGATTGTCCACGGTTTAGCCCTAGCATTTAGAGATTTGGAGAATGAGTGGTCACTGAGTCACTAGATTCCTAGTGGCTAAGAAAAATCATTCAGAGATTGGGAGAATGGGTTCAGGCGCCCATTCTCCAGATTTCACCTTAGGTTAAGGATTGATCTGGAGATTCAGAGAATGGCTTGTTCACCCAGTCACTAGAGGCAACCATGGTTAGTCATGAAATTTAGAGATCTAGAGAATGTGTTGGTCACCCAATCTCCCAAAGAGGTGGTTAACCCAAGGTCAAATCCAAGGAGCAAATCAAATGGTGACAAGTGTCCAATTCTAGTGCTTCCTATGGTATAAAATGCACAAATAATATACAAATGCCAAATTTAAAGTGCAGAAAGATTTAAAATAAATACATAGTCCAGACATTAGATAAAAGCCCAAAAATTTAAATGACAGAGTCTCTCATGGAAAAAAGGCTCAGAGATTCAATTTTTATCAAAACATAGCAGTGTTATATGTTTCCAAAAATGGGAGAAGACAAGGAATCTGATGGCAATGATTATTTTCAGTTTCAGAGTGATGGGAGAGAGTAGTATGGGTTTGAAATCCAAGATTCAAGTCAGTTTGTTTGAGAAATGATTTCAGGAGGTGGATTTGTTAGAGAGAATCAGTTGCAGATCAGTTGAGAGGAATGTTGGAGATATTTTGGGATGAATGGACAGTTGTCAGTTTTGTGTAACTAACCTAATTTTTCTATGTCTCTTGTTTTTCTCTCATTTGTAAAGGATATTGAAAATTTATTATGTTGGGGAATATTCAGGCCTATTTCTTATTTTCTCCATATTTCTTTGTCTTGTAAATATGCTGAACCAGATGATTTTTCAATAAAGAATAATCGAATCCCTATTCAATTCTTGTTGATGTCTTTGTGTACATGGTCTTAATTCTTGTGTATTAGTTTGTAAGGCATTTTGATGCACTGGCTATAAGGTAGTTGTGATCTTGTTTTTAAGTTTCTTTCAAGGAGAGAGTCAATCTTGAATACAAGTTTTGAGAATTTAAGATTTATACATTAATTTGATGTCCATGAATTGGAGTGAGAAGAGTGATTTTAAAGGCACTTCACTTAGTTTCTTTAAGTTTGGAGTTAGGGTTTTCTAGGAATGCATGTTTGTTTGACTCTATTGCCCAATAGATAAGGCATTGGTCTCTTTCTTTTCCTACAACCTTATCATCAAATCATTTTACATTTCTAGTTTAAGAGCATTAATGTTTGTAAATTGCATTGAATAGTGAAAATGCTTTTGGTGATTCCTTGTAGAAGTGAATCTGATAGGTTAGCCTACCTGAGCCTCCAGGTTCAAAGAGAAGAAGGGTGAATATCCTTGTTGTTACTTTGACCATTTCCCTGGTTCTTAGCAGATCATATAGGTGGGATCCTATATAAGACTGGTTGAGTTGAACTCCCATGTTTTATAAGTCTGAGAAATATCCACGGTAGCATCTGCATAATGAGGTTTAGCTAGTGAGTTATATGTATGCAGATTTTATCTTGTTTTAGGTGTACCCTCTTGAGTGTGTGGAGCTCAAAGTAGAAGGAGGATCAAATCCTCATCAATTAGTCTTTTTATTTTGTGAGTCAGGAGTTTAGGAATTATAGAATTCTATCTAAGCACTCAGGGTTGTGTTTTAAGATTCAGCAAGAAAATGCACTAACACCTAGAGTGTTAGAGGACAAAGGCTGAGCATCACCATCCAAGTGGTCTTCTTCATCCATATAATGTACTCGAGTGAAAGTGAGACTCCATTTCTATGGATTTTATTGTTGGTCTTCCTATGCCATCTCTCCACCATGATGCCATCTTGGTGACAATTGACAAGTTGACCAAAGTGGCTCACTTCTCACCCGTGTGTACTACCTTCACCGCACCACCTATGACACATGTGTTCTTATGAGATATAGTCAAACTCCATGACATACCTTATAACATCATCTTTGATTGAGATTCTCTTTTTGTGTCATCATTTTGGAGAGAATTACAGGTAGCTTTGGGCACTAGGCTCAATTTTAGTACAACCTATCATCCTGAGATAGATGGACAGATCGAAAGGGCCAATCAAGTGTTAGAGTATATGTTATACATGTATGTGATGGACCATTAGACCCAATGGGAGGGGTACCTACACCTAGTTGAGTTTTCCTACAATAATGGTCACCATACGTCATTGGGTATGCCTCACTACCGATATCTTTATGGTAGACCTTGTAGGACACCATTGAGTTGGGATAGGATTGAGGATAGAGTTTCTATTAGTCTAGAGTTAGTTAGAGATATGGATTAGTAGGTGACCTTGATTAGGTAGCATCTCAGAGAGGTACATGATAGGTAGAAGAAGTATGCAGATGTGAAGAGGATAGATCGATCTTACTTGGTTGGAGATAGAGTCTTTTTGAGAGTGTAACCGCATAAGAGTCCAATCCATTTTGGAAAGGGATCTAATCTTGCACCTTGGTTCATTAGACCTTTTGAGATCCTAGTGAGGATAGGACTAGAAACCTACCATCTAGCCTTTCCACCTATCCTGTCATGCATCCATGATGTGTTTCATGTTTTAGTTTTGAAGAAGTATATTTGTGATGAGTCTCATGTTATAGATTAATATGCCCTACAGGTGGAGTTGGACAAGAAGTTGGCTCTAGAGCCCATTTGTAACTTGGGGCAATGGACCATGGCCCTTCCAAAAAAAGAGATGGATGAGGTTAGGGTCCAGTGGTATTTCTATGATGAGTAGACAACCTCATGAGAGGATGTAGTTTATATGAGCTCTCAGTACCTCCTCTTTGATGAACTCCAAGAGGACTTTCATGCCTAGATGGGGAGGATGTGAGGCCTACCCTAGCCATCATAGTTTAGCATTTATTTTTTGTTCATACTCTTCATTTGATATATTAATCTTGAGATACTTGGAGATATGTTATTATTTTAAGGATTGATGATTCTCAGGCTATGTATATTCTCCATCTAGATTATATTGTTTTGTACACTTCTTTGATGCTTTGTAGTTTATTCAAATACACTTGTGATAGTATTATATTTTCATGATGCAGTAAATTGGATACATTAGATGGTTATGATGCAAATTGATTTAAAGATACATGTTATGCACATTAGGACCAAATGTAGATATTTAATTAAGCTATGAGGAATATGTAAATATAAGTGCTTGACGATATGTGTGGATTTATGTTATTTATTTTTTTATATTATTGGACCTACTAATGTTTGCAATGAGTGTGTAGGAGATTGACCATGGTTCTAAATGTGGGGAATAAAGAGTGAAACTATGTTAAACAGTAAAGCCAAGGTTTTGTCTAGTAAAAAGACATGAACCTCATTGTCTTGTATTTTTATTTGTAAAAGTATTTGTTCAATGATGTATTTTGATTTGAGTTAATTATTTTATGTTACTCATGCTATGTGTGAATAGGTTGGAATTATTGTTGTGTCACTTGAAACATGGTTGTATGAGGTGTTAGCATGACTAAACCTTTTAACTAGGATAAGTATGACACCAACTAGAGGTTAACTTGTAGAGTCTCCATGCTTACCTAGGGTTTATGAAGTTTCTAGATGGGTCAAGGATGGATAAAATCATAGGTTAACTTTAAGTGATATTTTGGAGGGTCTAGGAAGCTTTTAGAGGGTAGTTAGGGTCAAAGTTATCTACTCCATTGGGTATAGTAAGGGTTAGGGGATAAATTTTGGTCATTAGAAGGATCTAGACTCATAAATAAACCTTCAAAAGTACCCCAAAAGTCAAGATTCAAGTTAAGAGTTTTAAGAATTTGGGAAAGCCATCTTCTCAACTCCATTTATTCTTCAAACTTCATTTATGAGAGGAGGAAGATATTTGTAGGAGTTATGGTGAAGGTACCTATTACCATATTTTCATACCCATTTCAATTTTGGTAACGTAATTACTAGATGAGTGACTATAGTACCCTAGTTTTCATTATTTAGATGATCTTGTTTAAGTTGTGTTCATTTCATGAGAAAATATACATGTAAGGGAAAAGAATTTTCTACATCTAAAGATTACATGTATATATATGCCAAATAACTTGTACGTACTATACAAAGAAAGGAAGTGAAAGATAAAATCATCTTGCCTCACATAGGCCATGAGCATAGCCAACTTTCAAAAAGATATGGATGAATACAAACATACATAAGGGTGAACCCACAATAGTGGGTTACACTTTTTTGCTTGAATGGACAATGAACTCTACATTTAGGGAAAAAAATTTCAGATTCATATGCTTATTATCATTAAATCGTTTGAAATCATAAGTTGAAGTAAATTAGAGTATTTTAAGATTTTCTATCTAGATTCTAAATATATATATATATTTTTTTTTTGAATTGATTTGAATGGTTTTTCCTTTCTCCCACAAAAACTGGTATGTTGCTGAAAATGTCATTTTCAAAGAGTTACATTGTTTTCATAGAGCATAATTTTTTTTTGAAAATAGATATCAATGTGATTCTTTCGAATTTAGTTTTGTAACATCCATACAAATGGCATGTAGGTTGTTTGACAACATTATCATGATTATTTCATATTTTATTAACATTGGAAGTTGACTAAACCATAATTTTTACATACCTTGATTACATAGCATATGACTTGTCGTGTATTTGTTCAATTTCATTTTTTATTTTTATAGAAAGAGAACTTCAATACCTAGGGCATAGATATTTTTTAGAATTTTTTTTCTCTCATTTACTATTTTTGCATAAGCGTCAAATATAGAGGTAGACATATGGTGAAACATCTATGTTTAGTAAAACTAAAAATACAAAGTCATAATAAACTTAATATATATTAACACTATAGTCATTAGAAATATTTTTCTCAGTGGTACCTTACTACATGAATATGTTTTTCAAATGGATTCATTTCATTTTCCAAAAGATAAAGTCGAAGTGATTTTTTCTCAGCATTTTAGTAGGTGCAAAGGAGACTCCAATGTAGGTATGAATGATGCGTATAGATGTTATATCAATGTTTTTTTAATCTAAGAGGCTTTGAGCTAACCATTTTTATTTAATTCCTTCAAAGGGAACCTCTCAAGGCTTAAGTCATCATATTTTATTAAAAATGTGTTATTTCAGCGAAAATCAACATGTCTAAAAAAGTGTAATCCACTATTGTGGGGTCACCCATAAGTAGATAAACATAAACAATAAGGGTACCAGACATTGCCTGAAGAGATGGAATGTTGACCTAGGTGTGAATCCAGTGTGCTTCTATCCGATCCAGAACCTACAAGTAGAGAATAGATAGAGTTAAATTCAACCGATCTAAGAAATTCCTGGCATCCTATTACTTATCATCATCTATAGTTATGTATGTGCATATTCAATCCATACACTTGTGAAAGTAAAATCATGCTACAAGACATGTGCACTCAGAAGAATGCTGCAGAAGGAGGAAGAAGATACCATGTTTTCACTAACTTGTTTGTTCCATGTGTAGATATACAAGAAGCTACGATACTAATGTTTACCCTCATTTATATAATCAAATGTACTGAGAGGATGGCCACTCCAAAGGCCATTCTCAAAGTACAAGTGACTGTATGAACAACAAAAATCCCAAAATACTTAAGTGTAATTAATGATGTTGCCTTTTAATGTGGGCACTGTCAGGAAGCCCCAAAGCTCCTTGAGAAAGACCACATTATAGGCCAAGAGCACCCATGATCAAATTTTAGGCCCTCTTAGTACCCTACATTGAACCTGTCAGGGTTGTCAAAAGCCCTATTTACATAGATTTTATGGCTATCCTGAAGGCCTCAAGGACGAGCACTAGTCTAAGAAAGTGTAAGAAGTTAGTGAAGAAGTAGTGGGCATGGAGAATTCAAGGATCATGAAGACAAAATAGCAAAGCCAGAAAGCATGGAAGCACATAAAAGAAATCAACACTGAAAGAAGTAGTAAGAAGTGGCTTCCTTTATGTCTCTCAATAAAGTAAATGAACATCTAGTGAATCACTTTTGTGACTGCATCATCCAAACAATGCAAACACAACACCAAATGTTGATGTTCCATCTAGTGTTGCTATGGCATCATTTCCAAATGATGCATCCATAATAGTGACCCATCATGCTAAAAATCATAATCCAGCCATTATCAAGCATGGATAAGAAATGGATGGTACACTATCACAAAATCAAATCAGAGGGAAAAGGTCATCCATGGCATCAAATCTACATGAGTGATAAGAAATAGATCATGAGCTTCAAGTGAAAACCATCACATCAATATGGTGCACTTTCCAAGTCAAGATCAGAATGGAGCAAAAGGTACACAAATCTGCATTCCAGTACTATTACATATCCCTAACATGGAGTGTATTTAAATCTACATTTTAAGGCTAAGGAAGGAAGCTAAAAATGGTGGAATGATTCCATGATGCCTCATCAACCAATCACATAACATCATGGTAAATATCCCATGAAATAATGAGGTACATCTAGTATGTTTTTATTTCTTTGAAGATGTTATTCAATGGGAAATCATGGAATGGTGAAATAGTACCTCAAATAGTGTAATAAAGTACAGTCCCAATATAGCCATAGTAGTGCATATGGAAGAAAGTAAAAAAAATCTCCATGCATGGTTAATCAACATTTTCTTTTTAATCAACATTATTTTGGCAGAGATTCAAATCCAATGTATCAATCATTGAATCAAGCATGCCAATAAAATGAAGCAAAAATGGTGATTTCGATCAATAGCTATACCCTAAGTACAAATCATGGGCCTTCAAGGATCAATAGCACCAATAAATTCTATAATAGCAACAACACTCAAGCATGGGCTATGACCCCATGATGAGCAATGAGAATGAATGGAATGCCAAATCAAGTTCATGATGCCCTAGTTTAAGATTCAGAAAACACCAAACAATGGATGATAAGAAACATGAATATGGAGCCAATCAAATAGGGCATCAATGATAAAAATAATGCCAATCAATGATGAAAATAGCTCCTGAGCCTTTAGAAGAGTGAAAAGTGTTGAAATATAACAGTGATAACAAACAGTAACAGTGGTTCCCAATAGATCATGGGATGTAGGGAGAAGCACTAATAAAAATATGGCAATGACTCATGTTGGTTCCCAAAATGGACTTTATGCTCTAACAGGCAACCAATACATCTATAGATTTTGAGGATTGGTTAGATCCAAATATTTAGCTCTAGAGATGATTGCACCAACTATAGGGACAAGACTGCCCTCTACGCTTCTAGCTCTGCAAAACCAAGGAGGGTGCTCCTAATCCAATAAAAACAATACTTATCTCACTAATCACTGACTAGATTTAAATGTAACAGATGAATGATAAGAGAAACCTAAATGATGACCATTCATTTATAGATTTTTCACTATCACTAGGTGGTAATTTATTTTGCAAATCACTGTACTTCAAAGAATTTTGACAATTTTAATAAAAAATGGAAATATCAATAGAACCTTTTCATACACTGATCTCTATGAGAAGAATTCCACTGCCGGTCAGTGTCTTATCCATTGGGCTACACCTCCACTACAAGACTATTATACATGAACAAATATACTAAACTTTGAAATATTTTTACCCTTTGAAAATACTAATCACCCTATGGTGGATTTTATCAAAGGTTCCTAGATTCACACTACTTACCGATGCATCCTTAAGAAAAATTTCAAAGAATTTATGTCACATTCAAAGGTTATTTAATCTGATCCTAGATCAGAGCTGAGAAATATAGACATACACATAGAGATCATCTATGTAATGAATTGGAACAATTCATAACTCAAATAGAAATACTCAAGGAGAGATATAAATCTTGGATTTTGTTCAAATGCTATATTAATCACGCTTAAGAAATGCTTTACAGTATAACCTTCTAAAAATAACTTTGAACCAAAAATATTATTCTTCTATAGAAATATGCCTAAAAATGATCTACAATATCCCAGACTAAAGAAACTTATCAGTAAAATTGATCAAGTTCTCGGTCCTTTTACACTGATCCTGGTAATCCTTTTATAGAATAAGGATTGCAAAAAAGCTTTAGATCTTCTCAGAAAAGACAAGAAAGGAGTCCTCAAATAAGACAAAAAATGAAACTAAAAACTTTCTTGTTACAAAAATTTGAGATGGATCGTAAAGATGAGCACCAAAATCTAGCAATAGCTTCCAAGGTCAGTTCAACATCTGCCAGATGTTACATCCACGCTTGCTTTTTTAGGGAGTTGGGGTAATGCCATCTATTGCCTCCTTAGAGGATGTTTCTTCTTCTTTACTATCCTCTAAAAGGGACACTACTTCCCAGGCTGAAAAGGTATCCTCAGAAGGCCAATTAAAAGCCAAAATTTCATCCCTCTTGGGTAGAATCTTGTTGCACTTAATAACCAATTGATGAATTTTAGTTATCACCTTAGTAAAATGCACCCTGGCATCTTGTAGCATTTTAATTGTTTGCACAAAAGGAAGAGTATCTTCAGTGATAATAGTAGCATCAATCTTGACTGACACTCCATTCTCAATTTGTTCCAACCATTTTTCCCTCTCTTTTATGGTTCCATATGCTCTAACAATACCTGGGAATATCTGAAAATCATTCTACAGGTATCTTACTCTTAAAAGAGCTACTTTTCTCTTTACTTCTTCCCTAGATATTTCAAAATCAAGGAGAGATTTGACAATTTTATAAGTAATTGCCAATTGGGGGCACATATTAGTATGATCTTTAATTGATTTAAGAAATGTCTTCAAAACATTTTCCCTAGGCACCCAGTCATTCAAAATTTTGCCCATAGTGTCTTCTTCTTTTCTAAAAGAAAGAAAAATGTCAGATAACTACCCTGCATGTTCATAAACTTCTCTAGGCTTTACATTCCTAACAAAGTGTTGAATGGCGTCTTTTAGTCTCTTTTCAGATTTTTCTTGTTCTCTCTATTCTATATCTTCACTGCTTAGGGAAGGGAGAACAGGAGACATGGGAAACTCAATAATGGGGCTTGAGGAGGAAGGACTAGTATTAGAAGAAGGAAGTTGCAACTGTTGTGGTGTCTGGATTGAGCTTTCCTCCCCCAACCTTTTCTTCAAATCTGTAATTATTTTATCTTTCTCAAACAATCCTTGTTTCAAATCTCCATACGCCCTCAGCATTTCTTCAAATTTTCTTGTGAGTTCCTCTTCTTTTGCTTCCCTTTCTACCACCTTTTCTACAAGGTGAGTTGTGGCTACCACCATACTTGATGCTTCTATTGCTGATGTGTCCAAAACCCTCTTGACTATGAGACCACCAGAGAGACTATCCTTAATTATTTTCTTTCCTTTTTTTTTTCTCATCTTTCTTTAACAACCAAAGCTTGATGGTCATTACTAAAAGCAACTCCTTTGACAGCCTGTTCTACCTCTTCCTTGGTCTTGTACACAAGTGTAGTTTGTTTTCTAACTGCATCAAGGACTATTGTATCAGCTATGTCCCATTCAGGGAGGACAAGTACTCCTGCATTCTTTACCAATTCTCTCCCTTGTTCTGGAGTAATCCCCTCAAATCTATCTATCATCTCATTCCTAATGTCATCTGTCATCTCTTTCCTAATGTCATCTTCAATAGTTTTAAGATCCTTATCAGGATTCACCTTGTGCTTCTTCTCACAAGCTTCCTCAAATTTACTCATGTTCATTTTCCATAAAAATTGTAAAAAGGCACAAGTCTTTACAAATGCATCATCAGCCAAAAATTCTTCACATGCCTATTTGATTATAGGGTCCAATTCTCTCCCTACAATTTGTCCTATTGTTAAGCCTAACTCAAGCTCCTTTGGTTGCTCTAGAATTCCCTCATTTATCTCATCTTGAGTCATGAATATTTGACCCTGAGATCCCATCTATTGAACTTGCTCTATGATCTCCTGATCATCTCTAATATTCATTGGTGACTGTGAAGGAGAGCATTCTTCCTCTGAATCATGAGGCCTCTCTTCTATCCTTTTTTTCTTGATGGGAGGTGAAAAATCAAGGATATCTTCACTTCGCTGCTCTTGTGGTACATCTATAATTTCTTCAACCTCCTTTTGCCTCTCCACCTACTTTGATGTAGAAGGGAGATCTTCTCTTTTCTTTTGCTACTTCTTGAAATCAGATTCTAGGATTATTACACCATAACCAATCCTCTCTTGCAACATATATTTGCCAGGAGGCAACACCTTTGCAAATGCACCTTTGCCCAACAATGATTTAGCCTTCTCTGGGTTGTCTTCCATGGCCTTTTTCTTCTTCTCCTCCAGAGTCTTAAAAATCTCTTGAAAATAATTCATGAGAGTATCTATCCTTTTTCCCATACGATTTATGTTGCCTATAGGATCATATTTGGGGTCAAATTGTTAGACAAAATCCCATGTTTTCTTGTACACTAACCACTTTTCCTTTTTGACTGCTTGGTCTTGCAACCCTAGGGTATTTCTAATAATATCTTCAGGAAAATTAAAAATGTGGTTTATTGCTAAGCATCTGACCCTCTTTCTAAACATTTCATTTTAGAAACCCTTTGGGTCTATCATCTGGGCAATTGTGGTTGTCAAATGATATGGATCCAATATTTTATGCATATGAAGCCACCCACCCTTTGTGATTATAAACTAGTGAGCAATGGTAATATTTGGGAACAAAGTTCCTCTACCTTTAGCAATACTATTATTCTCAATATCACCTAATTGTCTCAAGAATTCTGCAATGCCAATCTTGATGGGAACTTGGAAAGGCAAAATAAAAGGAGTCCCCCTGAAACCATACAACCTGATAACAGTTGAATAGGGATAGAAAATAAAATCACCCCAATTGTGCACTATGTTAAGGTCCTTTGTAAATTATTGTGGTCTAACAACTTTGGCCAAGGTGATTGGGACCCTAGGGTTGTCATGAACAAAGAATAGTCTCAATCTTGCTGCAAAACATTTGTCAAACCATATATAACTACTATCCTTTCTATCCCATGTCATATTTGAATTCTACAGCTGAACAAGCATGTCCTCTCCACCTCTCTATTTGGATAATTCCATTTCTTTTGCAAAATAATTAGCACCTTTGAACAAAAACATGTACATCATAAAAGAGTACCAGCAAAAGGGTTTATCAACTTTATTCTTTTGAATCCCCATTAATCCATCATGGATTAAGTCAGTAATGAAGGGGGCATAATAAAAAGTAATTGACAGATGCAGATGTAAGATCTGGATCACCATATACATCAAGTGCTCTAGCATTTTCTCATTTGCATCTTCCCTAAAAACTTGACATAATGACCAATAGGCACCTCTCACTAGTACATCAAAATACTCTGTTTTGAATGGCTCTTGTGCACCTAGTCCTGTAACAATCATCTTTCCAATTTGAGTGCAGAAATATTTTATAGGACCAATTCTAAGGAGATGTCTTTGTGCATCATACACCTCTCTTAATTCTTTAAAATCAATTGTTCCAGGTTAGGTGAGGGGTCACTTAGTCTAAAAACTATTCTGATTTCCTCAGCAGAGATTGTCAATAGCTTTTTCCCTCTAACACCCCTAATCTCTTTAGTAATAGGGTAATAGTTTTTTGCAACTTCAATCATCAGGTCTGCATCTAAGAAGATGCCAGGTACCACAAGCTTGCCTACATCATTTTCCCATACATTACAGGCGGGAACATGGGTATTTCTCTGGCTGAATCCTACTATAAATAATGTCAGCCCAGTGAAGTCAAAAGTGCTACTTGCATTAAGAAAACCAATCCTAGCATCCCTGATATAATTTCCTATATCATACAACCCATCCGCCACTTTTTCCTAGGCTCCTTTGGTGTTAGCTGTTTGACCTCTACCAAATTTACTGTTGAACTAGGAAAAATTTGTAATAAGTCCTCATGTAGACCCCTCTTAAGATAATCAGTTTCACCAGAAAGCCCTTTCCTAGGTGGCATTTCTAGGGCTTATAGATTATGTATATTGGGTGCAAAAGAACACAATAGCAAAGCAATACTTCTTAACAAAACAAGCAAGTGCAGGAAGAACCAACCTTTTCTTCAAAATCCCTAAGAAAACAATAATCAATTTGTGCAATTCTGCTCGCCAAGCGCTCTATAATTTTTTATCTCCTTGTGGCTTTTTGAGGAAGCATAGATTTTGACATACTCACAATCAATCCATAATTATTTTAGTAATTTACTTCGCATGATGTCACCATTAAGTTTCTAGGAAACAAACTGTCACTTGTCTGAACCTCTCACCCACTTCTTCAATTTAAAATTTGACCACTTATTTTCACTTGGCAAATAATCCAATGGTTTTTCACATGATTGCATAGCTCGAAAGAAGCTCATGTGACCATATGACAAGACATCATGTCAATTCCTTCATTGGCGGAAAATCCCTTATAACTTTTACTATTAAAATAGAATGTTAGTCGCATGATCACATAGCTTGAAAAAATCTCATGCAACCATGCGACAAACTGTTAACATTCACCCACCATCATCTATTCCTTAAGTCACTAGTCCCACTTTACCTTTATTAGTAAAGACAATCCATGCTTACAACAGCTGGCAATTTTTCATGTAATTTCTTTCTTTCTAAGCATTGGTGTTCGCTGACATCCTCCACATCAACAAGTACTATCGACCAATCAAGAAAAACCATATGCAAAAAACTGACATCGGTCCCACTATTTTTAACCAATGAGAAACTGCTAGTTGTGCACACCTGTCCATGGTCCCACCCAAGAATTACACTGAGCTTGATGCAAGATCGATAGTTAGTCGCATGATTGCATAGGTCTCTAAGATTCTATGCGATTATACGACAACCATCGGATCTTCCCTTTATTACTTTCATCTTTGAATATTCTTCTCACACTGGTCCCACTTTGTTTCCGCACTAAGCTTTACTGTAAGATCAATGGTTAGTTGCATGATCGCATAGGTCTATAAGATTCCTTGCAACTATACAACTACCATTAGATCTTTTTTAAAGATACCAAGCTGAATGAAAGCCAAAACATTAGAAGATATGGTATTTAGGACTTAGGATATAATATAGCCACTAGACTTAGGAAAAATTAAAACCGCTAGTCGCTGAGACTTAGGAAAACTTTACGCATGTGCACTTTTGAGATTTTAGGTGATTCAATAAGGTAACGCTCAAATAGATTTGAAACAAAGCAACCTAGGGCTTATTTTTTGAAAATGGCATATATTTAGGGTTTTTCTCAGGTTTAACTCTTAATTAGGGTTCGCTGGATAGTGAGGAAGAATAGATAATTTTGCAAGGTTTTTATGGGTTTTTTATAGAAAAATTATCATACTTTCATGAACATCTATACACACTTCAAAGTTATAAAAATTTCAAAAGACTCATGTACTAAAAATTTGAAGTGCCAACAACTCATACATTGATTCAATAACAACAACAATGCTTGGTGCCCTAAGATCCATGAATCAGTGAGTAATAACAACAAGCATCAAATATCAACATGAATCAAGTACCTAAAAACTTCACACTATCCATGAAAGCAATAAGATCAAGACAAGAATGCATGAAGCTCTGGGATCCACATGATCTATCAAAATAGTGAACTCAATAAACACATAAACATCATGCCCTAGATCTATAGCTCACGGGCCTTAGAGGATCCATCTCAATATAAAAACAAGCATCATAAAATAAAAGAAGAATATCATAGGGAACATGCCCTAGATTCAAAGAAAATAAAATTACATTGGATATCCTAGCAAAAGCTCAAGGGTCCTCAAATTAGATACAACAACGATAATCAAGAACAACAACAAATCAAATATGGTTCCATGTAAATGGAATTAGAAAATCAATGATACTCCAAGAAAAGTGAGTAACTATACATAATGATGATGCTCTAGCTTTCAAAGCCCATAGGTCATTAAAGGGATTTCATAGCAATAAAGTAATACCAGCAATTGAATCATGCCATGGAAATGAGATGGTGCCATTATTTCACAACAAGCATGTTCTCAAACATACATCAAGTAAAAATGATATAGAGGAAATGAGAAAACAAAACTTGAATGCCTACCTAAAATTATGGCTGCCATATGAAGATAAAAAAACTACAAGTTTCCAATCCAGCTTGAGACCAAAAAGGCCAAGTTCAATTCAAACTTGCAACTTTCCCCAAATCAACAAGTAGTGAAAGAGCTTGATACTTTTAGCATCCTTTCTTTTTGAAAGTGGGTTTATTTTATGCAAATGTTTATTGAATATATTTTCCCCTTTCTAAAAAATTGGGTTGAGAACTATTTATTAAACAAAGTAAATTAAAAAAATTTTAAATCATAGGTTTTTCTTGTCAAGGGATGAAAAATAAAATGTAAATCATGAATCCATTATTGTAATATTATGACCAATGATATTTTATAAATCATTTGGTTAGAATTTTTTAAAGGCATGATCAAAGGGGGGTAGGATAGATTGAGTAGATAGAGGAATTCACTTAATGGCTTATATTTTCTAAAGATTCCACCTTCCCACGTAGCCCTACAAATCTGGGAATTTGACATTTGAATTTGAGAAGCATATTTGATGGGCCTAGAATACAAAGATTTTCTAGAATTAGTGGAGTTGGGCACCATGAATCTTCAAATGGAGATTCTGAAGGTTCATCTATATATACCTCTCACTTTGGTGATTGAGGGAGTTCTCCCATTCTATCTCATTTTGAGATTTGAATGTTTTTACCTCTAGAGAAGTAGACTGTATTTGGGCTCCTTTTTGGTCCAATACATAGCAATTATTCTTCTTGTTCCTATCATTTTATGAGTTTTTTTGTGGGTCTTATATCAGTGTTATTATGATTAAGGTCAGTCTTTTACTTGGTATATTGTTCATTTAAATGCTTAGAAACACGTTTTATTTCCTAAAGTCCTTATTTGTGTGCATTTGAAAGCACTTAGGGTTGTGGAATTCATCTTCCTTTCTCATTTACAATCAACACCTTGTTCTTTCTAAGGGGAATATCAGAATTAGGGAAAATTTGTGTTGCTTATGTTATGTTTAAATCACATTGTGAGTTTTTTTGCAGTTTGTGGATCTATCCAAGTTTGGGTAATCACCCTAGTTCTTCATTTCATGTGCTCTCTTCTCTTTTCCTCCAATTTGTTAGTTTAAGTTTTAAGGTGATTCAAGGGGAAGCCCACCCCTAATCTGGAGGTCTACTTTCTTATAGGTCACCCACATCCTGAAAGTAGTCCCATGTTTCATAGGATTGCTAGGTTTCACACCTAGCTCTTTTGGGTGCAATCCCTAATGAAAAATTTTTTTGGCACGCCTGGTGGGACAAGTAATATTTCCCATCATTCACTGAGATTTTGGTGTGATCCTTAGTGTAATCATCCTTTAGAGATAATTTTCCAAGCACCATGGTGACTCTGAGGAAAATCTACTGGTTTGAGAAGTCCAAGTGTTGGTAAGTTTCATAAAATATCCTTTTTACTAGCTCATTTGATGAATAAGAATGACCTTTCCTAATACATATTTTCCCTATCACCTCCCATACCATGATAAATCTACCCATGTGCCATTATTCATGTCATATAAATCTGGCCAAGTAGCAACATGTAGCCAACATGGCTTCCCAATAGAAAATTATCAACATGCATATGAACTACCATACCCTCCCACCCCGCATCAAGAATCATGGAAGCATAGCTATGAGCGACCCTATGAAGGTCAGCATTACAATTCTCAGAATCAGTCCAACACAACTTCAGATACAAACTCAAGTGACTGGTTGACAAATTTTCAAGAAGAAATAAGGTCTTTCATGAAACAGTATGTGGAGATGGTGGCCCTGAAAGAAGAGTTCTGAAGACATTATATGGAGATGGTGGCCTGAAAAGAAGAGTTCTCAAGGTAGGTAGAAGGAAAGATAGAAACCCATGAATAGACCCTCAAAGAAAAGAACCAATAGATCTTGACATAAGAGAAGGTCTATGAGGAAAATATTGAAGACCATAAATAAGTAATAAGAGTCATCTATTTGATAGCTACAAAAAATGAAGAGGATCTCCAAAAAGAATTAGCAACAAATGATGAATTTCATGAACATTAGTGGGAGATACTTACTAGATAGATTGCAGAAAAAGGACCAAATAATTATGAACTTGTTGGCATAAGCACCAAGGTAGAGAGGTCAAGAAGTTTTTTCTTCCCCAATACACGTAAGTTCACTAGATCTACTAAAGGGTAATGACAACTCAGTACAGTATTGGCGACCTTCTTGGACCTTGTATCCAGTTTCAAAATGCCAAATATTTTTAAAAAGGAGATCCAGGAGGAGATACCTCTTCTTGTTGAGGGTGAGGCTGCTTCAGTGTGTCCAAATTTTCAAGTAGATACAAGCTTGGAAGTTCTCTACAAAAGATAAGGACCTAGAAGATTTGTAGACCAGACAGGATAATCACAAGGCTCAAATTCCAAGTTTCTTTCTTGGTAAGTCCCCTAGAAGTTCTATTGAAATTACTAGCTTTAGGATTTCTCCTTCAGTTCATGATCCTAATCAATAGGGGCCTAGGTCTCTCCCATTCCCTAACCTCCATGCATTTTTAGAGCCTCTTCATGATCCCACCCCAAATTTCCAGTCACTCCATTCTATTCCTATAGAGGAGACACCTAAAGGGTTTTCCTTCCCAAGTAAAAATGAGCCCATCCTACAGTAGTCAAAGCCTTATGAGCCAATCCCTAAAGAGATCCTTCCACCTCATAGCATTTTGGACCACTAGGAAGAAGATGAATCTTGTCTTTTAGGTGTACTTTTTTATAATGACCATGAGGAACAACTGCATTTGTTACAACATGATGAATTAGAGAAGCAAGATAAGGGTAAGGAAACAAGTGAAGAAGGTGAGGTACTAATTGATCTAATCAAAGAAGTACCTTCTTATATTGAGAAAGAAGAGACAATACAAGATCTATTGGTTGAGCTCCCTGATTATATTAGTAGTAATAAAGATGATATAATTGCTGCTAACATAGAAAAAAAAGAAGATTTTGAATCCATAATTGATTCTTTCTTCTCAACTCTTGTTGATGTTCCTCATTCTCCTAAAATAGATAATAATATGCATTTTCTTAAGAAGGAGTTTATATTTCAAGAGGTTGATGTTGTCCTATTTTTAGAATCAAAACCTACCTACAATAAAGTGGTGGAAGACTCTTCACAACAAAATGAATGTCAAGAATCATGTCCCATGGACCATGATAAAGAAATAGTAATGAAATTTGATAGCCTTGATGAGCTACTGACTATTCCAATAGAAGAGGAAGATGATCCTCTGACCCCAAAGTAAGAATTGGTATGGAAGGCCATCATGGAGGGGACAAATTTTGATCAACATGTTGAGGTCATTAATAAGGTGCATACTAAGCTACAAAGGACAATCAACATACAAAGGCTTGGATTCATACTCTCAAGGGGATGTCCTATTAGATACCTTTCTTAGATGGGTTCAAATGAAATATCCATCCTCAAAGATTCAGTGGAGGATGACGTCAGAGATCCATTTCTTAATGACCAGGAGCTTGTTCAATCTTGTCAACCTCCCTAGGAAGACAAAACCTATGATCTATTTAAGGTTAGTACTATGGATTACCAATTTCAAAAGTGGATATGTAAAGTAGTTTAGTTTGTTTTTGTGTTCCATATTATCCTTGTTGGCATTGAATTTGCAAGGCATACCACTTTGAGGAGGATGTGAAGTCATTTCAATAGTCTAGTCATGCTACAAGATGTGGATACCATGTTTTCACTAACTTGTTTGTTTCATGTGAAGATACATAAGAAGTTATAATACTAATGTTTACCTTCATTTAGATAATCAAATGTACTGAGAGGATGGCCTCTACAAAGGCCATTCTCAAAGTACAAGTGATTTTCTGAACACCAACAATCACAAGATGCTGAAGTGTCATGAATGATGGTGCCCTTTATTGTGGGAATTGTCAGGAAGCCCCAAAGCTCCTTGACAAAGACCACATTACAAGCCAAGAGAACCTATGATCAAGTGTTAGGCCCTCCTAGTACCCTACATTAAACCCATCATGGTTGTCAGAATCCCTATTCACACAGAGGTTCTAGCTACCTTGATGGCCTCAAGGAGGAGCACTAGTTTAAGAAAGTGTAAGTAGTGAAGAAGCAGTGGCCATGGAGCATTCAAGGATCATGAAGATAGAATAGAAAACAAGAAAGAATGAAAGCACAAAAAATAAATCAACACTAAAAGAAGTAGTAAGAAGTGGCTTCCTTTATGTCTCTTAGTAAAATAAATGAACATCTGGTGAATAACTATTGTGACTGTAGCATCCAAAAAGTGCAACAACAACACCAAATGTTGTTGTTCCATCTAGTGTTTCTATGGCATCATTTCCAAAAGATGCATCCACAACAGTGACCCATCATGCTAAAAATCATAATGTAGCCATTATCAAGCATGGATAAGCAATGGATGGTACACTTTCACAAAATCAAATCAGAGGGAAAAGGTCATCCATGGCATCAAATCTTCACGAGTGATAAGAAAGACATCATGAGATTCAAGTGAATATCATCACATCAATATGATGCACTTTCCAAGTCAAGATCAGAATGGAGAAAAAGTTACACAAATCTACATTCCAGTACTATACCATATCCATGACATGGAGTGTATTTAAATCTGCATTTTAAGGCTAATGAAGGAAGGTACAAATGGTGGAATGATTGCATGATGCCTCATCAACCAATGACATAACATCATGGTAAAGATCTTGTGAAATAATGATGTACATCTAGTAGGTTTGTATTTCTTTGAAGATGTTATTCAATGGGAAATCATGGAATGGTGAAACAGTGCCTCAAATAGTGTAATAAAGTACAGTCCCAATATAGGCACTAGTAGTGAGAATAGAAGAAAGTAACAACAATCTCCATGCATGGTTAATCAACATTTTCTTTTTAATCAACATTATTTTGGTAGAGATTCAAATCAAATATGGTAATCATTGAATCAAGCATGCCAATAAAATGAAGCAACAATAGTGATTTAGATCAACAACTATACCCTAAGTACAACTCATGGACCTTCAAGGATCAATAGTACCAGTAAATTCTATAATAGCAACAACACTCAAGAACATGATGTGAACCCATGATGAGCAATGAGAATGAATGGAATACCAAATAAAGCTCATGATGCCCTAGTTTAAGATTCAGAAAACACCAAACAATGGATGATAAGAAGCATGAATATAGCACCATCAAATGGGGCATCAATGATAAAAATAATGCCAATCAATGATGCAGATAGGTCTCAGGCCTTTAGAATAGTGAACAGAGTTGAAATATAGTAGTGATAATAAACAGTAACAATGGTGCCCAATAGATCATGGGTTGTAGAGAGAAACACTAATAACAAAATGTATCTACAGCCTCAACAACATGGAAATGACTCATACATTGATTCAATAACAACAACAATGCTTGGTGCCCTAAGATCCATAAATCAGTGAGTAATAACAACAAGCATCAAATATCAACATGAATCAAGTACCTAAACACTTCACATGGTTCCATGAAAGCAATAAGATCAAGACAACAATGCATGAAGCTTGGGGATCCACATGATCTATCAAAATAGTGAGCTCAATAAACACATAAACATCATGCCCTAGATCTCTAGCTCACAGGCCTTAGAGGATCCATCTCAATACAATAGAATGTATCATAAAATGAAAGCAGAATATTATAGGGCATGGGCTCTAGATTCCAAGAAAATAAAAGTACATTGGATGCCCTAGAAAAAGCTTGTGGGTCCTCATAATAGATGCAATAGAGAGCATCAAGAACTACAAAAAATCAAATATGGTGCCATATAAATGACAGTAGAAAATCAATGATACTCCAAGAAAAGTGAATAACTATACATAATGATGATGCCCTAGCTTTCAAAGCCCATAGGTCATCAAAGGGATTTCATAGTTGTAAAGTAATACCAACAATTGAATCATGCTATGGAATCATGATGGTCCCATTATTTCACAACAACCATGTTCTCAAACAAATAACAAGTAAAAATGATATAGAGGAAATGAGAAAACAAAACTCGAATGCCTACCTCAAATCATGGCTTCCATATGAAGATAAAAAAACTACAAGTTTCCAATCCAGCTTGAGATCACGAAGGCCAAGTTCAGTTCAAACTTGCAACTTTCCCCAAATCAACAAGAAGTGAAAGAGCTCGATACTTTTAGCATCCTTTCTTTTTGAAAGTGGGTTTATTTTATGCAAATGTATATTGAATATGTTTTCCCCTTTCTAAAAAATTGGGTTGAGAACTATTCATTAAACAAAGTAAATTAATTTTTTTTAAATCCTAGGTTGTTCTTGTCAAGGGAGGAAAAATAAAATTTAAATCATGAATCCATTATGTAATATTCCGACCAATGATATTTTATAAATCACTTGGTCAAAATTTTTTAAAGACATGATCAAAGAGGGGTAGGATAGATTGAGTAGATAGGGGAGTTCACTTAATGGCTTATATTTTCTAAAGATTCCACCATCCCACCCACCTGTACAAATTTGAGAATCTGACATCTGGATTTGATAAGCATATTTGATGGGCCTAGAGTACAAAGATTTTCCAGAATTAGTGGAGTTAGGCATCATGAATATTTAAATGAAAATTTTGGAGGTTCATCTATATATACCTCTCACTTTAGTGATTGAGGCAGTTCTCCCATTCTATCTCATTATGAGATTTGAATGTTTGTAGCACTGGAGAAGCATACTGTATTGTGGCTCCTTTTTGATCCAATACATAGCAATTATCCTTCTTGTTCCTATTGTTTTTTAAGTTGTTTGGTGGGTCTTATATCAATGTTATTGTGATTAAGGTCAGTCCTTTACTTGGTATATTGTTCATTTAACTGCTCAAAAACACTTTTTATTTCCTAAAGTCCTAATTTGTGTGCATTTGAAAGTACTTAGGGTTGTGAAATTCATCTTCCCTTCTCATTTACAATCAACACCTTGTTGTTTCTAAGGGGAATATCAGAATTAGGGAAAATTTGTGGTGTGTAGGTTATGTTTAAATTAGATTATGAGTTTGTTTGCAGTTTGTGGATCTATCCAAGTTTGGGGAATCACCCTAGTTCTTCATTTCATGCGCTCTCTTCCCTTTTTCTCCAAAATTTAGTTGAAGTTTTAAGGTGATTCAAGGGGAAGTCAGACCCTAATCTAGAGGTTTACTTTCTTATAAGTCACCCACAACCTGAAAGTGGTCCCATGTTTCATAGGATTTATAGGTTTCACGCTTATCTCTTTCAGGTGCAATCCCTAGTGACAAAAATCTCCTCCTTTGGTAGATCTTGAACATTACAAGATTTTACCAATTTCTTTCTCAAATTTTTCCAAATACCACTTAAACAACTAAAAGGCATTAGATTTCCCTTTAAGAAACATCACAATCATCATTTTAGAATAGTCATCAACAAAAAGAATGAAATATGTATCACTACAGTAGCTTTGCACACTAATAGGTCCACAAAGATCAGTATGAACCAATTCAAAAATATTATTAGAAGTATATGTCTCACTCTTGAAACTAGACTTTCTCATTTTTCCCAACTAACATTATTTACACATCACATTATCAGGTTTCTTCAATCTTGGTAAAGCTCTAACTTTCTTCATCTTACTAATATTTACCAAATTGTCAAAGTTCACATGACACAACCATAAATCATCAAATTGTGCAAACAAACATGTTTCTTCAGATAGGACTAGATATAAAAAATTACCTCTTGATTGTTCTCCACTTCCAATTAGTTCACCAGTGGCATCAAATATTTTAGCCTTCTTGTGATGAAATTCAACTTGGTGACCAGTATTGCTCAACTGTGCAACACTCAGAAAATTGTAGTTAAGACCTTCAACCCAATAAGAATTATCACATCTGATCTTATCAGTTAATCTTATTGATCCCTTTCCCTTCACAAATCATGGTGCATCATTACCAAACTTAACACTTCTACCTTTGTAATGATTTATGGTTTCAAACTTACTTTTATCACCAGTCATGCGATGTGAGAAACCACTATCAATAATCCATTTATCACCTTTACTCACATATGAAATAAGTGGATTTTTCTCATCTTCATTAGAATCATCTTTCATAGCAACATAAACAACTTCTATATCATAATCATCAGATTCACTAGTTTCACTGTCAATTTCCTCTTTAGCAATGAAATAATATTTCTTACCTTTTTCTTTGTAGTCCTTGTACCTTCTGTGATCTCTGTCATTTCTTTTGTCTTTATATTTGTTTTCCTTTCTTTCATCCTTGTCATTCCTGTCAGGGCATATTGTTCTAATATGGAAAACTTTTTTACATGAAAAATAGATTATAGGAAGTTTACCTTTGAATTTTCCTTTTCCTCTCAGTAGCCTTCTTTCCATAAGTGCCTCAAGATTGTCTAGATCATCATCAAAAGTATCACTATCATTGGCATTGTTGCTATCACTGTTCACACATCTTTCTTTTCATTTCTTATACTTATGAAGAACCATTTGAGACTTGAATACATATTCAATGTTGTGAGTAGTAAAATTATCAAAATTAGAAAAATCATAAGAAGTAATCCTACCGATAAGACTTTCCAAAGTTAGAACATTACCAAGAGTACATCTTGATTCTTGTATTGCAAAAACTCTAATAGCATAGATAGCAAGTAGGGTTCTCAACACTTTACTAATAACAGTTTCATCATCAATGTTTCCATTAGCTCCTCTAATAGAATTTACTACCTCTTTAACTCTACCACAATACTAAACAATGTTTTCACCTTCTTGCATTCTCATTTCATCAAAATTACCTCTCAAACTTTCAGATTTGGCTTAGAGTACATTTGTGTCCCCACCATAGATAGCTTCCAGTGTATCCCACATTTTCTTTGCATTAGTATAGTCCTTGATGTCTTCAAATTCAGGATAGCTTAGGGTAGATGCAATCTCCAACATTTCTTGATTGTGTTCTTGTTTTTCTTTCACCTCCTTAGTTGTCATAGGTGCAACAAGTGGTACGTAATCATTTTCTACATAGTGTTTCACTGAATCACCAATACTAACTAGGTGCAATTTCATCAAACTCTTCCATGAAAGGAAGTTCTCCTTGTTCATCTTTGGTAACTCCTTTTTGTACATCTTGATCATTAGCTTCAAGTACCTATAAACTTTCTCCTTACAAGAACCAACCTAGATTTGATACCAATTGTTAGAATGATTTTAGAATAAATGAGAGGGGGGTGAATCAGTTATCCTCAGGTCCAGATGTAATCATCAATTCACTTGGTCTCTATAGAATATATCAGTAGCATAAAACTTGCAGTCCACTGTCCAAAAGTAATCAACTTGTAGAATATAAAACTTTCAACAAAATTCACATCAAATAACATTCACGCAAGTATAACACCATGATTTAATGTGGAAATGCAATTTGGGAAAAACCACCCGTAACATGCTACTAAATTTTCACTCTTTTGAAGTGAGCTCTATGAGAAGCCAACCATGTTAAAGGTTTACAAGACACACTATTAGGTGTGACCCTGTTAAAGGATTTAATCACCCTATTAAGAGTGGCCCGGTTAGAGGGCTTAAGAACATTACATTAGAATGTCACCTTGATTAAAGGGTTTACAAAATGTCTGTTAGGTCAACCTTGATTAAAATATTTTGATTGATACAATGGTTAGAAAGTAACAGTAGGTTCTAATATGAAATATAAAACTCACTTTGCAAATACAAATCCACTATGCTCCAATGCTGATTTAATGACTGACCTTCACATCTCTTCTTAGCCTTCTTCTTAGGTTCATCAGTAAATAACATAAACCTTTTCCCACACTCATCATAACCTCACAATTAGGTCATCCTTATACCTCCTTGATCAGGTAGATTAATCTTTTCCTGCTTAATCTCTTCCGTAGATCTTAGGTTTAGGTTAGATTCATCGAATCCTTCCATCATTTTGTTCTCCTCCTTTTCCTTCTAGATACATCTCCAAACTTCTCCTTGAATCCATAAGAAAATAGTTTACCATGCATTAAATGCTCCATATCATTCTTTAATAATTTCAACACATTTTACATATTCAAAGAATTCAACCATGTCGGATGGGATTCTTAATTCTTTCACAAACTATAAATTACTGACACTCAATCAATACTATGTTCATCTCCTTGGTCATTACTTCGATATCTCCGTCATCACTAAAACTTTCCTTCTCAAAAAATATTGTCTTCTCTCAGTTAATTATTTTTTTGTTGGTAATTACTAATGCTTGGTCGACACTAAATTTTCTCATCTTATACTGGTGCTCAGTTGATACTAGCATCACTCATCTTAAACTAAATTTATTCACTTTTTCTCAGTTAAGCCTATGCTTCAAATCAATTGATTTATTCACTTGGTATTAAATATAAACAACACATTACCTTGTCAATGTTCCAACTAATTAAGTACCCATTGAAGTATCACATAACTCAACCTTTCCTTAGGTTCTCTTTGTTAGGAATAGTCCCAAGAGATAAATGAGAGGGGGGAGGGTGAATCAGTTATCTAAAAGATTCAATTCATTATCCAAGTAAGTATAAAAGAACATTAAGCATAAACACAATATGAGAACACTTAACACAACACCACAATTTTGGTTACAAGGAAACCCAAATAGGTAAAACCCCAAGTGGGAATTAACACCTACTATGAATTGCACTAGAGTATAATGATCCTTGTTAGAAGATCTTACAACCCTATTAGGAGTTGATCTTTACAATGCATTAAGTATAGTGACCTAGTCAAAGGTCGGACCCTATTAGGAGTCTTTTACAATTAACCCTGTTAGGGGTGAGGACAGATTGTCTGGGAGCACACTGCTCAAAGGGGTGAAGGTTGCATCCTTCTATTTAATAAATACACACTATATCTAGATCTTGGTGAACTATGTGTTAGACCTATTATCTAGATCAGTTCCAATGAATAGAATATACTCACTTCTTTTTCACATAGACCTTCTACTGATGGCTCACTACTTCACACCTTCTGCTCTATTCTTTCAACTTCCTTCCATGCCTACCAATCATAATTGATTGCTTATAAATATCTTCCTCTAAATGATATAATCAATTTAGCCTGTTAGAACCATCTTGAAATCATATTAGAGAAACAATAAAACTCTCCAATAACATCTCAGTCAGCTATACTAAGCACACAACATAAAATGGGACCACCCAACTCATTATGAGTAGACGCATCGCTTCACACTCTTGGCTCCACCAAATTAACTGATACTTTCTTCTCATGCTGAATTATGTCATGCACTTCTAACCAAACATTATTAACTCTTATCCAAAAACTAATCCAAGCACGCATATCAAAATGAGAGGCCCAACTACTATAACAATAAAAACAATGTCAGCTCCATCTGATAAACTTTGGAAACTGTAACTGACTACTGGAAGCTTCATAACTCAACCCATAGTGCATATCTAAATTTGCATCCATGAACATAGAATCATACACATATTTAAAACATAAATATAAATGTCCAAGGCTTCATTACAACCATACTATAAATCACATACAAAACTCTTCATAGTTCCTATGAGGAACACTCACTGATACAAACTACTGTATTACTATCTTCACTCAGAATCAACCTCTACATCTATGATATCATGTTGATAACATATCTAGGAAATATATACTCAAGGCTCTCTCCATCAAGCTTCCACACGCGCTGCTTACCATATGTTGTCATCAATGACAAACATATAGTCAACACTCTAGCTTGCTGGAAAATCTCCAACAATCTCCCCCTTTGGCATTGATGGCAACATATGGAATGAAAAACACCACCAATCCAAATGTATAATTATTTTATAATACTCTCAATTTCCTTAAAAAAACTCCCCCAAGGATGAATCCTCCATTGCTTACTATTTTGTTTCTTCTTGTTAAATACTCACTCCCCCTTTCTATAATTCTTTTATAACATTCTACATTTCCTCAACAAAACTTACCCAAGGATGAATTCCTCATCTACTACTGAATGCTCTAAATATCAACTATTGTAACCTCTTATTGTTTTTTTTTTCATGACTATATACTTACTCCCCCTTTGACATCAATGGCAAAGGGCACCAAATAATTAAGCACCGGTACTACTCTTGAAATAGAGTAGTCAACCATTCATTAGTCACTAAGGACTGATGCACTCCTACAAACTCTAATCAGATTCAGGGAAGGGAATTACTCCCAGCTTCTCCTTGAGATATTCAAATGTATCCTTAGGTAAAGGCTTTGTGAATATGTCTACTAGTTGATCTTTTGTGCTCACATAGTCTAACTTTACTTCTTTCTCTGCTACTTTCTCTCTTAGGAAGTGATATTTTATCTCAATGAATTTTTTCTTTGCATGCATCACAGGGTTCTTTGACATATTAATAGTGCTAGTGTTATCAAAATGAATAACAATAGGATAATCAATCTAAATACCAAAATCTTTTATCATCTTCTTGATCCACACAAATGTAGAGAAATTTAATGTTGTTGCTACATACTCTACTTCTGATGTGGACTGAGAAAATACAATTTTGATTCTTACTTGTCCAAGTAATAAGTCTATCTCCAAGAAATATTTCTCCTCCTGAGGCACTCTTTCTATCATCCACATAACCTGCCCAATCTGTATCTATTTACACATGAAGTTCTACATTTTTTGAATTAGGATACCATAAACCATAGGCTATAGTTCCTCTCAAGTATCTAAATATCCTCTTTATTTCCATCAAATGACTTTGTTTAGGATCTGTTGTAAATCTTCCAACAATACCAACTACATTGGAAATATCTAGTCTAGATTGAGTAAGATAGATTAGTTTACCAATCATAGACCTATACAAGATTATGTCTACTGGTGCTAAATCATCTTCTTTTGAAAGCTTGTATCCTATTATCATAGGGGTACTTACTAGCTTGCAATCATCCATCTTGAACTTCTTCAATATCTCTTTCACATACTTAGATTGATTAATGAAAATACCTTTGTCTTTCTGCTACACATTCAGTCCCAAAAAGTACTTGATAGGTCCAATCATGCTCATTTCATATTCTCTCTATATCTCTTTAGAAAATTTCATACTAAGCTTGTCATTACCACCAAAGACAATGTCATCAACAAATATAGCAACCAACAACAATCCATCAGATGTTTCTCTTATAAATAAATTACAAGTTGTTGCTCCTTTCTTGAATGCAAGCTTTGTCAAGTATCCATCAAGTCTTTCATACCATGCTCTAGGGGATTTCTTAAGTCCATACAGGGCTTTCTTTAATCTATATACCATATTAGGTCTATCTGATAAGGTAAATTCTTTGGGCTAATCTATGTAAACTTCTTCTTTCACCTCTCCATTCAGGAATATCAACTTTACATCCATCTATTATACCATAAAGTCTTTGAATGTAGCATAGGCTAGAAACAACTTTATAGCTTCCAATCTACTTAAAGGGGAAAATGTATCAGAATAATCAATTCCTTCTCTTTGCGCATATCCTTTACATACTAGTCTTTCTTTGTTTCTTACCACTGTTCCATCTTCATTCATCTTATTTCTGCATATCCACTTGGTTCCAATCACATTCTTATCACTAGGCCTAGGGACCAATTCCCATGTATCATTCTTAATTATCTAATCTAGCTCTTCTTTCATTTCTTCATGCCAATTTGAATCATTGCATGCTTCTTCAACACTTAGGGGTTCAATCTATGAAAGTAAACATACCTCTTCATTTGCTGCTGAAATTTTTGCTTTTGATCTTGTCATGACTTTACTATTCTGATCTCCAATGTGTGAGGAATGAATGCTGAAGCCTTTGGTAGTCATTTTGTAGTAGTGGTTGTTGCATTCATGACTATGATAGTCATTGATGTCAACACAGTGATATTCTAGAGTTTAGAAAAAAAGTAGGCATAGTTTTGTTTTGCGCACATGTTATATTACAGATTGAGTTATGCATAGTTGATGGTATGTTCTTTGTTGTGTTATTAGCCTATGGTTAAGAGTGCAAAAATAAATTCATTTATTCATAAAAGTTATAAGCATTTTGGTGGAAGCAGTATTATGGCAGTATTCCTGTGTAGCGGTTTTTGGTAATCGGAGGATATCTCCTAACCGGGATGGAATCTAATTCTAGATAGTTAAAGGGAAGTTTGAGACTCATTAGTGGTGATGTGGTTCATAGCACAAACTTTGAGGTCACATGATTGGAAAGTTATTGTATCTGGAAGCCGACAATTTTATGTAATTTTGATGTAGTGTGTTGAAATTATTATTTTGTATTTGCATGCCGACTCATTTGTAATTATTTGAGTGGGGTATAAAGGAAGGAATATTTTCCTTATTATATGAGGATTGAAATAGTTGTGATATGAAGTTATGAAAGTTGTGATGTGAATGTATGCATGAAGTGAAGAAAAGAGCTAATTCAATTATGAAGGAAGACTTGTGAAGTACAGAGATCTGGATTTGTGATCTTGTGTAGCAGAGAGTGTAGTTTTGGCATAGTATGAAGGAGGTAACATATTTCATATTATTCTATTGAATAATCCTAAGATCTATTAGGCAGTGAGTTCAGAGATCTTGCCTTGAAGCTGTTTGGGCAGTGGGTCCTTTTGTCTTCCATAACTCCTAATAGGGTTAGAATCTTTTAATAGGGACTCAAAATCTCCTAATAGAGATTCATATGTACTAAATGTATTTCATAAGACTCCTAACAGGGTCCATCCTCTAACAAGGAACTTTCATATTAGTGCATCATTTTGTGGGCATCATTCCCACCAGGGTTTACTCTCTGATCAAGAGGTTCCCTAGTTAACATATCTTGTGTTATTGTGTCATTGTGTATAATTATCTTTCTATGGTTGGTTACTACATTAATTATATGGTTTAAAGTTGTTGAATTTGATATTGAAGTTAATGTTGATAAATGGTTTAATTATCAGATAATTGATTCACCCCCCCCCCCCCCCCCCCCCCCACCGTCCTCTCAGTTATCTTGGCGGTCTTTACTTTCTAACAATTGGTATCAGAGTGGCAGGTCCTTGAAAGAAAATTTTAACAACTTAAGGAGATCTATGGAAAATTTCAGGAAAGAAAGCCCTAAGTTTGATGCAGTAAATTTTGATAGCTGGAAAGAAAAGATGAAGACACATCTCTTGTGTTTAGGACCAAGTTATTAGTTGATTACAAAGAATGAAAGGACTATAATTGAAGAAGACAATCTTGAAACAAGTTCTAAAGATGAGGTAGATCTATTTATGTGTAACATACTTGTAAGAGAAGCACTTTTATCAGCACTTCTGAAGAATGAATATAGTCAGGTAAAAGGTTTAACTAAATCTCATGATATTTGGAAAGCTTTACATTCTACTTTTTAAGGTGATGAACATGCAAAGAAAGCTAGGTTACATAATTAGATTTGTGCATTTGAAGACATAAGAATGATGGAAGATGAATCTGTTAGAAGCTATATTGGTAGGATGTCAGAAATTGTTGCAGGAATAAAGTCTTGTGGAGGTGAAAAGATAGAGAATGAAGTAATATGGAAAATTTTAAGAACATTGACACTGGTATTCAGGTAGACTACACAAATGATTGAACAAGTGATACCTTGTACTCCAAAATTTTCAAGAGAGACTCTTCTTGGAAGATTGGAAGTAGTAGAGATGAATTTGAGATTATCAGGAGAACTACCTAGAATGGAGACAACATTCAATGCTCTTAGCATCAGACCTACTTTGTCTAGAAGTACAAGTGTGAATGGAGATTATGCCAGTAGTAGCAGATCCAAATCTGATGAAGATAAGAAGATTTAAGAAGGTATTGCCTTGCTTGTGAAAAGAGAACCACATGGTAAGAAAATCTTTAAATGTTGGACATGTCAAGAATATGGTCATTTTGTATCTAAGTGTCCTAAGAGAGTTAAGAAGTATAGAAACAATTTTAAGCATAGAAGATCTAAAGAATGCTATTATACAAATGATGAAGAAATTGAAGTAGGAATTGAAAGACATTTGAGTGACAGTGATAATGATAACTTTGATGACATAGGATTTGTAGCAATTAAGGAAGAAAATTTTGAATCTGATATTAAAGAAGAAAAAGCCTTAGTTTCCCAAGTTGAAAAGAAAGTTAATTGGATTATAGACAGTGGTTGTTCACATCATATGACTGGTGATAACAGAAAATTCATAAAGTTTAACAATTATGATGGAGGAATTGTTAGAGTTGGTAACAATGCACCTTGTTTGATTAAAGGTAGAGGATCTATTACTCTTGATGGAAAGACTAATATTTATGATGTTTACTTTGTTGATGGATTGAAACATAATATTTTGAGTGTTGGACAGTTAGTGGACAAGGGATATCAAGTTTGGTTTACTGAGAAAACTTGTGTGATTAAGGATAAAGATGGAAATCTAATTGGAACTAGATCTAGAACCAGAGGTAATGTATTTCAGTTGAACCGTATTGAGATGACATGCTTGATGACTAATATTGATGATAGTTGGTTATGGAATAGAAGGTTTTGTCATATAAACTTTGATAATATTGTGAAAGTAAGTTCTACACTTGCAATAAGAGATTTACCTAAGATTATGAAGCCTACTAACATGATTTGCATGGAATGTGTGATGGCTAAATAGAAAAGGAGTTCATTTCCTAGCAAGAAGTTCACATCTATAGAAAAGTTGGAGATTGTTCATATAGACTTGAGCGGTCCTACTAGGACTAGAGGATTCTATGGAGAAAGGTATTTTATGATTCTTGTTGATGATTTTACAAGAATGGTGTGGATTGCATTTTTGAAAGAAAAATCTGAAGCATTTGATAATTTTAAGGTCATGAAGAATAAATTTGAGAATGAATTAGGAATGAGGATTAAATGTTTGAGATTCGATAGAGGTGGATAATTTACATCTAAAGAGTTTAACACTTTTTGTGAAGTAAATGGTATTAAGAGACAGTTATCAGCCCCTAGAACACCTGAACAAAATGGTATTGTAGAAAGAAGGAATAGATTAGTGATTGAAGTAGCTAGAGCTATGTTATTTGAAGGTGATTTGGCAAAGACATTTTGGAGAGAAGTAGTGAATACAATAGTATATACAATGAATAGAGTGCAAATTAGAGCAGACACAGACAAGACACCTTAAGAATTATGATTTGGACATGCACCCTTAGTTAAGTATTTTAGAATTTTTTGAAGAAAATGTTATATTAAGAGAGATGATGATATAGGAAAGTTTGATCCTAGAAATGATGAAGGAAATTTTCTTGGATATTCTTTGAAGAGAAAAGCATATAGATGTTACAATAAGAGAACTAAAGCTATTGTTGAAAGTGCAAATGTAAAAGTTGATGAGAAGTTTAAAATTCAAGAAAGAATGCTTGATTATGAATCTGATGAAGGAACTAACCCTCAGCCTAACATTGAAACTACTGAACAATTTTTTGAGACTAACAGTGAATTGTTGAATGAAAGTCATGCTGAAGAAAATAGAGAAGAATCTAGAGAAGAATACAATTGAAGAAAGATCAGTGACTATGACACCTAACAGGTATATATCAAGACACCATCCTGTTGAGAAAGTTATTGGAAGTTTGGACAGAGGAGTTATGACTAGAAAGAAGGTACATTTATGTTTGACTTCTCAAATTGAACCTAAGTCTACTAATGAAGCTTGTGAAGATGAACATTGGATTAAAGCTATGAAAGAAGAATTGGATCAGATTGAAAAGAACAAGACATGGGAATTGGTCCCTAGACCTAAAGACAAAAATGTGATTGGAACTAAATGGGTATTCAGGAACAAGATGAATGAACAAGGAGAAGTAATTAGAAACAAAGCAAGATTGGTATGTAAGGGATACTCACAACAACAAGGAATTGACTATGAAGAGAATTTTTCCCCTGTGGCAAGACTTGAAGTAGCAAGAATATTTTTAGCTTATGCAACATTTAAGAAATTCAAAGTGTAGCAGATGGATGTGAAGTCAACATTTCTAAATGGTGAATTAGAAGAAGTCTACATTGAGCAGCCTGAAGGTTTTCCTTTGACTCAAGAAGGAGACATGGTATGTAAACTAAAGAAAGCATTGTATGGACTAAAGCAAGCACCTAGAACTTGGTATGCTAGATTAGATAAGTATTTGTTAAAATTGGGATTTACAAAAGGAACAGCTGATAGTAACTTATACACAAAAGAAATTAAGAATGGATTGTTAGTTTTGGTTATTTTTGTTGATGACATTATTTTTGGAGGAGAAGATGAACCTAGTGATAAATTTGCTAATGAAATGAAGATAGAATTTGAAATGAGTATGATTGGAGAAATGAAATACTTTTTTGGATTACAGATAACACAAAACAAAGATGGTATCTTTATAAGTCAGAAAAGGTACTTGAATGATTTGTTGAAAAGATTTGGTATGGAGAATTGTAAACCAATTATAACACATATGGTTATAGGACATAAACAATCTAGTAAAGATGAGACACCAGAAGTTGAGAAAAAGAAATACAGATCTATGATTGGTGGATTACAGTACTTGACACACACTAGACCAGATATACAACATTTAGTTGGAATGGTAGCAAGATTTCAAGCTGAACCTAGAGAGTCACATTATGCAGCAGTAAAAAGGATATTGAGATATCTTAGAGGCACAATGGACTATGGACTGTGGTATGAAAATTCTGATGATTTTACGATATGTGCATATACTGATGCTGATTGGGGAGGCAACATTGATGACAAGAAAAGAACCAGTGGTGGAGCCTTTTTTCTTGGAGGAAGATTAGTTTCTTGGTTGAGAAAAAAGCAAAATTGTATCTCACAGAGTACAACAGAAGCAGAATATGTAGCAGCAACAAACAATTGTAATCAGATAATTTGGATGAAGCAGATGTTGATGGACATTGGAATCAAGTTTGATGAGACTATTGTCATATATTGTGACAATACAAGTACAATTAGTATGTCTAAAAATCTGGTTTTACATTCTAAAGCAAAGCATATAGAGATCAAGTATCATGTTGTAAGAGAGAAAGTTGCAGATAAAGAAGTTAGACTGGAGTACATAAGCACAAAGGAGCAGATAGCATATATATTTACTAAGCCTTTTCCTAAGGATACATTTGAGTATTTGAGAGGTATGCTTGGGTTTATGCCCCAACCTACTTTTGAGTAATGATGTAGTTGGTTGCATCCATCCAGTGGTTTATGGCCCTATCTATTTTTTGGATTGGATGTTGGTACTTCCTCTATGGGGGAGTATGTGTATCTAAGCTGAGTCATTGAGGACTCTTGCGAATGTATTTTTTGAATAGTGTCTTTTGACATTGAGCTATTGTTTGACATAGTGATAAAATTTCTATCATTGATGTCAATGGGGTAGAGAATCATGAAAAACATTGAGGAACTACATTTGTTGGAGAGATTGAATAGGATAACGAAGCAAGATTTGATTGATGAAGAGCAGTAGTGTGGTTGAGCAGCAGTGATTGGATTTTTGGAACATTGGATGTTTTTCATCTATGTTGCCATCAATGCCAATGGGGGAGATTGTTAGGAATGAATGATGAAGCTTTTGGTAGTCATTCTGTAGCAGTGATTGTTGCATTCATGATTATGATTGTCATTGATGTCAACACAGTGATATTCTGGAGTTTAGCAGAAAAGAAGGCACAGTTTTGTTTTGCACACATGTTATATTGTAGATTGAGTTATGCAAATTTGATGGTATGTTCTTTTTTTTGTTATTATCCTATGGTTAAGAGAACAAAAATAAATTGATTTATTCATAAAAGTTATAAGCATTTTAGTGGAAGCAGTATTCTGGCAGTATTCCTATGTAGCAGTTTTTAGTAATCGGAGGATATCTCCTAACTGGGATGGAATCTAATTCTGTGCAGTTAAAGGGAAGTTTGAGACTCATTGGTGGTGATGTGGTTCATAGCACAAACTTTGAGGTCACATGATTGGAAAGTTATTGTATCTGGAAGCTGACAGTTCTATGTAATTTTGATGTAGCGTATTGAAATTATTATTTTGTATTTGCATGCCAACTCATTTGTAATTATTTGAGTGTGGCATAAAGGAAGGAATGTTTTCCTTGTTATATGAGGATTTTAATAGTTGTGATATGAAGTTATGAAAGTTGTGATGTGAATGTATGCATGAAGTGAAGAAAAAAGCTAATTCAGTGATGAAGGAAGACTTGCGAAGTACATAGATCTGGATTTGTGATCTTGTGTAGTAGAGAGTGTAGTTTTGGCATAGTATGAAGGAGGTAACATATTTCATATTATTCTGTTGAATAATCCTAAGATCTATTGGACAGTGAGTTTAGAGATCTTGCCTTGAAGCTATTTGGGTAGTGGGTCCTTCTGTCTTCCATAACTCCTAACAAGGTTAGAATCTTTTAATAGGGATTCAAAATCTACTAATAGAGATTCAGATGCACTGAATTAATTTCATAAGACTCCTGACAAGGTCCATCCTCTAACAAGGAACTTTCATATTAGTGCATCATTTTGTGGGCATCATTCCCACCACGGTTTGCTCTCTGATCAAGAGGTTCCCTAGTTAACATATCTTGTGTTATTGTGTCATTGTGTATGATTATCTTTCTATGGTTGGTTACTACATTAATTATATGGTTTAAAGCTATTGAAGTTGATATTGAAGTTAATGTTGATAAATGGTTTAATTATCAAATAACTGATTCACCCCCCCCCCCCCCCCGCCCCCTCTTAGATATCTTGGTGGTCTTTACTTTCCAACACAATGATATCTTCCTTTGAATGATATCTAGATGTGAATTTTGGAACATTCAGTGTGACTCTCTCATTTGACTTTTGTGATTCTTCTTCACTAGTTTCAGGGTCATTGAATAATAGATCAATGTTGTCAAATATTTCATCAACAACTATTTCCCTAGTGGTAGGTCTAGGTTCTTCTTCAATCATAGGTTCATAATCATGATATCTTTCTTGAATCATAAACTTCTCATCAATCTTAACATGAGAAATCTCAATAATCTTCTTCAATATTAAATTAAAACATCTATAAGCTTTTCTTTTAGAAGAGTAACCAAGAAAAATACCTTCATCACTCCTTGCATCAAACTTTCCAATTGCTTCATCTCTCTTTTGATGTAGCACTTGCTTGCAAATATTTTGAAGTATTTTACTATAGGTACATTCCAAAACCTTAGCTCATAAGGTGTCTTTTCTGTGCCTAGCCTCAATTGAATTCTATTGATTGTATAGACTGCAGTATTGAACGCATCTCTCGAATAGGTGTGTGCGACCTTTCCTTCAATCATGATGGTGCACACTATGTCAAGTATGATCATATTCCTCCTTTCTGCAATTCCATTTTGCTGAGGGTTTCTAGGTGCACTTAACTATCTCTTTATCCCATGTTCTTTATAGTAGTCATAAAATCTGTCAGAGGTGAATTATCCTCCTCTATTTGATCTCAGACATTTTATCTTCAATCCAGACTCATTTTCCACCTTAGCTTTAAATATTTTGAACTTCTCAAATGCTTCAAATTTATCCTTTAAGAATGCAACCCACATCATTATACAATAATCATCAACAAACAAAATAAAGTACCTTTCACCATAGTATTATCTTGTTTGAGTTGGTCCACATAGATTTGTATGCACTAGATCTAATTTGTTCTCTATCGAATTATGCTTGCTTCTGAATGAATTTCTCACATGCTTTACCATTACACATTCCCTACATATTGTATCAACTAGTTTTCAATGCTAGGAAGGTCTCTTACTACCTTTACATTACTTATCTTTACTATATTGTCAAAATTGATGTGACATAGTCTTTTGTGCCATAGCCAAATGTCATCTATTTTTGCAACAAAACAACTTGCTTCAGGATTAAGCTAAAAAAAAATTACCTTTAGTCTTTGAACTTGATGCAATCATTTCTCCTTCCTTTTTATTAATGATGCATTTTTTTCTTTTAATTCCAATTGATACCCTTTTTCAAGCAACTATCCAACACTTAGTAGGTTATGTTGCAAACCATCAACATAAAAAACATCATCAGTGTTGTTCTTTCCATCCAAGGTGATAGCTCCTCTACCTATGATAGGTTTAGGAGTGTTGTCTCCAAATATAACCATGCCACCTTTGTATCTATCTAGATGTAAAAATCTATCCTTGTCTCCTGTCATGTAATCTGAACAACCGTTGTCAATGATCCAATCTATCCTGATGTCAACTTGTGAAATTAGTGCTAACTCTTGTGCTTTCTTTTCATCTTCAAGGTCAATTTCATCAAACATTTTCTCCATATCTTCAAGAGTAATGAATCCAATTTCATCCTCTACTGAATCTTCATTTGGCACTCCATCTCCAGCATAGTAACATTCTTTTGTATACTTAGGCTTGTAATTAGATTTGAACTTCTTGACTCTTATAGGACACTTAGAAGAAAAGTGACCAATCTTGTTACATGAAAACAATTTGAATGGTAACTAACCTTCATATTTTCCTTTAACTTTCCTTTCTTTCTTAGAAATCATAGAAATGAAATCATCTAGTGCTTTCTCTCCATCATCATCATCAAAATTACCAGAAGTGTTCAAGGATTTCTTACCATGGACTGAAGGTTTGAAGGTTGTTTCACTTTTAGGCTTTGTCTTCAAACTTGATATCTCAAATGCTGAAATCTTTTTGATTAAGGTCTCTCTTTTGAAGTCTTTTGAGAATTTCATAGTCTCATCTAGGATGTTTATCTTGCTCTCATATTTTGGTGTTAAAGTAGTCATAAATTTATCCATTATGTCTTCTTTGGAAATCTCTCCACCATTGTTTCTGATTCCTGCAACTGCTTCATTAATCCTTTGATTATAGGAACTAATGTTCTCTTCAGGTAGCATCTCCAATGTATTGTAATTTTTCTTCCATGTCTTTCCATGTGCATTCTTGGTTTGGACATCTCCTTCAAACATGTCTTCTACATACTTCCATATCTTGTAGGCTTTATCTACTTTCTTGATCTCTGAAAACTCACTGTCAAACAATGCACTAATACATGCTTCTTTGGTAATAGCATTTTGAGTGAACATCTCCTTTTTCTTAAGAGTTGTATCTTCCTTTGCAAGATCTTCTAGAGAGGGAATCTAAACTTCTTTCGTAGATACTTCAAAAATCTCAAAGGTAATGCACTATAAATGTGTCATCATTTTGTTCTTCCAATCTAGATAGTTCTCTCCATAAAACTTAGGACTTTCTTTTCTAAAGAATGACATATGATCAACCTCAAGTTATTAAATGAGGGGTGGGGGGGGTGAATCAGTTATCTACAAGATTTAATTGTTTATCCAATTAAGTATAGAATAACATTAACCATAAAAACAATATGACAACACTTAACACAACACCACAATTTTGGTTACGAGGAAACTAAAATAGGTAAAAACCCCAGTGGGAATTAACACCGACTATGAACTGCACTAGAGTATAATGATCCTTGTTAGAACATATTACAACCCTATTAGGAGTTGATCTTTACAATGGATTAAATACAGTGACCTGGTCAAAGGTTGGACCCTATTAGGAGTCTTTTACAATTAACCTTGTTAGGGGTGAGGACACACTATCCGGGAGCACACTACTCAAAGGGGTGAATGTTGCAACCTTTTGTTTAACAGATACACACTATATCTAGATCTTGGTGAGCTAGGCATTAGACCCATTGTCTAGATCAATTTGAATATATAGCATATACTTACTTCTTTGTCAAATAGACCTTTTGTTGATGTCTCAATACTTAGCACCTTCTTCTCTGCACTATTCTTTCAACTGCCTTCCATACCTAGCAATCACAAATGTCTGCTTATAAATATGTTCCTCTAAATGATATAATCAAGTCAGCATGTTAGAAACATCTTTAAATCATATTAGAGAAACAATAAAACTCTCCAATAACATCTTAGTCAGCTATACTAAGCACGCAACACAAAATGGGACCACCCAACTCATTATGAGTAGATGCATTGCTTCACACTGTCGAATCCACAAAATTAGCTAATACTTTCTTCTCATGCTGAATTATGTCAGGGGATTTTAACCAAAAATTCTTAACTCTTCTCCAAACACTAATCCAAGAACACATATCAAAATGATAGGTGCAACTACTATAACAATTAAAACAATGTCGGGTCCATCTAATAAACTTAGGAAACTGTAACTAACTACAGGAAGCTTCATAACTCAACCTATACTACATATCTAACTCTACATCCATGAACATAGAATCATACACATGTCTACAACATAAATATAAATGCACAAGGCTTCAGTACAATCATACTATAAATCACATACAGAACTCTTCTTGGGACTTGTCAAGAGCACTCACTGATACAGACTACTGTATTACTATCTTCACTCAGAATCATCCTCTTTGTCTATGATATCATGCCAATAACATATCTAGGAAACATATACTCAAGGCTCTCTCCATCAGGCTTCCATACACGATGCTTACCATATGTTGTCATCAATGAAAAACATACAGTCAACACTCTAGCTTGCTGGAAAATCTTAAACACTCTTGTTATGTCCTCTTTTCAAATCCTCTTCATCAATCAAAAGATATCGTACTCTACTAGATAGAAATTGCCTTACCAATTAAGGTTTAACATCAATGATAGTATAACAATTTTTTCAATAGTAGTTTCCAATAGAAATAAGGTGATAATATCACTTAGTACAATAAACAAGTCAAGGAGGTTGTGAATGCTATATGAGGAGTAGGTGGAATTATTGATGAAGACACTATGGTAAGTAAAAGTCTCAAAACCTTGTTACCTACCTATGCTATAATATTTTCTACAATTCATGAAATGAGAGTAGCTCCTAGTAATAATATCTCACTTGATAGTCTAATCGGTAGATTAACTACATTTGAGCTTAAAAAATATGACAATAGTATTGCACCTATGGTTGAATCTTCTTTTATGTCATCTCTAAAAATTGGTAATAAAGAAGAAAACATAAGAAATGAAAGTGATAGTCATAGTGAAGAGGATGAGCTTGATGAACTTGAAGCATTAATGACTAGAAGATTAAAAAAAGGTAAAGGAATATATAGAGGTAAACTACCATTGGTATGTCTTAATTAAAAAGAGATTGGTCATATTGTTGCCAGATGTCCTAATAGGAAAGAAGATAAGAAAACAAATGAAAGATCTAATGAGAGGAAGAATGATAGAAGAGATAACCGAGATCATAGAGGCAACTGATAGTATGGCAAGAGAGATAACCATGACTAAAGAGATAAAGGAAAGAAGACATGTTACCTAGTAGAAGATGATGATGATAACATCGACACTTACATTGATGAAGACGTAGAAGTGGTATTTAAGGCTTTAAAATAAGACTCTTAAGAAGAAGAAAGGTATGTTGAAATAGCACTTATTTCTAAAGTTAGCAAGAATGATACTTGGATTATAGATAGTGGTTATACACATCATATGACTAGTGATGAAGAGAAATTTGAGTACCTTGAACATTATAATGGTTGACCTGTGAAAATGGGAAATGATACACCTTGTCTAGTGAAAGGAAAAGGTTCTATATTGATGAATAATAAGATCAGATGTGAGAATGCATATTGGGTGAAAGGATTTCATTATAATCTATTGAGTGTAGCACAACTAAATAATATAGGTCACCAAGTTGCATTCAAGAATAGAAAGGTGAAAATCTATTATGAGACTGGAAATTTGGTTTGTACTAGAGAACAATCAAAAGGTAACTTATTATATCTTGATAACATTGAAACTTCTTGTTTATTGGCTAAAAGTGAAGACGTATGGTTATGGAACAAGATGTCATGTCATGTGAATTTTGAAAATATAGTTAAGCTCAGTAAGAAAAGAAGAGTTATAGGTTTATTGAGCATATCTAAACCTAACCATATAATGTGAAAACAATGTCAAATGGGCAAGATGTCAAAATCTAGTTTTAAGAGAAAACACTATTCATCTAATGCTATTTTAGAGTTAGTTCATATTGACTTGTGTGGTCCTATGAAAAGTTGGAGTTACTATGGAGACATATATTTTATCTTGTTTGTTGATGACTTCTCTAGAATGATGACTGTCATGTTCTTAAAATAAAAATATGAAGCTTTCAAAATGTTTAAGTGGTATAAAGAAAAAATAGAAAAAGAAAGTGGTAAGGAACTAAAATGCTTAAGGTCAGATAGAAGTGGTGAATTTATTTATGATGAGTTCACTAATTTTTATAATGAGCATGGAATTAATAGATAGGTATCTACACCGAGAATACCCCAAAAGAATGAGATTTCTAAAAGGAGAAATAGATAAATTGTTGATTGTGCTAGAACACTAATGATTGAAAAACATGATGCAGAGATGTACTGGAGAGAAGTTGTTAGTACTATTGTTTACAGACTGAACTAAGTTTAACTAAACAAAGAATCAAACAAAGAGATCTCATGAATTATGGTATGGTTACACATCTAATGTGAGTTATTTCAGAATATTTGGAAGTAGATGTTACATTCTATAAGATGATAGAAATGGGAAATTTAATTCAAAATGTAATGAAGGAATATTTCTAGGATATTCTACTAAAATAAAAGCTTATAAATGTTTGAATAAGGCTACTAACAAGATGATTGAAAGTGCTAATGTGAGAGTTGACAAGTTTGCAGAAAAGAATGATGAAGGAAAAAAAAAGAAACTAGAAGACTATGATAGATTTCTTTACATTGAGGAACCTGAAACTCTACCCAAGAAATAGTCTGGCATTACTGAGAAAAAGGGTAATGCTATCGAGAAACAATCTTTATAGACTGATAATTAGTAAACCATTACCGATGAAGATAATGATCATACACCGAGTGGAGCACACATTGAAAACAAAGAACAAAACATGTACTTGCAAGATATGTGAGGAGACACCATCCACAACATAAAATCATTGGAGATAAAAGAGAAGAAATGATGACATGAAGTAAGATGAGAAACAACACATGCTTAGTTTGTGAATTTGAGCCTAAAACTGTTCGAGATGCATTGGAAAATAATGAATGGATTAAAGAAATGAATGAAGAGATTGAGAAAATAAAGAAAACCAAGACATGGATATTGGTACCAAGACCGAAAGACAAGAATGTGATTGGAACCAAATGGATATTCAGAAACAAATTGAATGAGAATGAAGATGTCACAAGGAACAAAGAAAGACTAATATGTAAAGGTTATGCACAAGAAGAAGGAATTGACTATGGAGAAATTTTTGTACACATTGCTAGACTTGAAGGAGTAAGAATAATTCTTACATATGTTTCATACAAAGGATTTAAATTTTATTAGATGAATGTTAAATCTACATTTCTAAATGGGATCCTTGAGGAAGAGTTATACATTGAACAACCTGAAGGTTTTGTTGATCCTAATAAGAGGAATATGGTATGTAAGTTTCACAAAGCACTATATTGATTGAAACAAGAACTGAGAGCATGGTATGAAAGACTACATTCCTATCTAATAAGTATTGGATTTTTTAGAACAAGTAATAACAAAAAAAACTATTTGAAAAGTGAAACTAATGACATGATTCTTATTGCTGAAATTTTTGTTGATGATATCATATTTGGAGGACATGATAACTTATGCAAATCATTTACTCATGAAATGAGAAAAAAATTTGAAATGTCAATGTTTGGAGAGATAAACAAATTTATTGGCTTGCAAATATTACAATAGAAGGAAGGCATATACATCACACAATCAAAGTACATCAAACAAGTATTGAAGACATTCATTATGGAAGGTTCAAAATGAGTCGGTACACCTATGGTCACTGAATGCAAACTCAAAAAGGATGACAAGACTATTGAGGTAAATCAAACCTTGTATAGATCAATGATAGGCAAATTAATGTATGTTGTGCATAGTAGACCATATATTGCACACGTAGTTAGAATTGTAGAAAGATTCTCTGCTAATCCTAAAGAATCACACATGACTATTGTGAAAAGAATTATGAGATACTTGAAGAATACTAAAAACTATGGTTTGTGGTATAAGAAAGAAGGCACTTTTGAACTGAAAGTTTACACTAATGTGGATAGCGATGAAAATATTAATGATAGATAATTTTGTTACAAGTAGTGGTTATTGTTGCACCAAAAGATTGACCTGTTAATGCCTGATACAACCACTAGACTTATAGAAGAAACAGGGGGTGGTTAATCCATGTCATGAATTCTAAGGGGAGTGCTGACCATTTTTCCAACAATCTCCCCCTCAGTGTTACCCGAGGGGATTCAAACCTTTGACTAAGCTCTGATACCACTTTCTACAAGTAGTGGTTGTTGTTGCACCAAAAGATCAACCTGTTAATGCCCAATACAACCACTAAACTTATAAAAGACACAAGACATAGTTAAGCCATGTCATGAATCCCGAGGGGAGCACTGACCATTTTTCCAACAAAATCACCACTGGTGGACCATTCTTTTTGGGAGAAATATTGGTTACTTGGATAAGTAAGAAACAAGGATGCATTTATCAGTCCATTGTAGAAGTAGAATATGTTGCTGCAAGGATACATTTCTCAGTCCACTGCAGAAGCATAATATGTTGTTGCTTCTGCTAATTGCTCAAATATTGCATGGATAAAACAACTATTGGAAGGTATAAATGAGGAGATCATTGATCCAATGCTAATCTATTGTGATAACACTAGAGCACAATTAATATTTCTAAGAATCTAGTGATGCATGCAAAGACAAAGCATATTTCTATTAAGTATCTCTACTTCAGGGAACAAGTTCAAGAAAAGAAAGTTAGATTAGAGTATGTGAAATCACAAGAGAAACTTGTTGATATATTTACTAAACCATTACTGAAGGACACATTTGAATACTTGAGAAGTAGACTAGGGATTTATCCCATGTCTAACAGTCATTAAGGTGATAGGAGGTTGCATCAACTTGTACTTTATCAGAATATCAAATGATGTTGATGCATAATGTTCACACTTTGGGATTCCTAAGGTTGTGAAAGATGGAAGAAAAGATAAAACTAAATATCAGCACACATTAGTACATTTGAGGCTAAATTCTGACAGCCATTTGTTAGATTTTCAATGCCTATTTATCGACATTTTGACATATGTGTCTGTCGGTGTTTTTGCGTTGCAAATTATGATGGAAGAGATAACTGTCAGTTTTTCAACACCATATTTCGTCAGAAACTTGCACATGAATACCAACTTTGTTATGAAATTTCCTATGGTCGACCAAGTAGAAATCTAACAAACCATGTAGGTATCCTGTCAAACACATCTATCACAATAGCGACAAGTGGGCAATAATTCTCTGACAGGAAGACCCATCGGAGATATAGCATGGCTATCACAATTACTTGTCGAAAAGAATAACTTTCCAACATTATAACTATTGGAATAGTGACAGATCTACAACCACCATCTGACAGATAGACCTATCAGTGCTATAGCATTCCTATCGCACATATTTGTCAAAAAAAAGATATCTCTTACATTGGAGTGGTTGGAAGAGTGGTGGTATGGTAGTATTTCTCTGATAGGTATACCTGTCAGATATATAGTATACCTATCATAGTTATCTATCAAAAAGAAATTGTCTCTAAAATTATATTTGTCTGTCAAGCGACGGGTTTTAGTATACTTTGATGGGAAAATCTGTCGGATGTATAGCACCACTGTTGAAAGAATTTTCTTTAGTGTCAAAAAAGTGATGGATATGCACATTAAAAATAAGAAAGCTTAAGAGACCATCATAGGTTGTCTCTTTCTTTAGTCTATATTATTGAAAAAATATCTTACCTTTCATTAGCTCATCAAATCTGGAGATTTTAAATAATTTAATAGAATATTTTCATGATAATGTATATTGTTTAAGTTGAAATTGTACAAATTTATCTACTTCGCGCACTTGTAGACTATGAGTATGATGATAAAGAAGCATCTCCTCCAATGGCCTACATCACTCAAGCCACGTAAGGGGATGCTTCTTTATGGCTGTCCTCGTAGTATACAAGTGTGTGAATTATATAAATTTGTTCAACGTCAAACTAAAATAATGTATGTTATACATGAAAATATTCTATTAAATTCTTTCAAATCTTTGAATTTGATGAGCTAATGAAAGGTAAAATATTTTGTCAATAATATAGACCAAAGAAAGAGACCAACTATGATGGTCTCTTGAGTTGTGTTATCTTTAGTCCTAGCTATTGGGTAAGGCTTGGAAGACTTATACATGTCGATCGTCAAGAATAATCACCACCTTGCATTTATGTACACTACACAATATCCAATATAATTGATCCCAGTCTCACAAAAATATTTTACACTTGTGTAGCTCATCAATACTAGAGGCCTGAAGTAATTTTATACGATCACTAGCACATTTCATTCATGGATGAGAAACAGTATCCAAAGTTTCTAGATTCTGAGAAGAGGTATGAGTGGAGGCCAAAGAAGGGATATTTGTGAAGGTTTTATAGATGTATGTTACTAAATCATCATCTCTGCACTGGTACTCAATCAGGTCTCCACTCCATATACGTCTTCTCAGTGTATGGTGAAAATGTGACCACACTTCTATGAATCATTACATTCAAGGAAACTCAACAATAAGGCCTCAAAAATCGATCCATAGCTCTCTATGCATGGAGTTGCAAGATTTGTAAAATTGCTCTCAGCTAGAGCTATAAACTCATGACCTTGCTAGTCAACCACACAATGAGAGATTCCAAATCAAAGACAAGGGCAACAATGCCAATATCTCCAATGAAATCCAAATGAATGAAATGCAATGCAAAATTAATCTAAGATGAGCATGCAAGTATGCAAATTAGGCTATGAAAATGGAAATGAAAGAGTTACAAACCCTCTAATTAAACTATGTGAGATTAATCTAAAACATGAAAGGAAATGATAGCATGATGATTCAACTATGATGCAAGCTAGAATGTGATGTAGATGCAAGATGAATGCCAATGATGCTCCAAATCTTCAAAACTTGATGTAAGAATGTCTCCAAAAGCTTCAAGATGACTTAGAAAACATGTAGCATAACAATAGCATAAAATTCAAGTGTATGTCAAATGAAGAAGAGAGCTCTTCTTTTATAGGAAATGAAAATCAATGGACGACCGAGATTAAAAGGCAAAAGACTTAATCAACGATGGAGAAAAAAAGAAGCTTGATCCTTGTGCACAAATATCCTCCAATAGGAAAATAGGAGTTGACTTTATGTCCATATGAGACAAAAAGTGCTTTTTTCCTTTTTATAAAATAAGAATAAATATTTTATTTGTGCAACTTAGGATAAGAAGAAAAGTGGAGATTTTTTTATTTAAATAAAAGGGGAGGAAATTCCTTTTAATTAAATAAAGGCTTAGGATAAAGTGATTTAATTATTTAATTAAAAGAGATTTTTAATTAATTAAAAGAGAGCATGTTCTCTTAATTAAATAAGATTTTTATTTTTCTTCTTTTTTAAATTAAATAAGGCTCAAACCTTAAGAAATATTGAATTGATTATGATTTGATCAAGGAAATTCATATAATTGATATTGTTGATATTTGAAAATATTGATTCAGGGATTTGATAAATTGAGAAATGAGGGCCCAAAGTCTAGGCAACTATTTTAGGGTGCATACATTTGCCCCTCTTTGACTAATGTGAGATCGATTTGGGATCACATGTGGTCAAAGAATGAAGTTGAAATGTGAGATCGATTTGGGATCACAAAACAACTCAGATGTGAGATCGATTTGGGATCACATCTAGACAAACATAGACAAAGGATTTTGGACATGAGGTAGATTTGGGATCATATCCAAAATAAGAGATAAGAATCTCAAGCTTGAGAAAAAGCTCAAAGAAAGATGTCTGAATCAAGAGAATCAAGGAATCAAGGATTAAAATCCAATAGATACTGCCCCTCAAAATCGAAAGTGAAATTAGATAGAAAGGAACATCAAACTGATAAAGATTTGATCAAATCATAATGAATCACAATCGAGAATAAAGGTCAAATAGATTAACCATTAGGCAGTGAAAACATGCCCCAGTGATGAATTAGAAGAAAAGAAGTGGGGTGAATAAAAGACTAGAAGTTTGAAAGACATGAAAAAGAAAGAAATTCCATCAAAGATCAAAAAATTATGCCTCAAAAGGTTAGTCAATTGTACAGAAGAGAATGAAATGTGATTTTGATGATCAAGATGAATGCGGATTTCGGTTTTGATTCTGAAATGAATAGAAAATGATGTGATATGAAAGACTAAAAATGAAAGATATGATCAAGAAGAATCAGAAGATGAACATAGTTGACCGACTAGTTCATAAATGATAAAAAGGAGCGCTCTCTCCATATGCAAAATGAAAAAACTAAACTATGATGAACCTAAGAATGTAAGCTACTATGAAAGTGGTTGACTTTCAAGGTCACAATGCTTATAGACATCTAATTATCATCATCGAGCGTTATTGGTAACATCGTAAGATCATACAATGCACACTAGTATGACTATGTGAATATGAATATGATATTTATCAGATAGATATGTGGAAATCCCACCTAGGCATCAAAAACATGGAGGTCAAGATGACTAATGCAGTGAGAGTACCTATGTTTGATATGGTGAGATTATGCTTGTATCAAGACATATGAAAGTCAGGATAACTAGAAGCATGCACTTGCAAAATAGTCAAAGATAATACCTTGTCAATCCCTAGTGTCAAGTAAGACCAGCATAAATGCTCATGATAGTTAGGATCAACGAAATATACCCACAAGAAGATAAAGAAATAAAATATGTTCTCATACCCTCAGTCTTCTAGCTGTGCATCATCGAAAACTTCTCAGGGAGAGACCACTCATCAAAGAAATTTTCATAGACAGCACACAAAGAAAAATAAAGTCAACATATCTCAACAAGTTGATTTTTTAAGTGTATGTGTGTTGGTCATAGAGTCAGACTCTGATCATTGCATCTGCAAATGAGAAATATTGCATCAAAATTAAACTATTGGGTAAGACATCTGATAAGTGTTAAGAAACACTCGATGCAAGGGTAGTGTTTTAAAAACACTGTTTGGGGTGGTGTTGAAAAACACCTGTTGTGAAATGCCCCAAGAGACAAATGCCCCTAAAGGACCTATGCTAATAGTTATGCCCCCTAGACAAAGATAAAGACCAATTCTAGACCAAGTCAAATAAGGTCAAGGCATGATGGAGAAAGTTTCAGTGTCGAGGACGCATGCTTAACAAATAGGAGTGCAAAGGCCTCAAGTAGCGCTCGTTTCCTGGTTTTCACCACTTGGATTTATTGCAATTTTTTTCTTTTATTTTTTGTTTTTTCTTTTTTGTATTTTTTCTACCAAGGCGCCTGTTTCCAAGTTTTCACCAAGGCACTTTTTCTATTTTTTTAATAAATTTTTTGTATTTTTTTTATGAGACATCAAAGCGCCTATTGCTAGGTTTTCACTAGGATGCTCTTTTTTCAGGACATTATATGCTTTTTAGGATTTTTTCAACATCATATATGAATTTTTTTGGTATTTTTTCAGGATCAATAAATATGTACAAAGGATGTCCCTAGACAGAATGAGCATTAAACTTCCAAGCAAGATCACATCATGTAGTCCCAATGTCTAGGAAGGTGGAGAACAAGAGGGATTAGCAAGCTGGTGGGAAACAAGAGAATGAAGGAGAATGAAGGGAAGAAATCCTCAAACTCAAACTCCTTAAGAGTACCCAAGCTAGGCAAAAAATTGTCATGTAAAGCACATTTGGATAAGTAATGAAAGGCTAGCATAGGATAAGCCACAAAAGCGCAATGTAAGAGCACAAAAGAATGCAGTCCAAAGAGGGTAGACATGTCAAAAGACTTCATAGCATCATATTTTACTCTTTTTATTAGATCAAGACCAAATGGGAAAAGGATAGCGAAAGGCTACAATGAATAGAGAAAAATAAATATGAAGGCTAAACATGAAAGGAATGAAAGCAAAATCATCATAGGATAGCTCACAAGATAGCCAAATGTCCGTATATAGCTCAACATTGTCAAGATCAAAGAGAGAAGATGAAATAGATGAAATATGTAGAAGAACTACGCATGACACCTGATTGCTAGGTTTGCATCACGGTACTTATCCAAGGCACCACAAAGGAGTGGTTTTCACCATAGGATGAATTTATTTCTCTTTAATTTTGCTACCAAGGTGCCTGTTTCCAAGTTTTCACCATGGCACATTTTCAATTTTTTTTCATTTTTTTCTTTCTTTTTTTTTTTTTGAATTTTTCTATTTTTTTGAAATTTTATTTTTTAGAAGAAGGGAAGCTTTTTAGATAATGCTCCTTGAAAGGATAAACCATGATATGCCAAGGATTCAAAATGATATGCTCAAAGATGCTAATAGGGAAAGGAAGATGGAAGAGAAAAATGGAGGATAAGATTTTTATGCAAAGCGAGTGAGGTTGGAAGATAGGAGAAATAGGAAAATGAGGAAAAAGGATAGAAGGTAGAAGGATAATGAATGGAAAGATTGTAAAAGGGTAGATGGAAAGAAAGGTAAGATCAACATCAATACACACCTTGAAGGGTGGCGGGAAAAATGGAGGAAACGTAAAACATATTCTAGTCCAAATGCAAACCATATTCTGGTTCATTATTGCTATCTGACTCCTCGAAGAGAGGATTGGTGTGCTTGTTATAATTCTCAAATGTGAATGGAGGAATATGAGAAGGAATATGGAAAATGTGTAGCAGATGTTGTGGTTCAGGAGCATAGAATGGAAGAATGTTTTTGGAAAAAGATGAAGTAGAAGTCTTTGGAAGCTTGATTGTCAACTTCACTTTTTGCTCAACATGAGACTTTTTCAAGAGAGACTTTGGAATCCATATAGCTTTAATATTTTTATTTTATTTTGATGTGTTAGAGAGAATATCTTCAATGATGGATTTTGGAACCCATACTTGTCTTGTAGTTTTCTTCTTAGATATCTCTTTTGACTTTATACCTCCATGTCGATTAGAGGAGACATGGTGATCTTTTTTTGATGGATTCTTGTATTGCTTCTTTTTCTTGTATTGAAAATTCAAGTTACTTCCAAAGGACTTGGAATTTGTGGAAGAAGAAGGAAAATACAACTAGTTTAGATGGGTGGATGGATGAAAATGATTCAAGGGTATGCATCTATGTTGATCTTGAGGGAAGATAGGAGATGGAGGGACGTAAGGACCCAAAATAGATGATGAATTAGGAGAATTAGGAGGGGAAAGTGAAGGGACATAAGGGCCCAAGATGGAAGGAAGACGTAAAGCCCTTAGTATTGGTGGAGGAGGTCCAAGGATGGACGTGGAAGATGCAAAAGGATAATCAATAAGTTCATCAGCATCTTTAGAGTGAGCATTAGATTTTTCAATAGGATCATGCACATCTTGAATAGGAGCACCTTCTTTGATAGGATCATTCAAATTTTGTGAAGACTTACGAAGAGTACAAAGTAGAAGTGAACATGGAGTGGTAGAACAAGAAGATGGAAGACTTTGATCTTGACAAGGATCGTTGGGTAGCATAAGCGTGTCAACTTTCTTTCGATTTTCACTAGGCTTTACATCATAAGTAACAACACTATTTTTAATAACCTTAATGGAAGTATCATCTTTGGAAAGCGCAAGTGTGGTAAGGTTATTTTGATTATCAATAAGCTCAATGGTGTAAGTAGTAGCTTGATTTTGCTTAGGAGATGGTGGAATGAATGCAGAAGAGCGTAGAGGATCAAAAGAACCATGAAATGGAGGAGATACATCATGAAGAGAATTGGATGATATGGAGGGTTCCTAATCTTGATCTTTATCTATATTTTTTTCTTTATCATTTTTAGAGTCCTCTTAACATGGAGCCACTTCTAAAGACAAGGAAGCATGTTGGAATTGTATGGAAGACTTTAGAAGAGATGGTAAAGGGCTAGCTGAAGTAGGCATTATAGCATTTAAAGACTTAGGCTCTTTAGGTTTAGCATTATTGAAAGTATTTGCAGCCAAGTGAAGGTTAGCTTGAGTATCTTTAAGAGGTGGCCCTTGAGAATAACTATAGGGAACCACATGGAAAGCCTTAGGATCTTTGTTGGATGAAGGATTTATGAAAGATTTGGAAGACTCAGAAGCTTTAGGAAGTGTGTGGGTATTGGAGGAAGTAGAGGATGGAAGGGAACTATCACAAGACAAAGGTTCAACATTAATATGATCTTGCTTGAGAGTGCAACTCTTATTTTCAGCATGAGAACTTTTAGAGGAGAGATTATTTTGACGTTTGAAATTAGCACGGTAGATTTTCTCTTCCTCAGTAGGAATATTATATTGTTCACAAAAATCATCAAAGAATTCTTCAAATTTAGAGTCATATGGATCACCATCACAGTCTACCCAATACGACTCCCCCTTAGAAATCACAAGTGTGCCATGAAGATGATGCTTAGGAATAGAAGTTTCATGGGCATCACTACACTATCCATCATCATAGTCATCATAGTCATCATAGGTGGGTGTGTTACTCTTTGTGGAAGAGACATCATAAGGACTATCATGTTGCTCTTTATGGTATGTCTTCTGAAGAGAAGTAAGACTCTTGGGAAAAGTAGAAGAAGAATGAGATCATGAAGAAGAGGAAATTGAAGACTTAGTGGAAGGAAAAGAATTGGATAATGAAGAATGCGAATAATGTTTAGAAGAGTCATGGTAAGATTTGGAAGATGAGGAAGAATGAGAAAACTTAGATGATGAAGAACATTTAGAAAAAAGAGGTTGTGATATGATCATGTCTATGATCCTAGCAAAGGCATATGATTTAATCAATTTTTCCTTTATTTTTTCCATAAGTTTATCACCCATGAGATATTTGGAAGGACTATTGGAGGAATAAAGATATTCTTCAAATTGAGCAATGAGATTAAGATCATCTATTCTCAAGAGAGGTTCCTTAGCAAGATAGTTGAAATTCATGGTTCTAGAAAAGGAGGAATCAATCATGGAAGAAATGAATAAATGAATAGAAGAAAGTAGACTAGATAATAAGAGGAAAGAAATCAAGAAGAAGAAGAAGAATTTCCCATGGGAATAGAAGACTTTAGAAGAACATGAGAAATGGAGAGTAAAGAAGAAGACTAAGAGTCATCTTGTGCAATTGATACCATAATGTTCATTGAGATGTTGAGCAACATGACAGCACCTAGGAGCTGACAATTGGAGGTTGTTTCCCTTGACTAACTTGGTATCTTGTTATAACTGACATGAAAGAGAGAAACTCTAGGTGATAAGTCAATCTCTCAAAGTGTCAATGCCAACCTAGGATAATTAAGATTCTCTATTGTCCAAAGAGAAAATGAAAAGATAGAAAATAAGAGGGCTTCAACAACACTGTCAAAGAGGTGCTTCAAATCAAAGGGTGAATACCCTTGCACTTTTGAATCAGGAGGTTGGACTTAGCCAAAAATTCAAATTCAAATTGAGATATATGAAAATGAATTTGGACAATAGCAAGATCAGAATTCTCCAAGGGTGTAATCAACAATTCTAAAGATAGACTTTTTAGTAAGAATGGCTTCCTAACTTGGCAAATTATTTCTAAGACAACCTTGTGAACCAATTGAAATCACCCTTAGAAGGCAAAAACTAGGAATTTGCAATCAAAACAAGTCTCTGATAGCAAGGTAGAAAACCAAGAAAGTTGCAAAGAATCAAGCAAGTATATCAACAGATTTTTATCATTGATCAGGCACATAAGACAACAATCAAGGAGTTCAAGAAAATAGTCTTCAAGCAATGGGCAAGGGACAAAGCAACCTTGCACATGAACAAGAATAGTGACTTAGTATTTTTACTCCTTAAAGGTTCTACTTGTGTATGTTCTTAAATATGTTTTAGCAGGCACTTAGAACACAACAACACCCTATCAAGTTGTCTACAAGGATATGCATAGATTTCTAAGAGGAGTCCTCAATATACACAAAGTACATGAGGCCCAAATCCGTAGATGAGAAGAATTCAAAATCACACAGCTAGGGGGAGATGGTAAGCCAAATCTCCTCCTTCACTTCTCAAAGGTATAAAGTTCTTTGAGGCTTAGCCAAAAGTGATATCAAACTCAATTTCCAAGAGAGGTATTTTTGGATTCACCTCCCGATATTTATACTCCACCAGAACACATGAGTTAAGGTCATCCCTTCAGGTGGTGTGTCCCCAAGCAGGCCTTCTAGAAATAAAAATTAAGTAATTCACTATCAAAAGTATTTAGAGCACTAAAGGTGGAACACTTAACTCTTCAAGTAAATGTGAAGTGAGTCCAAAAGTGGGACACTTAACCTTTGAAGTGAATGCGAAGTGAGTCCAAAAGTGGAACATTTAACCCTTTAAGATAATGTGAAGCAAGTCCAAAAGTGGAACATTTAACCCTTCAAGAGAATGTGAAGCGAGTCCAAAAGTGGAACATTTAACCCTTCAAGAGAATGTGAAGTGAGTCCAAAAAGTGGAACACTTAACCCTTCACACAAACTCAAAGTGAGTCCAAAAGTGAAACATTTAACTCTTCACACCAACTCAAAGTGAGTCCAAAAGTGGAATATTTAACTCTTCACACCAACTCAAAGTGAGTCCAAAAGTGAAACATTTAACTCCTCACATCAACTCAAAGTGAGTCCAAAAATGGAACATTTAACTCCTCACATCAACTCAAAGTGAGTCCACACTTAAGAAAACTAATGAGATTAAGAAAGCATAAAAAGGGAAAAGCTTTATGGAACACTTAACGCTCTTTTCAAGTAGACCCCTCCCCCATTTATGAATGCTGACCTTGCACCCAAAGGGAAAATAACGAGGGGAAATTAGTAATAAGTGAGTCCAACAACCCAATTAAGCTAACAAGATCAATCAAAAGTATTCCAAAGTTGCTTATCAATACTACTCACAAATGAAAAAGGGTTTGAACAATGGAATATTTAACTTCCCAAGTAAACATGAAGTGAGTCCACAAAGTCATGCATTTAACTCTTCATGTAAACAAGGAATGAATCCATGCTCTAAATCACTCAATGAGATATTTGATATTGGAACCAAGAATTACTTAGGGTTCAAACACAAGCATTCACTTACACAAAGCAAATCTATGTTCATTCCCTTTAAGAGCATTAATTAAAATGTGTTCTATGAAAGCATGTAAACACTCAAGCCAAACACATGAGAGGTTCAATTTTAATCCCAAAATCTAAATGTTGTATAGATGTAATGAAATACCTCAAGTCCAACGCAACGCGCTTAGTAGATTTCACCTTTTTTTTGTTTGTTTTAAGCATTTTCTATGAAAGAAAGCCATGCACCTTAAAATGAACAAGACAAGCAAACAAGATATGCATTGTATATCTAACTTATGCAAACCCTAAGGTGGTTAGATCTGAAAATCAATTGTTATGAGCAATAATAACCATCAAATAATCTAAATGACAACTCAAATCATGCATTGGACCATGTGAAAAATAAGTGCATGCTAATCATCAAATACCCTTTTTTTTAATTTTGATTTTTGACCTTGTCAACAAGATTGGACTTATACCATATGAATTCAGACCCTAAACCCAAAATGTAGAAAAAAGACTTCTATCAAAAAATAAAGAGCTTTCCAAAAATGTCAAAATTTTGAAAAGATCTTTTCATTTGTGCCTTAGAGAGCCATTTTACCAAAATAGACCAATTTTTGTAAATTGACCAAATGAGCTATGATATGACCTTTAAATTAAAAACATAGTGAAATTTCAGAAATGTAAAAATTTCTAAAAAATATGCTGATTTGCGCCAAAAATTGATTTTTTATAAAAAATCAAGAAAAAACTATAAAAAATACAAATCACATTCGAAAAATCTAAAAAAATTTTGGAGCTTCTCTAACATGTCACCAACTTGAAAAAACAATTTCAAACAAAAAAACCAAGCCGTTTGGGAGATATGATCAAATCTTTTAAAATCTAGGGTTTTTCATCTCCAAACAAATCTGCACAAGGGTTAGCTCCAAAAATAATTAAAACTAGCATGTAAAAGTGGGTTGCCCCACGATGGGTGCCAAAAATGTATGGTGAAAATGTGACCACACTTCTATGAATCATTACATTCAAGGAAACTCAACAATAAAGCCTAAAAAATTGATCCATAGCTCTCTATGCATGGAGTTGCAAGATTTGTAAAATTACTCTCAGCTAGAGCTATAAACTCATGACCTTGCTAGTCAACCACACAATGAGAGATTCCAAATCAAAGACAAGGGAAACAATGCCAATATCTCCAATGAAATCCAAATGAATTCTATGCAATGGAAAATTAATCTAAGATGAGCATGCAAGTATGCAAATTAGGCTATGAAAATGGAAATGAAAAAGTTACAAACCCTCTAATTAAACTATGTGAGATTAATCTAAAACATGAAAGGAAATGATACTATGATGATTCAACTATGATGCAAGCTAGGATGTGATGTAGATGCAAGATGAATGTCAATGATGCTCCAAATCTTCAAAACTTGATGCAAGAATGTCTCCAAAAGCTTCAAGATGACTTAAAAAATTTGTAGCATAACAATAGCATAAAATTCAAGTGTATGTCAAATGAAGAAGAGAGCTCTTCTTTTATAGGAAATGGAAATCAATGGACGATCGAGATTAAGAGGCAAAAGACTTAATCAACAATGGAGAAAAAAAGAAGCTTGATCCTTGTGCACAAATATCCTCCAATAGGAAAATAGGAGTCTACTTTATGTCCATATGAAACAAAAAGTGCTTTTTTCCTTTTTATAAAATAAGAATAAATACTTTATTTGTGCAACTTAGGATAAGAAGAAAAGTGGGGATTTTTTTATTTAAATAAAAAGGGAGGGAATTCCTTTTAATTAAATAAAAGCTTAGGATAAAGTGATTTTATTATTTAATTAAAAGAGATTTTTAATTAATTAAAAAAGAGCATGTTCTCTTAATTAAATAAGATTTTTATTTTTCTTCTTTTTTAAATTAAATAAGGCTCAAACCTTATGAAATATTGAATTGATTATGATTTGATCAAGAAAATTGATATAATTGATATTGTTGATATTTGAAACTATTGATTCAGGGATTTGATAAATTGAGAAATGGGGGCCCAAAGTCTAGGCGACCATTTTAGGGTGCATACACTCAGAATATAAAAACTCTCCATCATTGATTCCCGTCATTTTTTCAGCATCTCTGTGGACTAAGACTTTAAATTATTGAGCTTCTCTTTGTTTCAAGAATAATTTAACATTCTCTACTTAACAGGGCCAACCACGTGAAAGTGGAAGCTCATCTAGCCCCTCCTAGGAGCCTCTTATGACACTTTATGACATTTTAAGACCTCTAAGATGTATTCTTAGGGATCGTAAAGGGTCGTAAAGGGGTCCTAGGACACAAAAACTAAGAAACATAAATGTATGCATCATGGTCACAATATTTTGGAGACACAACATAATTGAGTGGTATTCCTAGATGATGCAAAGCAACCACTACTCCTCCAGTTCCAAGTTGACACTGCAGAATCCAAAAACCATAGATAAGGAATAAATTTAGAGAGCGGAGGAGGGCCATAATGCCCAAAATTATATAGAGTCATAATGACCAAAATAATATAGGACCTTTTATTATTTTGGTCATTATGGCCCTCCTCCACTCTCTAAATTTATTCCTTATCTATGGTTTTTGGATTCTGCAGTGACAACTTGGAACTAGGGGAGTAGTGGTTTCTTTTCATCATCTGGGTATACCACTCAATTATGTTGTGTCTCCAAAAAATTGTGACCATGATTCCTACATTTATGTTTCCCAACTATTGTGATATCTACATCGCATTCTATAGTTGTTGCAGCAGCAGAGCCTATCCACAACAAAAAGGAAGACATCTTTCTAGCCTGGGTCTAGATCCTACCCCAATTATCGAAGGATCCAAACCCAAGATAGAAAGATGTCTTCCCATTCTATTTAAGCCATATTCCTTGATCTTGTCAAAATTCCTTGGTATAGTAGGCCTACTCTTTGCACTACTCTTCTTCAATCTGTGTTCAATGATAAGCATCTTATTCTCTTCCTAATTGTAGCCAGAGCTTCCTTCTCATTAGGATTCAACTCCACTTCCCCCATCTCATCGTCCTCATCACCCTTAGCTGCCATCCTAAGCCCTTCTTCCCTCTCCAGTTCTTCAAGCCTCTGCAAGATATCTAGATCAATAAAGTCTACAACATTGTGTCCATCCATGATCTCAAGAATATCATCATCTTTCCACTCTTCATTTTCCAAAATATACCGCTTCTTCAAGCTTGCAAAGTAATCTTATTATTAAAAGAACTCTTGCCAACATTAGGGTACCCACAAATCAAAATAGTTGATGTTATTGGTGCTTGTGCTCAAGGATATCGATTCACTATTTTGAAATGGCCAAATCATTTTTATTTTGATTGTAGAGAAAAGGAGTGGGAGAAAATGATCAGGTGAAAGTTGATCGAGTGCGAGAGAAGGTATTGCATTTTATTTGATCATGAATGCTCTCTGAAATGACCAATCATGTTTTCTATTCAATTCTTTTTGGTGCTTTTTTCCCATATTCACTAGATAAAAGTCATGGCGACAACCACTTGGCCATTTTTTTGATGTTCTAGGTATTTTACAAAGATATAGGTATGTGGATTTATCATTTAGTTGCTTGCAATTATTGGTAAAATGCAAATATTTTTTCAAGTTGAAAGGGCAAGATATCAATTTGGTGTTTTTCGTTTATCTTAAAAGTTGATTTGGTAAAATCCTCAAAAAACACACTATATTTTCTAAAATGTAAAGAAGTTGAATGTTAAATGTAAGATATATATCTCATCCATAGTAATCAAAAGAAAGGACATGAAACTGATAAGGAGATTTACCAATCCAAAAATATAAGCAAATAGAGAATATGATTGGTACCTTATGAATTGGTTTTTGAGGTGCACAATCTTCATCAATCTCCTCAAAGGAAGACCCCTCCTCATGAAAAATGCATTTAACACAAAAACAAAATTTACAAAACTGAACCAATGGCATGTTTAGAACAAAGAAATAGAATGATAATAATATGCTGAAAATTCTATTCTATTTAATACATGCCAAAGGACCAGTCCCAACAATTCTTAAACATATTTTATCTGATATGATAATAACATGCTAATTAAATTGATAAAGGTGTTATCTGCATTTAATCTTCCAATTACTAACTACACAAAAAACAAATTTACAAAACTGAACCAATGGCATGTTTTTCGTGTGGTACAAGGAAGATTTGGCTATCAAATCTTCCTTCCTGAAAGCTAAGCGTGAGAGAAGGTATGTGATTTCTTCATCTTTGATTGGTATCTTTGATAGGAAATGTCTTTCGAGCCTTTGGCATCATATTCGATCGCAAATTTCAAATGCATTGCATTTTGTTTGATCATGAATGCTCACTGAAATTGTGAGGCCTCACCCCGTGGCATCATTTCATAGCAGATTATTTTCCATCTTTAGACTCATGCTGACACTCTATTTTATCATGGTGGTCTATTGTGATAGAGACATTATATTATGATACTATGTGATGATTTATGTTTATGTGATGATGATACAGGACTTTCACTTTGATGCTATTTAGTAGGTTATGAGCATAGTAATTGATACATCTTTGACTTATATATGATATCTTGATGTTACATTCATGTTAGAAAAAATTATGGGAAATGATCATGGCTATTATTTTAGACGGATTAACATGTGTCATTTTATTCTTGACTTTATGTGCTTTAGAAATGCAATGTTGAAATGATGGGAATTATTATGAAATGTAGTTAGAAATTATGATGTTAAGAATGTGATATATATATATATATATATATATATATATATATATGATTTTTGACATTTCATGAGCTACTGATGCTTTGTCAAGTGTGTAGGTAAGACCATGGAATTTTTGGGGGAAATCAAAGATGGATATTTGTAAAAATCATGTTAAGCCAAGGTTATCTCCAAGGGGAGAAATTAACCTTGTTGTAAAGTGTAAATTTTGTAAAGTGATGCATGAATGTAATTTTTGAATTATGTTTATTTTACTTTATTATTTAGTCTACTTGGCATGCCATGTGTATTGTGTGTAATGTGATTTATTTGTAGTTTTAATTGACACATGTCTTGTGAGTTGGCATGCCCAAGTGTTTAATGTGTGTAAGTGGTCTTTATTTTTAGGGGCCATAAGTGGGATTCTCTTTCATTTTCGGATTCAATCTTTGAGTGGTCTTTTGAGTGGCTTTTAATGTCCATTTATGATAGTGGGGGTTAAAAATAGGCTACCCCATAGTGGTGCCTTATGTTGGGGGTCAAATTTTGACCATTGTGATGCATTTTGACTATTTTTGCCCTTCCAAAAGATGCTCTTTTGAAAAGTGACGAAATTGGAAGAAGCATGTCAAGCCCACTCTTCATTTAAATTTGGAATTTGAATTTCCCTCTTTTGTTTTGAAAGGTTTAGGGTTTGTCTTCTTAAGGAGATGGGGGGAAAATTGTTGGCTAATTGCCCACTCTCCAATTTTTGGAGACTTGAGAGTTTGTGAGAATTTTTGGTCTTGTTTTTACTTCAAAGATTTTGATGTTGCATAGCAAAGGAGGAGACTAGTTGGAAATCTCATCTCAACCCTCTTTCCATTAGCTTGGATCAAGGTTGGATTCTTGTATTCTCTTGTTCTTATTGCTATGTATATTTTTTACTTCTTTTACTATGTTGTGTGAATGATAGTTATTCATGTAAAAGTTCATGGCTTCTTGTCTTTCTTGTATGTGTATTTTCTTTTTGCATTATTTTCTTTGGGGTTGTGCAAGGCCAAGTTCACCCTTGGGAGGGAAGAGAGCCTTGATGGGTGAAGGGCATAAGTTGGGACTACTTTTCTAGTGTAGAGTCCTTCCTCTAGGAGGAAGGGGATAAGGCATGGATGTATGGGCATCCATGTGCCATCTTTGTGTATACTTTTGGGGGTCATAAGGGTGTTGTTATGGTGATGAGTATGAGAAGGGTGGATGGTTGTTTCTATGGCCTTGTGAAGGCATTGGAGCAGATTATAGAGCCTTGTTGAAGGGTGGTTTTCTATTGTACTTTGGCATTCTCCTAGTTGAGTAGCTTCCACCTTCACCCCTACTATGGGTCCAAGGTGACCCATGTTGTGCTAGCCTTGAGAAAGAGAATTTGTTGTTTATGTTTATTGCTAGTTTATGTTTGTTTATATGTTTATGTATGCATGTTTACACCCCTATCCATCTTTGTTTCCCCTAGCTCGGGGGTGGCCATGAAATGGCCTAGGTTGGGAGGTGAGCCTCCATGGCCTATTGGTTTGTTTTTGCAAATTTTCTTAAGGCACAACTTGCTGGTTTTCAATGAACAAGATGGAAATTTTGATGCACTTCCTTTATGATATTTGGATGATTGGTCATGAGCCTATATGTATTTTGTTCTATTTAAAGCTATGTTTAAAAGCCTAGCATGTGAGATGCTTGTATAAGATAGCTTGTTAAATTATTTTCCTCGGATTATTGTACTAAAGTGAACATGAGAACGTTACATTAATTTTATTTATGTTGGAATGATATAGTAGTGTTGATGTTTGAAGTTAGATGAAATAAATATGAGTGAGAAAGGCTATCTCCATCTTTGATTAAGTAATCAAAAGTTTATTTATGTATGTTTATCTATACTCTCCCTTAAAAGAAAGATCTACCTCTAGTTTGTGACAAGTTTTCAATTAAAGGAAATGTTCTATTATTTTGTTATTGATATGGAAGAATAGCGTTATTATTCTCTTTATATGATAGCTTAAATTGAAACTAGAATCAATGTGATTTTTATTTTGTGTGTATCTAAAGATAGAAAATAGCTTAATTTTACTATAGATAAAGTGGCCTTTTGTTTAAATGTTTATGATAAAATGAAATGACATCTGTATGATAATAGATCCCTATTTTCTTTTATTTATATATAGAGACTCCAAATTAATACGCTAAGATTCTGTTGTAATTTTCACTTGTCTTATTGATAAATTATGGGTAGACTTAATAATAATCATACATTAAATTATAGATGTATTATGGGTAGAAAGTTCTAAATTTCATTTATTATTTCCCATAAGTTCCTTGTGAACATATCCAGGTTATCATCTTAATGTACATATATATATTCAGCTATGTATATGTACATTAATACCCTTTCTTATTATTTATACTAGTTTCCATAATAAAACATATATATATGTATTTTGTTTTTTTTCATACATACTTATATGTATTAGCACCATCTCATTTCTATCGATTTGACATTCATTTAATTGCATTTGTATATTGCATTCAAACCTAACCCTTCCCAAGCATTTAGATCGTAAGGCAAAATCTCTTACCAACAAAGCCTTTGTATTCATTTTAACCATCATGCATGACAAAGCTTGTTATTATCTTGTTAGTGGTTACTATAATGTCAAGGGTTAGTATTTTATTTTCCTATCGAAACCATAAGAAAAGTTGAACAATAATGCTACGCCCTTATCGGTTACTATAGTCCCATAAAAACAATAATATAGAAGCTATGAAATCCAATATTATCTAACGATTCGTGCTTGGAATTGAAACCTGTTTCGTAAACCCTACAAATGGTATTTGAATCGTATTTAATTCACTAAGATTCTAATACTTGGAAAACTCTTTTCATATGCCACAAACATGATTTATTGGGTCCACTATTGCTAGTTCTAACAGAATGAAACTTTGTGACGGAGCCAATTGTTTGAATGCCTTATCTTCTTTCTTGCAGCAACCCTTGTCATTGGCACCACCGCCTCCTGTGGTGGTGGAAGAGCCAGTGCTCAACCATCACCCCCTATGGAGTTGTGATAGGGTCCTGACCCTACCCTTCTCCCCACCTTTTCCCAAGACAGACCAAGCAGGTTGCCGGCAGGCCGTCTGCAAGCCGTTCTTGATCCTTTGACCTATGCAACATTGCATCGTGCCCTTCACCACCTTCTCTTTTGCACCTAATAGGTTCTGTCATAGTCACCAGTTGTAGCTAGGAAGGCTTTTCAAAATAAGGCATCTTGGGTTCAGGTCAAGCCTTATCCCTTATCCTGAACCAAACCCTAGAATTTGGTTAGGGTTTAGCCTTGGCTTCATGAACTTGAAATCTACTCCATTAATAAATCTAGGACTCATTTATTTCTTACACCTTTTTTTAATTTCGTTAGGGCTTTACATGATTAATAATTAGGTCGACTCTTTCTTCCTATTGGATTTAGGGTTTCTATCTTTTAACTTGTTTAGCTCTTCTTTGATTCCTAGACCCCCTATTTTTGGGGATTTGTAATAGACCTTTGAATCTAGAAGATGTCTAGATACATTATTTCTAGGTTCTTATTTAATTATTCATTTCATGCATCATTTGTGAGTTGATATTGGTATCATTTAATTACTACTTATCATTTAGATTGTAAGGGATTGTCTTCTCCTAAATTAACTCTTTTATCTAATTAATTATTTTATTTTTATCTATGTGGTCATTCCATTACGAGGGCCATATTAGTTGACACTCTTATTTCATTTTAGTATGTATATTTTTGGTTCTCTATTATTTAATGAAAATTTATTTATGTTACTTTGTGTTAATTAATTATGGCACTTACATTTTGTAAATGTTATTAATAATTTAAAGGGCCCTAGTCATTATTATCGGACTTTTATTTTCACGAAATCTTTAATTCCTTAAGGGGATTAATTTAACTTTAACACCTAGGTGGACCATAGTAAATTATCAACCTTATACAATTATTATCAAATTAATAATAATTTTGATTTTGTTCTATTATTTGATGTCTTTGAGTTATCTTAATTTTTTTTATTAAATTAAGTTCTTACATTAAATCCTTAATTAAATCAAGCATGAATGTCTTTATTTTCTTAGTGTATTGCTCCCTCATAGCCCTTTTGGCCAGACCCTAGTTAATGAAATTTTTAGCTTAGTGCACCTGACGCATAGTAGATGTCATCAAGCTAGCGCATGTGACAGATCCCCTTGCAAGTTGAGTGCATTAGGTGATGTATCGATCCAATGTTTCTATTTCAACCTTGTAGTTAGTAACCTTAAAAATAAAAATAAAAATTGTGTGTGTTTTTCCCTAATTTTGGGCATGATAGAAATGACCGCATTCTACTGGTGGTGTGCCCTAGCCCATGCTTTATCTCCATTATTTGATGTTATTGGTGCTTGTGCTCAAAGATATCGATTCAATGTTTTGAAATGTTTGGATCAGTTTGGTCGTGACTGTTCCTCTACACATTAAGGAAATATATCTGTCTAATGATTATATGTAACGTTGAATGGATTAAATGTTTTATTCTTGGTAGAAGTGAATGGAAGGAATAGTTTTGGTGTTAGGTTTCATTTATTATTGAATTAAATGGTTTCCAAGATGTGTTGAGGACTTTTCTCCTTGTTTAATGTTAACTGTTCCTGCACAATCCACTCATACAACAGTGAAATGCTATGTGATTGACAATTTCATACAACTGGTCGTTTGGTGTGTATTAAACATAATAGAATTTTTAGCATATTATTATTAAAATTTACAAAACTGAACCAATGGCATGTTTACAACAAATTTTTAAATTTTAATAATAATATGCTGAAAATTCTATTATGTTTAATACACGCCAAAGGACCAGTCCCAACAGTTCTTAAACATACTTTAACTGATATGATGAATTGTTAATAAAAGTCTAATTCTGTAGACTGCTAGCACGAAGGAAGATTTGACCTGGCCAAATCTTCCTTGTACCACACAAAAAACTATGTGATAACTATGTCTACTCCAACCTTAATTGTTTAAGAATTCATCATATTAGATAAAGTATGTTTAAGAATTGTTGGGAGTTCTATTAGACCTTTTTTGTAAACATGCCATTGGTTTTGAAATATTTGGATTCAACTGGCATGGCCATTGTATATTAGACCTTTATTAACAATTCATCATATCAGATAAAGTATGTTTAAGAATTGTTGGGACTAGTCCTTTGGCATACTGGATTTAATTCATAAATGGATTTAATTTTATTTTGTATGAGAAATTTTGGGAGTTGCATGAGAAGTTTTAGTGTCTAAACACTCAACTAATCCCTCTAATTGATTAGGAGTGGTTGGGGAAGTTGAGAGGAAAGTTTTCAAACACTCATATTCCCTTATTAAATGCTTTGGAGACTACTAGTTTGACTGTCCATGCATTACCAGTGACTGAGATTCATTAAAGAATACAAAACCCTTCATTTTGGGGTTATTGTGTGTGGATTCAAATGTAGGTTTGATTTGGTTAATGTTTAGAAGAGATAAATAAAGTATTTAAATACAATATTACATGTTTGGAGAGGTTTGAGAGGCACTTATCATGACTGTACCCTCAAAAACAACAACATAGACTAGTTTTACTAAGTTTCCTTTCTCTATTTTGGGGTTTCTTTTCTCTGGCGTAGGGGTACAGTTAGAGGGTTCATTGAAAAAATTATCCTTTGAATGGTTACTATGAATATGAATGATTTGATATAGAATATTTCTCATTTTACTTGAAGTTTGGAATAGTTTGTGCAAGGGTGAAAGTACTTTGGATCATTTTGGTCATGATTGTTCCTCTGCACAGTGAGGAAATGTAACTATCTAATGATTATATGTAATGTTGAATGGATTAAATGCTTTATTATTGGTAGAAGTGAGTGGAAGGAATAGTGTTGGTGTTAGGTTTTATTAATTATTGAATTCAATGGTTTCCAAGATGTGTTGAGGAGTTTCTCCTTGTTTAATGTTAACTATTCCTGAACAATCCACTCATACGACAGTGAAGTTACAAAACTGAACCAATGGCATGTTTACAACAAGGAAATAGAATGATAATAACATGCTAAAAATTCTATTCTATTTAATACATGCCAAAGGACCAGTCCCAATAATTCTTAAACATACTAGTTATCTGAGATGATGAATTGTTAATAAAGGTATGATTTTGTAGACTACTAGCATGAAGGAAGATTTGACCTAGCCAAATATTTCTTGTACCACACAAAAAAATGTGTGATAACTATGTCTACTCCAACATTAATTATTTAAGAATTCATCATATCAGATAGAATATGTTTAAGAATTGTTGGGAGTTCTATTAGACCTTTGTTGTAAATATGCCATTGGTTTTCAAATGTTTGGATTCATGTTTGTTGATATTACTGGCACATTTAATGATGCCATTGTATATTACTGAGATGCTCATTGAAATGACCACATTCTACTAGTGTAGTGCCCTAGCCCATGCTTTAACTCCATTATTTGATGTTATTGGTGCTTGTGCTCAAGCATATCCATTTTTTTGAAATGTTGATTGTGGTTATCAAATGGACAGCCTGTGAGCTTCTAGCTAGGTGCCATTTTTATTGATAGCTTAGGGCATCAAATGTATTGTATCATTGATAGTTGAGATTTTGTTAAAAGGAAATAGGATAAAGAATGATTTTGATTTATTTTCTCTATTTTGATCCCTAAGTGGCTTACAACCCTAGAGAAGTATATGCAGATTTACAGATGCAGTTGCAAGATACATAACAGCCGATAATTCAAAAGAAATCCATGGATCCAATTTGAATAGAAATTAATACAAAGAAATATGGTCCTCTAATGGCCCAATCATCTAGAACTTGACTGTCCCCTCAACTAGTGACCCTTCAAAACCAGGTTATCATGCAATCAGTGAGTGATCCTTCAATCTCCTAGTCTTCCCTACATCCAAACATATTGGAAATACACAATACAATGATAACAAGTCTTTCACAATCCCCCTTCCCTCAAGGAACACTATCAACTATCCCTTTCACATAGCATTTCACTGTTGTATGAGTGGATTGTGCAGGAACAGTTATCATTAAAAAAGGAGGAAACTCCTCAACACATCTTGGAAACCATTGAAAGGGCAAGAAATCAATTTGGAGACCTTTGTTGTAAACATGCCATTAGTTTAGTGTTGTAATTTTATTTTTTTTGTGTTAAATGCATTTAAATGGAACAATAAGCATAGTAATAATATGCTTAATCTATTAGTAGTTGGTAGATTAAATGTACATAACACCTTTATCAGTTTAGCATGTTATTATAAGATACTAAAAAAGACCTACTATTTGTCAGAGAAATATTCACTATCCCCCACAATGAAGATAGTGAAGATTGAACTCCTGCCCCACAATAAAGAACATTGCAATAAGAATAAGATATAATATAGTGTTAGAGTAAACTTTTAACAAAGACATGTAATGATTATGTTAATGATCTAAAAGGCTACAAATATAGGAATTGAAAAAGAAGATAGTGCCAAGAAACATTTTCACAAATATGAAACGTGAGGAAAGTAATAAAAATTAACAATGCCAAGATTCACATCATTAAATTTCACCCGTGGATGAGTTTCTACAGTGGATCGCCCACATCAAAAATATGTTGAGTTGCATTTGAGCTGTAACTAAGAGTGTCATATAGAACAAACCCTAAACTTTGAAAGCATTTTCTAGATTGGCAATTCAAAATTAAATCTAAGAAAGCATCAGTAAGTGAAATAAACTATAGACATCAACATCAACATCATCATAATCATTAGACATAAATTATAGACATCAACATCAACATAATCATAATCATTTGGAGGGTATTTTTTTTGGATAGTACTATATTTCTTGAAAGTTTTTGTCATGCTTCTAAACTTTAAAGACATATTTTATGGCTTAATGATAATATAGATTAGTGTTTTGTTTTCTGATGTAAAATCTTTTCAATATAATCATGGAATGTTGTTGATAATTCATGGTCTTGAAGAAAATTTTCTTCTATTTGATGTATCTTGAATTCATTGAGTTTTAGTACAGGTGAATTGGCTAGATTGAATAATTTTCAGAGTTAAATTTTTATTTACCTATGTAAGCTTCACATTCATTCATTCTTTGTTTTGATTCTCCAATCTTGACGTTGTTTCTCAATGTGATATAGACTGACCACGAGATGGTTTAGTTGGTCCTCTCTTTATGTTCAATCATTTATGTTCTTCATGGTGTAAGTGTCAATATGTTATAATCCAACCAGCATGTCATACCCCCACTTCTGACAAACCTTGCATCCAAAGACTTGGGTGATTAGCATACACAAATAATGATTACCCTTAAGAAACAATGATCATTAACATTCATTAATGGTAGGCGGTGATTCTTTGGTAATAAAGGCATTGACATCATTCATCATCTTAACCAAGTCATGGGTGGTGATCCTTGAAATGGCACAATTAGTAAAAGGAAATAACAACATAACATAATTTGGAGTGAGGAAGAAGGAAAATTGGAAAAAAAAATATGGAATAATCAGGTTGGAATTGGAGAATAATTTAGAAATAAACTTGAATTAGAAAAAAGCCTGTATGCACCCTAAAATGGTCACCTAGACTTTGGGCCCCATTTATTCAATTTGTCAAATATCAATTTTCTGAATCAATGTTTTGCAATATTCAAATCAATTTCCTTGATCAAATCATAACTATTTCAATTATTTCAATAATCTCCTAAGGTTTAATCATGTCATCAATAATTTTATTTAATTAAAAGAAATAAATCCCTTTTAAATAAATAAAATAATGTTATTTAATTGAAATTAATATTCCTTAAATGAAATGATGTTATTTAATTAAAATCCATTTTTAATTAAATGATTTTATCTTATTTAATTAATATTCATCTTTAAATTATATAATCTTATTTTATTTTATTAAAAGAGATATTATTCTTTTTAAATAAATAAAATATCTTCTCAAAAGATCTTTTGTGATGGAAAAGGAAATAAATCAAATAAAAATAAAACAAAAATCTTTTTCTTGATTCTTTCAATAAATTTTATTTAATTAAAAGAAATATTCTCTCTTAAATAAATAAAATAACCTTATTTAATTGAAAGAGATATCTTTTAAATGAAATAAAATCTTTTTTAATTAAATGATTTTATCTTATTTAGAATAATATCTCTCTTTTAATTAAATAATGTTATCTTATTTAATTAATAGAGAATCATTCTTTTAAATAAATAAAAAATCCTCTTAAAGCTCTTTTGTGATGAAAAAGGGAAATAAAAATAAATAAAATAAAGAAAATCCCTTTTCTCTCCACACTTTCTAAAAACTGAGCTTTATTTCCTCTTTTTGGATTTATCCCACATTGCTCTTGGATTTGCATTCAATTCCTCAAATTCTCATATAAGGAGCCCTCTCCTTCTCAATTAGCATCCTAGAATTTTCATGTTATTGTTATGCTGCAGGTTTGGAGAGCAATTTTGGAAGAAGCTTTTGAGCACATTTGGAGCTTGGATATTTGAGACTTCTTTCTTCTTGTCTTCTTCTCTCATGCCTCATGGCAATCCGTAGTTTAGATTAATATTGCAGTCACATAATAGTTTAAATTTATGTTTCCTTTCATTGTTCTAGCTTAATCCACATAGCATAATTAGCAAGAACTTGTAATACTTTCATCTCAATAGAGTAGTTTATTTCTTGCATGTCAATCATCTAGATTAGTTTCATTTACATGCAATAACTTGAAGATCAATGGAGATTAGCACTCTTGCTTCTCATCCTTGAATCTCTCGTTTCTTGGTGTACTTGCATGGGTTTAACAAGGTTAATCTGAGGGCCTCATAATACAACCCCTGCACTCCACGAATAAAGAGCTGTGAATCGATATTTGAGAACTCATTATTGAGTCTTCTTGAATGCAAGGATTCACAAAAGTGTGACCATTTTCTATCACACATTTTTGGCGCCCACCGTGGGGCAGAAAAGATCAATTTCTGGCCTCATTCTTGATTGTTTTTCAATTTTAGCATTGGTTCCAGGTCTTGTACGGTCATTTACAGCTTTGAAACCCTATAATATAATAATGGATGGATATTGTGATGAATCTTCTTTCTCATGTTTTTTGTTTGGTTCATTTTTATAAAAAAATGAATAAATTATGATCATTTTGGTGAAAGTGGGTATTTGCAGATTTGAGATTCTCTGAATACAGTCAGATTGAAACATCTAGTACGGACAAATTATAAAGAATCAAGAACTCTAAAAATATTTTTTAGAAAGATAAATGACTTAGCTTTCATTTTCTTTTGGTTTGAGTCATTTTTATTTATATTTGTGAAAGTTATGGGCATTGGAGTGAAAACTAGTTTTTAACAATCTGTATTGGAGTTGTAGGTAATGATTTATTTTTAGAAAATGATTTATGAATGAGAAAAATAAATGGCTTACATATTTGGAAACTAGATTCATTAATAGTTTCTATGAAACTGGTTTGGTTTCATTTGGATTCTTTTTGAGAAAGATATGTGATTCCCTAGGCAGGGTTTGGTGTTTTAAATCTGATTTATGACAGAAAAATTGCAGTCTGAAAAGATTATTGGTTGAGGAACCAAATGGAATCATAAGACCTTGTAATTTTTGGAAATGGTAGTTCTTGATGTTGGCTAAAAACTTCATTCTTTCCAGAAATTTTAATATTGTGATTTTATGGGTCAAATAAATCAATCTTTAAAGACTGTCTTGAAGACAGCAATGCTAAATCAAACTCCTAACAATTGATTTTCATATCTAACCATCTTAGGGTTTTTTTTTCGGATGTGTGCTAAATTCTGGATTGTATATCTTTGGACCTAAGGTGAGTTACTAAAATCTCTATAACACTTGGTTTGGGATTAAAAATGAACCTCTCATGTTTTTGGCTTGAGTGTTACACGCTTTCATAGAACACATTTTCTTTTATGCTCTTAATGGAAAATAAACAAACATAGATTTGCTTTCATAGAAGTTTGTGTTTAAGTGCATGCATGTCTTTTAAACATTAAATAATTCTTGGTTTCAAATATCAAAACAGTCTTATTGATTAGCAGTCTTAGATTACTTGTGATTGATCTAGATTGCTATTTTGGGTTATTGGACTCGCTAATCCGCCGGCCCCTCATTTCCGCCCTGTGGTTGCAATCTCAGCGCCACATTAAAGGGGAGGGGTCTATAGGAAATAAGCGTTAATTGTTCCACTAGGCAACCCTTCTGTGCTTTCTGGAACTCACTTGTTTTCTAGGTTGTGGACTCGTTTGTAGCTTGTGTGAGGTGTTAAGTGTTCCACCTTGTGGACTCACCTCATCTTTGCTCTAAGCGTTAAGTGTTCCACCTTTAGTGCTTTTCAATACTTTTTGATAGAGAATTACTTACTTTTTCATTTTTAGAAGGCCTGCTTGGGGATTTCATCACCTCAAGGGATGACCTTAACTCCCGTGTTCCGGCAGAGTATAAATATCGGGAGGTGAATCCAAAGACACCTCTCTTGGGAATGAGTTAGATTTCACTCTTGGCTAAGCCTCAAAGAACTTTATACCTTTGAGAAGTGAAGGAGGAGATTTGGGTTACCGTCTCCCCCCGGTCGTGTGATTTCTAATTCTTCTCATCTACGGATTTGTGCCTCACGTACCTTGTGTATATCAAGGACACCCTTTAGAAAATCCATGTATATCCTTCTAGATAGCTTGCTAGGATGTTGTTGTGTTCTATGTGCCTGCTAAAATATTTTCAAGAACATACACAAGTAGAATCTATAAGGAGTAGCATACTAAGTCACTTGATTGTTCGTGTGCAAGGTTGCTTTGCCCCTTGTTCATTGTTTGAAGATAATTGCTTTCTTGAACTCCTTGATTGCTGTCTTATGTGCCTGATCAATGATAAAAATCTATTGATGTACTTGATCTTTTAAAATGAACACAAAACCTGAGTTCCTGAGTTGAAGCACCAACCTTTTTTATATAGCTTGCTCGAGCTTCTACCCTGTTGTCACCTTGGGAATAATTGTCAAGTTAGAGGACTATTCTTGTTGAGAAAGAACATCTCTAGAATTGTTAGCTACATTCTTGGAGAATTTTAGTGCTCTTTTGTCCAAACCATTGCCATCAAATTAAATTTCAATTATATTTTGGCCTAGTCCAACCTCCTGATTCAAAAGTGCAAGGGTAGTCACCCTTTGATTTGAGGCACCTCTTTGACAGTGTTGGTAACGCCTTTCACAATTTCTATCTTACCATCTCTCTTTGGACATTAGAGAACTTTGATTATCCTAATTTGGTGTTGACATTTTGTGAGGCCATTTTATCACCAAGCGTCTTCAATTCTCAGTCTTCCTTGGTCAGTCTAGGTCAGATCTTAGGTGCTGTCATGTTGCTCAACATCCACATGAATGTTAATGGTATCAATTACACAAGATGACTCTTGGTCTTCTTCTTTCTTCCATTCTTCCCATGTTTTTCTTCTAAAGTCTTCTATACCTATGGGAAATTCTTCACTTCTTCTTGATTCTTTTCCTCTCACTATCTAGTCTATTTTCTTCTATTTCATCTCTTCTGTCACTTCCATGCTTGATTCTTCTTCTTCTAGAGCCATGAATTACGAATATCTTGATATGGAACCTCTTTTGAACATGGATGATCTTGAACTCATTTCTCAATTCGAAGAGTTTTGTTCCTCTAATAGTTGTTCTAAATATGGCAAAGGTGATAAACTTAAGATAAAAATAGAAAAAAGATTGAAGGAATCAGACGCCTTTGCTAGAATTATCAACATGATCCTATCACGACCTCCTTCTTCCAAAAGTCTTTCATCTTCTAAATCTTCCAAGTCATACCATGATTCTTCTAAACATTCTTCATATTCTAAGTCTTCTCATCATTCTTCATCTCCCAAATCTTATCATGACTATTCTAAAACTTATTCAAATTCCTCATTATCTAAGTCTTCTTCTTCCACTAGGTCTTCACCTTCCTCTTCTTCACGATCTCGTTCCTCTTCTACTTCTTCCAAGAGTCTTACTTCTCTTCACGAGACATACCATAATGAGCAATGGGATAATACTTGTGATACCTCTTCCATGAAGAGTGCCACACCCACATATGATGACTATGATGACTATTATGATGGCTATGATGATGAACCCTATAATGATACCTATGAAACCCCTATTCCTAAGAGTCCTCCTAGTCATGTCCTTGTGCTTACTGGAAATGGGTCATCATATTGGAAAGATCGTGATGGTGATCCATATGATTATGATTTTGAAAGAGACTTTGATGATTTCTGTGAACAATACCTTGATGATGATCCATCTATTACTGTTGAGGAGTATAAAATGCACCGTGCTGATTTGAAACATAAATCTTATAAGAATGTCTCCTCTAAAAATTCTCTTTCTAAAAATAAAGACAACACTCTCAAGCAAGATCATATTAATGTCAAACCTTTGTCTTGTGATGGTTCCTTTCCATCCCCTAATTCTTACAATATCCCTACATCTCCTAAAGTCACGAAGTCTTCCAAATCTTTCACAAATCCTTCATCCAATTCAAATTCTAATGCTTTCCATGCGGTTCCCTATAGTTATCCTCAAGGGCCACCTCTTAAAGATACTCACGCTAACCTTCACTTGGCTACAAATACTTCCAATAATTCTAAATCTAAAGAGCCTAAGTCTTTATGTGCTATAATGCCTACTTCAGCTAATCCTTCACCATCTCTGCCAAAGTCTTCCATACAACTCCAACCTGCTTCCTTGTCCTTAGAAGTGGTTTCATGTCAAGAGAACTCTAAAACCGATACAGAAAAGAATATAAAGAAAGATAAAGATCAAGAACCCTCCATGTCATCCACTCCTTTTCATGATGTTCTCTATCTGTGTCATGGTTCTTTTGATCCTTTACGTCCTTCCTCATTTATTCCACCATGTCTTAAGTCTTCTTTGAAGCAAGATCTAGCTACTACCCACACCATTGAGCTTATTGATAATGAAAATAACCTTACCACGCTTGCACTTTCCAAAGATGATACTTCCATTAAGGTTATTAAAAATGGTGTTGTTTCTTTCGATGTTAAGCCTATTCAAGAGATAAATTCTGCACTTGTGCTATCCAAAGATCCTTGTCAAGATCAAAGTCTTCCATCTTCTTATTCTACCATTCCATGTTCACTTCCGCTTTCTACTCTTCCTAAGTCTTCGCAAGCTTTGAATGATCCTATCAAACAAAATGCTCTTATTCAAGATGTTCAGGATCCTATTGAAAATTATAATGCTCACTCTGAAGATGTTGATATCCTTGCTTGTCATATAGATGCTGATGAACTTATTGATTATCCTTTTGCATCTTCCACTTCCATCCTTGGACCTCTTCCACCACTACTAAGGACTTCACGTCTTCCTTCCATATTGGGTCCTTATGTCCCTTCATTTTCCCCTCCTAACTCTCCTAATTCGTCATCTATCTTGGGTCCTTATGTCCCTCCATCTCCTATCTTTCCTCAAGATCAACATAGATGCATACCTTTGAATCCTTTTCATCCATCCACCCATCTACACCAGTCATATTATCCTTCTTCTTCCACATGTCCCAAGTCTTTTGGAAGTTGAATGTTCAATATAAGAAAAAGAAACAATACAAGAATCCATCAAAGAAAGAAGATCACCATATCTCCTCTAATTGACATGGGGGCATAAAGTCAAAAGAGATATCTAAGAAGAAAACTACAAGACAAGTATGGGTTCCAAAATCCATCATTCAAGATATTCTCTCTAAGTCATCAAAAGGAAATAAAAAGCCTAAGGCTATATGGATTCCAAAGTCTCTCTTGAAAGAGTCTAATGTTGAACAAAAATTAAAGTTGACATTCAAGCTTCCAAAGGCTTCCACTCCATCTTCTTCCAAAAACATTCTTTCATTCCATGCACCTAAACCGCAACCTCTGCTAAACATTTGTCATATTCCTTCACGTATTCCTTCATTCAAGTTTCCTCCATCCTCTCACCACCCTCCAAGGTGTGCGTCGATGTTGATCTTGCCTTCCTTTCCATCTACTCTTTCACAATCCTTCCATTCATTATTCTCTCACCTTCTATCATTTTTCCTCATTTGCATATTCCTCCTATCTTCCAACTCCACTCGCTTTACATAAAACTGTATCCTCCATTTTTCTCTTCCATCTTCCTTTCCCTATCAGCATCTTTGAGCATATAATTTTGAATCCTTGGCATATCATGGTTTATCCTTTCAAGGAGCATTATCTAAAAGCTTGCCTTCTTCCAAAAATTATAAAATTCAAAAAAAATAGAAAAAAGAGAAAAAAATGAAAAATTTGAAAATGCGCCTTGGTGAAAACCTGGAAACAGGTGCCTTGGTAGCCAAAGTAAAGAGAAATAAATTCATCCTATGGTGAAAACCACTCCCTTGTGGCACCTTGGATAAGTACCATGATGAAAACCTGGCAATCAGGCATCATGCGTAGTTCTTCTACATATCTCATCCATTCCATCTTCTCTCTTTGATCTTGACAAGGTTGATCTATACACGTACATTTGGCTATCTCGAGAGCAGTCTTATGATGATCCTGCTTTCATTTCTTTCATGTCTAGCCTTCATACCTATTTTCCTCCATTCATTCTAGCCTTTCACTATCCTTTCCCCCTTTGGTCTTGATCTAAAAAAAAAGAAAAAAGAGAGTAAAACACGATGCTATGAAGCCTCTTGACATGTCTACTCCTTTGGACTGCATATGTTCCTTCTTTCGCATTATGCCTTTCTGACTTATCCTATGCTGGCCTTTCATTGCTTGTCCAAATGTGCTTTCATGATAATTTTTCCCTAGCTTGGGTACTCTTGAGGAGTTTTTCTTTGAGGATTTCTTCCCTTCATTCTCCTTCATTCTTTTGTCTCCATCTCTTCCACCAGCTTGCTAATCCCTTTTTTCCTCCACCTTGCTAGACATTGGGACTACACAATGCGATCTTGCTTGGGAGTGTGATGCCCGTTCTGTTTGGGGGCATCCTTTGTATATAATTATTGATCTTGAAAAAATCCAAAAAATTGATATATTTTCTAAAAAATTCCAAAAAAATTCATATATGATGTTGAAAAAATACAAAAAAATCAAAAAAATTTATTAAAAAAAATAGAAAAAGTGCCTTGGTGAAAACTTGGAAACAGGCGCCTTGGTAGTGAAAATACAAAAAAAATTTATAAAAAGTCCTCAAAAAAAAAAAAAAAAAATTCTTCCAAGTGGTGAAAACCTAGAAATGGGCGCTACTTGAGACCTTTGCACCCCTATTTCTTAGCATGCGTCCTTGACACTTATCCTTTCTTCGCCATGCCTTGTCCTTGTCACCTTGGTTTGGAATTGGTCTTTGTCTTTATCTAGGGGGCATCAGTGTGTTAGCTTTGGTCTCTTGGATATGCTTGTCTTTAGGACACCTCGCAAATGGTGTTTTTCAACACCAACCCAATTGTGTTTCTCAACACAACCCCCGACATCGAGTGTTTTTCAACACTTATCAGTTTGGTCTTATCCAATTTGGTCATGTGATCTTACCAGCTAGCAAGCATTCGATCCTTATCCTCGGAACTCAGTATCAGTTTACACACTTAAATTTTTAAATGCAACACTTAATGCTTGAGATATGTCATGAAATTTTCTTTGGGTGCTGACTGTTATTGATTTTCGTTGAGTGCCTTTGTCTAATAAGTCTCTCCATGATGCATAGCTAGAGGACTTGGGGCATGGGGCACATTTTTATTTGCTTTCTGCTTGTGGGTGTGTTCTTGACTATCTTGAGTGTCTCTTGTTGTCTCCTTGACACACTTTGGAGATTTAAGACATCATCCTTGACTATTTTTGCACAACCGTTCTCATGGTCATCCCGGCATTTATGCCTTCATGCGAGCATGGTTTTGCTACATTAAATTGGGTAAGCTAACATTGCAGTCATCTTGACCTTTATGTCTTTGATGCTCATGTTAGAATCTTTCCACATTCCTGATATAAATCACATTCATATCTTCATAGTTGCGTTTGTGACTAGTGTTGATTGTGTGATCGTCCGATGTCCGGTAATAATGGCCCTATGATGAAAATAAGTTCTCTTATATTCTCTAATGAATGATGAACACAAAAATCCCATGTTACCCTATTGCAAGTACACCTTTGCATTTTCATGTAGCTTGCATCATTTAGACTTCATGTTAAATTTGCACTTTTAGGCTGCATTATGAGTTTGAGAGGGTTTCCTTCATCTTTCTTGTGGACTTTTTATCAACTATGATCACATTCTTCATTTCCTTATCTTCTTTCGTGATCTCAATCGAAATTCCCAATCTTAAACAGTTGATTGATTTTGATGCATCCTCTTTCTCAAGGCAATTTCTCTTTCTTTTCTCCATTTCTTTCCATTTCTCCCAAACTTCTATCTTCCATTCACCTTCACCCCACTTCTTGTCTTCTAATTCAACCTACGGGCATAATTTTCTTGCTGATCTACCTTGGTTCTATGATTCTTATATTTTTCATTTTACATCAAGAACCTTATCTTTAGTTCGATTTGATCCAATTTATCAATTTACTGTTTCTCCTCTATCTCATTTCGATTTTGATCACGAGGGGGCAATACCTACCAAACTTCAATGCTTGATTCAGCTTTATCAAATTTATCGATTGCTTCTCTTGGGGCAACCTTGCTTGAGATTCTTATCTCTTATTTGAGACTTGACAATTACCTATTCACAGGTGTTGGCCTTGTCTTTTTCATTCTGTTTATCTATGTCCTGATGTGTTCCCATCCGTCGAACACACATCTGGGTTGTTTTGTGATCCCAAATCGATCTCACACTTCAATTCCATTCTTTGACTGCATGTGATCCTGAGTCGACCTCACATTAGTCAAAGAGGGGCAAATGTATGCACTATAAATTGGTCGCCTAGACTTTGGGCCCCATTTATTCAATTTGTCAAATATCAATTTTCTGAATCAATGTTTTGCAATATTCAAATCAATTTCCTTGATCAAATCATAACTATTTCAATCATTTCAATAATCTCCTAAGGTTTAATCATGTCATCAATAATTTTATTTAATTAAAAGAAATAAATCCCTTTTAAATAAATAAAATAATGTTATTTAATTGAAATTAATATTCCTTAAATGAAATGATGTTATTTAATTAAAATCCATTTTTAATTAAATGTTTTTATCTTATTTAATTAATATTCATCTTTAAATTATATAATCTTATTTTATTTTATTAAAAGAGATATTATTCTTTTTAAATAAATAAAATATCTTCTCAAAAGATCTTTTGTGATGGAAAAGGAAATAAATCAAATAAAAATAAAACAAAAATCCTTTTCTTGATTCTTTCAATAAATTTTATTTAATTAAAAGAAATATTCTCTCTTAAATAAATAAAATAACCTTATTTAATTGAAAGAGATATCTTTTAAATGAAATAAAATCTTTTTTAATTAAATGATTTTATCTTATTTAGAATAATATATCTCTTTTAATTAAATAATGTTATCTTATTTAATTAATAGAGAATCATTCTTTTAAATAAATAAAAAATCCTCTTAAAGCTCTTTTGTGATGAAAAAGGGAAATAAAAATAAATAAAATAAAGAAAATCCCTTTTCTCTCCACACTTTCTAAAAACTGAGCTTTATTTCCTCTTTTTGGATTTATCCCACATTGCTCTTGGATTTGCATTCAATTCCTCAAATTCTCATATAAGGAGCCCTCTCCTTCTCAATTAGCATCCTAGAATTTTCATGTTATTGTTATGCTGCAGGTTTGGAGAGCAATTTTGGAAGAAGCTTTTGAGCACATTTGGAGCTTGGATATTTGAGACTTCTTTCTTCTTGTCTTCTTCTCTCATGCCTCATGGCAATCCGTAGTTTAGATTAATATTGCATTCACATAATAGTTTAAATTTATGTTTCCTTTCATTGTTCTAGCTTAATCCACATAGCATAATTAGCAAGAACTTGTAATACTTTCATCTCAATAGAGTAGTTTATTTCTTGCATGTCAATCATCTAGATTAGTTTCATTTACATGCAATAACTTGAAGATCAATGGAGATTAGCACTCTTGCTTCTCATCCTTGAATCTCTCATTTCTTGGTGTACTTGCATGGGTTTAACAAGGTTAATCTGAGGGCCTCATAATACAACCCCTGCACTCCACGAATAGAGAGCTGTGAATCGATATTTGAGAACTCATTATTGAGTCTTCTTGAATGCAAGGATTCATAGAAGTGTGACCATTTTCTATCACACAAAGCCAAGTTATATGTTTCTTTGTTTGAGGTTGGGTTTTAGTTCTACTTTTGTTTGACTTGGGTTCCTTTTGTAGGAACTTGGGTTCTTGGGCCAATCTCGGGTGCACCTGCAGTATTATAAATATGATACATGAAGTATTTTATTCATAATTTTATAGGCTAACTCATTATTATGGTAACATGGGTATGACCACACTCCATGCCTAATGGTACCCGACATGGAGTGTAGTTCAAATGAAGTTGAACCAAATGCTAACCGTGATGGCTATGATCATTATGAAGATAAATATGAATATTAAATCTAAAATATGGGTTGTAATTTTAATTTTCATTGTGAGTTAAGAAACTATAGATTCAAGTTGACTCATTCTATGTTGTAGTATATTTGTTCCCTAGATCTACCATATTATATATGTGTAGTCTATAAGGGACATCTTCTGCTCATCCATGTATCAGAGCTTGGTAAGAGTTCTTAGGAGAAAGACAAGATGTTAGTGGGAGATGGAGACCCTATATAAGGAACAATCTTATTGAGCTTCACTTTGTTTCAAGAATAGTTTTATATTCTATAATAAATAGGGCCAACCACATGAAGGTGGAAGCTCATTTGCCCCCCCCCCCCCCCACCCCCTAACATCACTCTAAATTCCATGTTAACATCTAACATTCATTCATTATTTTATCCATTAATAAAATGTAACATTCATTAATTATCACACAATAACATTCATTAACATTCATTAACACATTAATAAAATGTAACATTCATTAATTATCACATGATAACATTCATTAACACATTATAAAATTTATGAACATTCAATACCACAAATTAAATTCATTGGCATATTAAAATCAATCATTATCAATTAAGGTGCATAGATGACAATCATTTCTTTTTTTTCTTTTGATTTCTAGTTTTTAAGAATTAATCGCTAAGAGGAGCATCGATATCACCATGATCATCTCCCCTCTCATTAGATCTAAATGCACACCTAGTTCTTTGTTGATGCAAAGGGGGGTCATCTACAATAACATATAAAAGGGTTAAATTAAAAATATTAAAAACATTTTAAAGTATTTCAATACTTTAAAGGCCATAACCGTATAGCTCTTTGCCTGATCTAGTCACATCATCAACATCAAGGTTAGTTTTTCTGGCCTCGGCCTCAACCTCAACCTACTCATTAACAACAGCCTCTACACTCTCTACAGCTGCAATACAAATTGTTACATTAATCCAAACACCAATTGTAATTAAATTTGTATTACTACACCAATCAATTTAAGATGTTTACTTGTATTACTCTGATGCACATCCTCATTGTCATCAACATGCATAGGTTGTGTACGGCCATAATCGATAGGCTGCATTTCAATTTCATACGCATTCATGTTATCATTGCTTTCTTACTTAAAACAAATTTACTCACTTTATGTTGGAACTTAACATCAAATAAACTAATTGGTAAATAATTAAATTTGAAATATCATCTATTTAGCTTACTTACCGCGATGGATCCATCAGTAGAACCTTGTGCACTTCTTATTATTTCTGCCATGGCTTTATAGCCTTGTTGGAAGCCAATTCTCTTGTCCTCTTTTGTGAGACTTATATTGAACTCCTCACTCTACATTTTGGCTTGGTATTGTCAAATTTTATTTTATTGTTTCATCAAAACAAAAAAGATTTCAAACTATAAATAAATATTATAAAGATCAAAGTATTATTTTCAGTGTTAAAAGCCATCTACATATTGTATTTTTCCTCATTTAATTCTGACAATATTAACACTTAAAAATCATGTAGCAAGTTTGGAATAACCGCCAGAGCCTAGCTTGTGTTTCCCATGCTTATGTAGTCTTACCTTTGTTGTCTTTGATGTGTCAGGAAATCTATGAAGAGATTGAAATATGTTAGTTCATATAAATATGAAGAGTATTTAGTACACAATTACATTCTTAACAGTATCACATACCTTCTTCTATTCTCTGGTGGTGTATTTACTTTTTTTATTTCAGTTTTCTCATTCGCATCTAGAATAAGAGATTTCCACTCTAAATCAAGAATGCAAGGGGGGTACTGGTAATTTGGGTTTTTGGTTAATGTACACCTGTACTGGTTCCTAATATGCCTCAAACATAACCTGGCTTTTTGAAGGAGCTTACCCTTCTCAAATGCACGAGGTCCAAAAAAGTTTGTCATACTCTCTACGAGAGCATTCTTTAACTTTTGATTTTGGGTTTTCCACCTTTTAAGAAAAAAAATAGTGTTAGATTCAAAAATGAAGTGAAATTACCTTTAATATAGTATAAGAAATGGATGTAATGATAACTATCCTAGCAATGATATGAAATCAAAATATTGGATTGGGGTTTTAGTTCGGATATGATGTTCCACCCTATATAGATGGTGGGCCTGAATATCTGCAAACACTCATCACTAAGTTTATCATAAAAAACATCATTCCCTGCAAAATAATCATGGGATCATTAGTCAAAGGATATAATAGTATAAAATCAGAATACAATAGATGTAAGCTTCTCATATTGAATGCAAGGTGTAATTAACATATGATTGTATATTAAATGAAAGGTCCAATCTTTAAAGTACCTAGAAGTTTTTCTATTTTCAAGGGAACTCCTTCTTTGTCACTCACAAGAAATATGCAATCCTTCACTATTCCCATACTAGGAATACTAGTACATCCAAGAAAATCACCATCAAGTGATGCATCCCCTCTTGTATAAATTGAATCCATTATGAAATGGCCCTAAGAAAGAAAACTTCAAGGGAAATAAACATATATATAATGATAGAGAAAATAAAATCTGTGTATGAGTAGGTGGTGCCATGGCATCTGTAGCCATGCTACATATTTCTGACATTGCAGGACGTAGTACATCTGAGCCTGCCATCGTATGAGGTGGTGATAGTAAATGATCATTGACACGTGCTAAAGAATAAGATTGTTAGAGCATAATAAAAGAAGTGATTATCATGGACAATATTGTTAGAGAATAAAAAAAAATATAGTCCAACATGTGATCTACCTGAACCAACTGTAGTACCCTCACCATGGTTGTGAGGATCAAAATTATGCAAAAAAAGTTGTAAAAGCAACACATCCGCTTATTTTTTAATGACATAAAAGACTAGTATAACATAAAAACTATTAAATTGAACTTTTGTTATAATTAAAAATTACATTAATACTTACTCTGTAATTTTGAGATAGGTGCATCAGTTTTGTTTCCCTCTTTTGTGACTCAGGAGTCAGAGGGAATATAGATGCCAATTCAACCACTCTTTTTCCAATTTTGAGGAGGCAAATTTTAATTGTAGAGGCCGGGTCATAACAAGTAGTGAAATCAATAGTTAGGTCCTCATCAAAGGACTCCTCTTTAGGGACTGTGGGTTCCTTTCCCTATCTCTACTGACCACCTATTTGTGACAACAATATTACTAACACTATTAGAATTAATCTGAAACAGTGATGAAAATAATATAATAAAAAAATTTATTTAACATTTTGCTTCTATCTAATTTGTAGTACAATAACAAAGAGGTTTACCTGCTGGGAAGAAGTGCATGCATGATCATCATTGTCCCATCTACGTGGTTGCTCCATATTGTGGCCCTGTGTTATTATTTAAAGTTAACCAATAATTAGAAAGGACTACATTAATAAATTTCATTAGAAGATGATGATGGAGATGAGGTGGATGGTGAGGAGACTCTCTAAATGTGACTAGCAAAAAAACTCAATTATTTAATGGTACATAGTATGTACCTACACCCCAATGATACTGACATCATTTGTATCTATGTGATTCAAATTGTAATCAATAAGCAGCTCTTCCCTTGCACTTATTAATTTTATTGCACATACAAATACATGATTTCCCTCGCATGCCTTAAATATGAAATTGGGTTGCTTAATAGTTGACAGAGGTCACGTGCTATTTATAAAACCTACAATATTCCCTAATCCTTTTGACCTTCCATCGATGTATATAGCCACTCTTACTTTTCTTATTGTCTTTTTGTTGAATATAATTTGTCGAGAGTGCATACCTATGCATACTTTTCTTCTATTGAGTAATTCACATTCAACTTTTTTAATCGTAACAAGGTCCAACATACTCCATCAATTCAATAACTTTTTTGTAAGAGACCTTTATGCCATCCATGGAAAATAGGCCCAAACCATGTGATGATGGTGCAATATGATATATATTGTCTTTAACACTAGAATTAGTTGTTGGAAAAATGGACAACACTCCCCTCGGGATTTGTGACATGGTTTAACAACCTCATATGTCTTCTATAAGTCTAGTGGTTGTATCAGGCATTAACAAGTCAATCTTTTGGTGCAACGACAACTACTACTTGTAACAAGTAGTATCAGAGCTTGGTCATAGGTTCAAATCCTTAAAACCCTCGGGTAATGCTAAGGGGGAGATTGTTGGAAAAATGGCCAGTGCTCCCCTCAGGATTCATGACATAGTTTAATAGCCTCTTGTGTCTTCTATAAGTCTAGTGGTTGTATTGGGCATTAACAGGTTGATCTTTTGGTGCAACAACAACTACTAATTGTAACATTAGTGTATATTGGAGGAAGTTCCTTGGGGACCCATTGTTTCTGTAGAATTTGGTACCTAGAGGGCACCTGGCTATCACCTTTACTCTCATCATCATAAGAACATGACTCCCCTTGAGAAAGGAAAAATTTCATGCATTTATTGAATTTCCTTCTAGCCTTTTAACCTCTAGTTGATCTTCCTAATTCAGACATACTACATGACTCACTTTCTTCACTCGAGGAAGACACATCTGACAAATACCTATTTTCTGCTACTTGCACTCCATCAAATGAGAGAGATAGCAAGTAGTGTGAGATATTTTTCAAATTTTGAAATACATTAATCTCTATAGGGTGTATTGACTGATCGAATAAGCTAGGATAGACAAGCTTGTCTATGCTCCTGATCCTCCACTAGGATCTTAGTGTCTCTCCACACCACTTCAGGTCTCAAGGCTTCCTTATTCTTCTAAGGAATTCCCTTGACCTACCTAACCTTCCCACCAAGTTTCACACTCCCATTCTTACACCTTCTTTCTTTGCCTTCACTCAACTAGCCTCTCACATAGGCTAAAAAGAGTCTTTTTGACTCCTAGCTTCTTACTATGCTTCAAAAAAGGAAATCAAGACTTTATATGTCTTTTCAAGACCAATTACACCTTCTCCATGCATTCTTGAGGTTTTGGAAGCACCCAATCTAGGGGTTCCTTTGGAAAATAGGGCTACTAGACTAGCCCAATTAGCCCTCCACCCGGATTTGTAGGAGCTTTTTGGCAAAACCCTTAGGGATTCAAAAACCCTAGTGTGAATAAAAATTTCTTAGAATGATCCCCTCTAAAGGATTTTTGGGGCCTCAGATACCCAAAAATTCATACAACATACTTGGTGAAATGTGAGGGTTTCAAGGGTTTTGAGGTCTTTGCAAGCTACTGGTCTTCTTCAAAGCATTCTGCACCTTATCAAACCTCCTTCTAGATTTAGGGCCTTCTCACATCCCTTAAGACTCCCTCAAAAGGGAAAGCCTTGACTCTTTTCCAATCTTCTGTTATAGCTTCTCAAACGCTGCTTGAACCTAGCCGAGTATGGCTATACTCGCCTAGGGCATCCTCAAACTATAGTTTGTTGTGCTCTTCCAGGGCCCTACATTTGAGTACAACACCATTAGGGTTTGTACTTCGGGAATTCACAATATCATGGCTTTTCTATGGTGGATACCAAAGATACAACCCTTTTACTCCATTGTCTCACAAACTAACAGTGGACTGTAAAACTGAGATAAAAACAAAACAAATAAACTATATACACCCAGAATGTAAATTAATTACAGAGGCATGAATAAGAACAACCACAAAAATGAAAAGAAAACACTAGATATCAACAATAGTTACTAAACACAAGGCTTCAAGCCATCAAAACTCTATCAAACATTGTTTTCAATATATATTCTTCTATGTGTCGTACACCTGTTCTTCATACAAACTTCCAACCTTGGTATTAGGGTTAAACAGACCTTATATAGTCTTTGTTTGAAATGTGTGCATCAATCTTAGGGCTTTTTAGCCACTTAGTTTTCTTAATTCTTATAAAGAGGAAAAGTTGTCTAGCAACTTTCAAAGTTGTTAGCAACTTTTGGGCAACTTATTAGTTGCTTGAGTAACTCTTTCTTACTCACAAAAGATCATTCTAAAAGAACACTTGTGCTCATAATATCATCTAACAACAATCTAGGACCAATAACCAAAAATTCAAACACTCCAAGTTGCATACATTCCTTGGAACAGTGTACTTGTACAAACTAGGAAAACTAGAGACTTCTAGGACTTGAACATTGCCTAGACACACCAAAATGGAGTCAAACCACATTATGACTCTTATTGCTACTTACATTGCATTAGACACACCAAAATTCAAAGGTGATGGCCCTCATAGAGGTGATCCTGCACCATACTTCCCCTCAACACAAGCTAAGGTATTTTGGGATCTAGGAGTGCTAGATCAATCCCAAACTTCTTGAACTGTCCTTCTTCAACCTAGGTGGCTTTAGATTCAAGTTGGTCCTTCCATTTAATTAGGTGTTCCATGTAGATGTGATGTCTAGTTGCCTTCTTTACTCTAGATTCAAGGATACTCTCTGCTTTAGCCGGTTCTTTCTTGGGCATGGCATTTGGATCAATGTCTTGGAGTACCTTAGGTGTATCCATTGCTTGCTGGTTAATATCACCTTTGAATTGAATCAAGTCTGTAACATTGAAAACTGATGAGATGGCCAAATCTGAAGGTAAATCCACCTTGTAAGCATTTTCTCCATACTTTGCTAAAACCTTGCAGGGGCCTACTCTCCTCATTTGCAGCTTAGTAGGCATGCCTTTTTTCATTCTTGCCTTATTAAGATGGACCATAACATAGTCCCCAATCTGAAACTGTACTTCCTTCCTCTTTTCATCCACTTTAGCTTTGATTCTTTGAGTAGAATCCATCATGGTTTTCTTCACTTGCTCTTGAACCTCTTTGATAGTTTGAGGGAAATCTTCATCTTGTCCACTCTTCAACTCCATGGAACCTAAATCCCTCAACTTACACACTCCTCTAGGGTGTCTCCCATAAAAAATCTCAAAAGGACTTCTTCCTGTGGTCCTGTTCACATTATCATTATATGCATATTCAGCCTGAGATATAACAAGATCCCAAGTCTACCCATACTCCTTTGTCAAACACCTTAGCAAGTTGCCAAGCATCCTGTTGATGACATTAGTTTGACCATCAGTTTGAGGATGGTATGCTGAACTGAAAGAGAGATTAGTTCCCAGCCTTTTCCATAAGGTTTGCCAAAAATGACCCATGAACTTGCTATCCCTGTCTAACACAATGCTCAAAGGAAGTCCATGAATCCTAACTATCTCTTTGAAGAAGAGATGTGCTACATAACTTGCATCATGAGTTGTCTTGCAAGGAATAAAGTGGCTCATTTTAGAGAACCTATCAACAACAACATAGATGCTATCCATACCTGATTTGGTTTTAGGGAGTCCAACCACAAAGTCCATGCTTATACACTCCCATGGCCTATTAGGAATTGGTAGAGGTTGATAAAGTCCAGCATTACTTGAACCTCCTTTTGCTCTTTGACATATCCCACATTGCTCAACATACCTCTTGACATCCCTTGCTAGCTTAGGCCAAAGGTAGTATCTCTATACTAACTCCAAAGTCTTATTTATGAAAAAATGACCACTTAGACTACCATTATGCTTCTCTTGGATTAGATTATCCCTCATGGATCCTCTAGGTACACAAAGCTAATTACCTTTAAACAACAACCCATTTTGAAGGGTGTAATCTGCAAACTCACCATGAAAGTTGTCCTCAAACTCTAGGCACACCTTGTAGGCTTGTGAGAAGTCTTCATCCTCCTCATATAGTTCTTTGAAACCTGTTATTCAAATGCTTTGCAGCTATACCTCTTGGACAATCAATAACTTCCTACTCAAGGCATCTACTACCTTGTTGAGCTGCCCTTTCTTATGCTTGATTGTGAAGGTAAAGGACTAGAGATATTCCATCTACTTCAAGTTCTTGTTACTAAGCTTTTCCTATGTGTTTATATAGCTTAAAGCCTGATTATCAATAAAGACAAAAAATTCTTTTGGCAAAAGATAATGCCTCTACTTTTTGAGAGATTGTACTAATGCATACAACTCCAAGTCATAAGCTGAATACTTCTTCTTTTCCTCATTGAGTTTCTCATTGAAGAATGCCACAAGCCTTCCTTCTTGACTTAAAACACCCCCTACTACTATACCACTTGCATCACATTCAATGGTAAACAATTTATCAAAAGTAGGTAAGAGTAGGATAGGTTTAGTGGCTACCTCTTGCTTCAATGTTTGGAATGCTTTCTCAGCTGCATCAGTCCATTTGAAATTAGTTTTCAACCCTCCTTTGATAGTGTCTAAAATTGGTGCACAAATCCCACTGAAGTTCCTAATGAACTTTCTATAAAATTGGGCTAAACCATGAAAACTTATAGCTTTTGTCCCTGTTTTTGGGGTAGACCAATTCAAGATTGCATCCACCTTGCTTGGGTCCATTTTCAAAGTACCTTTGGACACCACAAAGCCCAAATATATTAGCTCTTGTTGCATGAACTCACACTTTTCTAGATTGATGGCTAATTGCTCTTCATGTAGTTTCTTCATTACCAACCTTAAGTGTTCCAGGTGTTCTTCTTTTGTCTTGCTATAGATGAGTATATCATCTAGATACACCACCACAAATCTACATGTGAAGTCCTTCAAGACCTCATTCATTAACATCATGAAAGTGCTGGGGGCATTGGTAAGCCCAAATGGCATTACAAGCCATTCATACAATCCATCGGTGGTTTTGAAAGTGGTCTTCCACTCATCACCCTCCTTAATTCTGATTTTCTGATAACCACTCTTCAAATCCAGCTTTGTAAAATACATAGCACCTCCTAAGAAATCCATCAAATCCTCTATTCTTGGAATGGGAAACCTATACCAGATAGTAATCATATTGATAGCCCTTGAATCTGTGTAAAGCCTCCATTTTCCACCTTTCTTGGATGCTAGGACTACTGGAACTACACATGGACTTATACTCTTTTTAATCAGCCCTTGATCCAACAACTCTTGCACTTGCCTTGCTACTTCCTTGTTCTGATCTAGAGTTAGCTTGTAGGCTGCTTTATAGGGTAGAGAAGCACTGGGAACAAAGTCAATTTGATGACTTATTGCTCTTCTTGGAGGTAAGGTGGTAGGGGTTCCATCACTCAGAATGTCTCTGAATTCTTCTAACATTTGCTACACTTCCAATGGTAAATCTGCCTTCAACTTCTTGTCTGCCTCCTTTGGCTTTACCATAATAGCACACCCTATGGTCTCCTCATCCTGTAGAGCATGTAGGAACTCTTTACCACTGCTAAGCAACACACTAGGTGTCTTAGAAGTTCCCTCTTCATTCTCTATTATGGACTAAATTTTGAAAGTCCTTGCATCTTTCTTAAAAGAAATGGAGTTCTCCTCTCCATCATAGATCATCTTCCTGTCAAATTGCCAGGGTCTTCCCAATAGAAGATGGCATGCATCCATGGGTAAGACATCACAAAGAATTCTATCTTTGTAGCCTCCAATAGAAAACTCTACCCATGTCTACTCATTAACTAGCACACTCTATTCTTGGTTCAACCAAATTACCTTGTAGGGGTTAGCATGTGGAACCTTTGTGAGTTTTAGCTTCTTTACTGCTTCCTCTGCTATGATGTTATCTGTAGATCCTGAATCCACAATCACCTTGCAAACTTTGCCTTGTATCTTGCACTTGACTCTAAAAAGAGCCCTTCTTTGCTTTGGTTCACCTTGATTAGGCTACCTTATAAGCACCCTCCTGAACATAAGATTCTCTCCCATTTCTGATTCCAATTTGCTGACTTGATTAGTGCATGAGCTGTTTCTGTCCTCTTGGGTATAGGCTACCCTCTTCTCATTATGTGAGGTTTTCTAGTTTATCAGGACACCTATAGGTAGGGTGTCCAAGCTCTCCACACTGATAGCACTTCATAGTGGCAAAATAGGATCTGCTCCTTCCTGTTCCTCTTCCTCTACTTCCTTGAGAACCTCTTCCTCTACCATAAGATCCTCTTGTACTAATTTCTGAACTTTGTTCCAAAAGTCTGCTCTCACCTTGGTTTCTTGATTCAGCACCTCTACTAGAACCTCCTCTTTGACCCCCTCTAGAGTCTCTACCTTTTCCTCTATTCTTGGACTTAGGTTCTTTCTTTCTCCTTTGTTTTTCTTCAAGTTTTTGTGGCATATGCTGACAACCAAGTAAGGTAGTAGGAGTGAACAAACTCATCTCTTTTGCTATGCTCCATTTCAAGCCACTGAGGTACCTTGCAACTTTAATGCTTTCATCTTCTTGGACTCTAGATCTCAAGCTCAATTTGTGGAAGTCTTCCATATAGGTAGCTACATCCATCTCCTTCTGTCTAAGTGTCAACCTTTTCTTATGCTATTGTATTTCATAATCAACTGGCAGGTATGCTTCCCTAAGCTTTTTGACCATGGCTTTCCAATTAGAGATTGGATTCTTTCCCTCTTTCTCTCTTTCACCCTGCAAGTAGTTCCACCAAGTTAATGCTTGTCCTCTCAACCTAGATTTGGCCACTTTGACCTTCTGTGCCTCTGAGATCTCTTCACATTCAAAGTGATTCTCCATGCCTTCAATCCACTACATCACAAGCTCAGTATCCATCCTGCCAGTCAGTAATGGGACACCTTCAAGTGCCTTGCTTGTGATAGCCTTTATAGCTTTGAGAAACTGCTCATATTTTGTTGGAGGATTAGATGTGGGTACATCATCATCAAGAGTCTTCTCTTTCCCCTTAGCATCCTACTCCTCCATTTTCACATTCACCTTATCTACTTTTTCTTGGACATCATCCGAGAGTTGTTCCATCTGATACAACCTTTCTTGCAGCAGTCTGTTACCTTCCTCCTGATCTCCTACTTTCTTGGCAAGCTCTACATTGGTCACCATCTTTTGTTTTTAATATGATCCACTTGATTCTTCTGGTGGTTGAAACATCCACCTTTCACTTCCCAAGCCTTAAGAGGCTCTGATACCAATTTGATGGGATAAGCTAGAATAGACAAGCTTGTCTATGCTCCTGATCCTCCACTAGGATCTCAGTGTCTTTCCACACCACTATAGGTCTCTAGGCTTCCTTATTATTCTAAGGACTTCCCCTGACCTACCTAACCTTCCCACCAAGTTTCACACTCCCATTCTTACACCTTCTTGCTTTGCCTTCACTCAACTAGCCTCTCACATAGGCTAAAAAGGGTCTTTTTGACTCCTAGCTTCTTACTATGCTTAAAAAAAGGAAATAAAGACTTCATATGTCTTTTTAGGACCAATTACACCTTCTCCATGCATTCTTGAGGTTTTTGAAGTACCCGATCTAGGGGTTCCTTTGGAAAATAGGGCTACTAGACTAGCCCAATTAGCCCTCCACCCGGATTTGTAGGAGCTTTTGTGCAAAACCCTTAGGGATTCACCAACCCTAGTGTGAATAAAAATTTCTTAGAATGATCCCCTCTAAATTATTTTTGGTGCCTCGGATATCGAAAAAGCCGTACAATGTACTTGGCCAAATGTAAGGGTTTCATGGATTTTGAGGTCTTTGCAAGCTACTGGTCTTCTTCAGAGCCTTCTGCACCTTATCAAACCTCCTTCTTCTATATTTATGGCCTTCTTACATCCCTTAAGACTCCCTCAAAAGGGAAAGCCTTTACTCCTTTCCAATCTTCTATTATAGCTTCTCAAACGCTGCTTGAACCTAGTCAGGTATGGCTATACTCGCCTAGGGCATCCTCAAACTATAGTTTGCTGTGCTCTTCTAGGGCCCTGCATTTGATTAAAACACCATTAGGGTCTTTACTTTGGGAATCCATAGTACCATGGCTTTTCTACGGTGGATACCGGAGATTGAACCCTTTTACTCCATTGTCTCACAAACTAACAGTGGACTGTAAAACTGAAATAAAAACAAAACAAATAAACTATATACACCCAAAATGTAAATTAATTACAGAGGCATGAATAAGAACAATGACACAAATGAAAAGACAACACTAGATATCAACAATAGTTACTAAACACAAGGCTTCAAGCCATCAAAACTATGTCAAATACTATTTTCAATATATATTCTTCTCTGTGTCGTACACCTATTGTTCATACAAACTTCCAACCTCAGTATTAGGGTTAAAGAGACCTTATATAGTCTTTTTTTGAAATGTGTGCATCGGTCTTAGGGGCTTTTAGCCACTTAGTTTGCTTAATTCTTACAAAGAGGAAAAGTTGTCTAGCAACTTTCAAAGTTGTTAGCAACTTTTGGGCAACTTATTAGTTGCTTGAGTAACTCTTTCTTACTCACAAAAGACCATTCTAAAAGCACACTTATGCTCATAATATCATCTAACAACAATCTAGGACCAATAACCAAAAATTCAAACACTCCAAGTTGCATACATTCCTTGGAATAGTGTACTTGCACAAACTAGGAAAACTAGAGACTTCTAGGACTTGAACATTGCCTAGACACACCAAAATGGAGTCAAACCACATTATGACTCTTATTGCTACTTACATTGCATTAGACACACCAAAATTCAAAGGTGATGGCCCTCATAGAGGTTCTCCTGCACCTTTGACTTATACATGTTGATCCATGAGACTATGTGGGATGCTCGTGAAAGGGGTTCGGGTACCTACATATGTAATTCAATTATCTAATGTTAGCTAAAAAATTCATGATACATATACTCAAAACCACATAGTAAGTACATTAAAAACCATAAGCATCCCATATGAATTAAAAACATTAAAAGGTACATCACAAATTAATTAGATTAAGCATTAATCACATAACTACACATTTCTATCAAGAAATCAATATTAAATAGATTATGCAGTGATCACATAACTGTACATTTTATTTATGTCATTCATCTTCTTCTTCATCCAACTCATCACAATGATCATAGTATACCAAATTGAAACACTTCTATTATTGTAGTCTTCTACCTCAAACTCTTTCCTATTGTGGCAAGAAAGAAAGTTTGTAAATCAAAATAAAATATCATATATATTATACACAAAATATTATCCCTACAATGCATCAAATTTGACCAAGCACTACTAGGAGCTAGACCTAGCAACAAATGGACTTGTGATGATTTTCACAATAATACATTTTTTGCAGGGTATAAGGTCCCAGTAGTGCTTAGGCAAATTTGCATGGTGAAGGTTGTATATGTTGTGTGTGTGTGCGTGCATAAAAAAGGGGGCCTTTATCTTTGATATTAAAATGACAAATATGCCTATCTAATGCTTTTTGAGGGTGCAGGGAACAAAAAATGGAGGCAAGTTGTTGATTGAGGGTGTAGGGAACAACACCTGTCAATACCTTTATCGAATTGTAAATTTCAATTTTGAACCAATCTGTGAATATAGAACATGGATGTAATCTCAGAAAAAAAATAAATGTAGACATGACAAATTACTTATTTTGTTATTCTACATTACTTACTATTTGAGTGGACGTTCCACATGCAACTTGATCAATTCTTGTTTGATGCTTCAATTTTGTGTTCACTGTCCTGTAGAAGTACATAGTTTTGTATTTCCCCAATATGTTATTCAAAAAACAACAATAGAATAAAATACTTGTTGAGAAAGATCATCATAGGAGTATCAAATACTCAAGATCCAAAGGTAACTCAACATTATAAGATTCTTACATTCAACCTTCATCTCATGCACCTAATAAATAGGAGATAAAATACATGAAATTGAAAAATTACATTACAAAAAAATGAGCTAAAACTACCTACAAAAGTAGTACCCAATTTATATACAAAACATTTAACTAATGAATTGTGTTTTTCTTCTCATCTTCACTACCAAAATAATCACCCCTTTAATCTAGTTGCACTATGCAAGTCCAATTTAGCGACCATGTGCCTGTCATCCTCAATCAAGACTAAGGAACACTATAGAAAAATACATTGTCTAAATTGTCTACATTAAAAACAACTATACTGCAAGCTTCTATGAATAAGAAAATAAAATTTAAAACTCATTACTTGCAACTACAACATTTGAAAAAAGTTGAATTTTATTTATGCCTTGATGGATATCTATACCGTGTCATAAATATTCCATTTTGACATAGGATAAGAGCATATTGATAGAAGATAGATCCATTTTGTGCATAACCTAAAGTCATCGTATTCCATGAGAGTGCATCATTTGAGAAATTTTTTTTGAACATTTCAAAGGACTGGTCATTCTAAAATTAAATCATTATAACTTTCCCATTAATAATCACACATGGCACAAACTCTCTTCAAACTCACAATACATTGCATGTGTAGTACAAAACTCATGAGATTCTAAAGAAAGACTCACTCTTAATCAACCAAATCTTCCTTGTACCACACAAAAAATTGTGTGATAACTATGTCTACTCCAACCTTAATTGTTTAAGAATTCATCATATTAGATAAAGTATGTTTAAGAATTGTTGGGACTGGTCCTTTGGCATGTATTAAATAGAATATAATTTTCAGCATATTATTATCACTCTATTTCTTTGTTGTAAACATGCCATTGGTTCAGTTTTGTAAAAAAAAATTGTGTTAGATGCATTTATAATTATGTTCATTGTCTTCTGATTGTCTAAATGCTTCTTTATTTGTCAGCCAATTAATACATGCTAGTATATAAAGAATACAATTAGAAGATAATGAAGATTTCTCTAACAAAAATGAATACACTAAACTGAACCAATGGCATGTTTACAAAAATTATCATAACTCACAAGCAAAACTGAAACAATGGTATGTTTATAACTGATTAAGAGTGATGCCTTCTTTAGAATCTCATGACTTTTGTACTATGAATGCAATGTATTGTGAGTTTGAAGAGAGTTCGGGCCATATGTGATAGAACCTACTTTATCTAATATGGTACATTGTTAAACAAATTAAGGGTAGAGTAGTTATTACTTAGTTTTTTATGGGGGACAATGAAGATTTGTCTGACAAATAGCAGGTCTTCTTTAGTATTTCATGAATTTTTACCACATATATTGTTTCAACTCTTTGAATCTTGGAGAAGATGAATGGTGTAAGTTTAATAGATCAGAGTTGAATAGACCATGATGAGATGATACTTGATGTTAGGATCAGGGTGAAAATCCTAGTTGACGTGTATGCCATATGAATGGAGACAAGGTTAATTATTGATCAAAGATCATATGAAACTATGTAAACCACTTTTAGTAATAAAAAACGTAAATTTCATGTATATTGCCAGTCTCTGCCTTAGGGGTATAGTCAAAGGGTTCATTGACAAAATGATCCTTTGAATGGTTACTATGAATATGAATGATTTGATATAGCATATTTCTTGTTTTACTTGAAGTTTGGAATAGCTTGTGCAAGGGTGAAAGTACTTTTGATCAAGAAATGTAACTGTCTAATGATTATATGTAATGTTGAATGGATTAAATGTTTATTTTTGGTAGAAGTGAATGGAAGGGATAGTGTTGGTGTTAGATTTCATTTATTATTGAATTCAATGGTTTCCAAGATGTGTTGAGGAGTTTGCTCCTTGTTTAATGTTAACTGTTCCTCCACAATCCACTCATACAATAGTGAAATGCTATGTGGAAGGGATGGTTGATAGTGTTCCTTGAGGGAAGGGGGATTGTGAAAGACTTTTTATCATTGTATTGTGTATTTCCAATATGTTTGGATGCAGGGAAGACCAAGAGAATGAAGGATCACTCACTGATTGCATGATAACCCTATTTTGAAGGGTCACTGGTTGAGGAGACAGTCAAGGTCTGGATGATTGAGCCATTGGAGGACTGTATTTATTTATATTAATTGTAATTCAAATTGGATGCATAGATTTCTTGTGAATTATTGGCTGCTATGTATCCTGGAACTATGGAAGGAATAGTGATGGTGTTAGGTTTCATTTATTATTGAATTCAATGGTTTCCAAGATGTGTTGAGGAGTTTTCTCCTTGTTTAATGTTAACTATTGCTACACAATCCACTCATACAACTATGAAATGCTATGTGGATGGGATGGTTGATAGTGTTCCTTGAGGGAAGGGGGATTGTGAAAGACTTTTTATCATTGTATTGTGTATTTCCAATATGTTTGGATGTAGGGAAGACCAGGAGAATGAAGGATCACTCACTAATTGCATGATAACCTGGTTTTGAAGGGTCACTAGTTGAGGGGATAGTCAAGGTCTGCATAATTGGGCCATTGGAGGACCCTATTTCTTTGTATTAATTGCTATTCAAATTGGATGCATGGATTTCTTGTGAATTATCGGCTACTATGTATCCTGCAACTATGGAAGGAATAGTGTTGGTGTTAGGTTTCATTTATTATTGAATTCAATGGTTTCCAAGATGTGTTGAGGAGTTTGCTTCTTATTTAATGTTAACTGTTCCTGCACAATCCACTTATACAATAGTGAAATACTATGTGGAAGGGATGGTTGATAGTGTTCCTTGAGGGAAGGGGGATTGTGAAAGACTTGTTATCATTGTATTCACAAGGCTAGGGCACAACACCTGTGAAAGACTTGTTATCATTGGAGTACCAGTAATATCAACAAATGTGAATCCAAACATTTGAAAATAGTGAATCGATATCCTTGAGCACAAGTACCAATAACATCAAATGATAGAGATAAAGCACTAGGTAGGGAACGACGCCAGTAGAATGTGGTCATTTCAAAGAGCATTCATGATCAAATAAAATGCAATGCATTTGAAATTGAGGTCGAATATGATGCCAGAGGCTTGAAAGATGAAGAAATCACATACCTTCTCTCATGCTTAGCTTTCACTCATTTTCTCCCACTCCTTCTCTATGCAATTGAAATAAAAATGATAAGGCTGTTTCACTTTTTTTTTCATCTATACCCTAAAGCTGTCAGAATTCTGATGGTCAATTTAATAGCCATCGGAATACTGACACCATTGGGGCCTATTACAAAAAGGAAACACCAAATTCATTAAAAAAATTACCCATTGGAAGTTTCTGTCAAAATGTGGCCCCAAATGTAGTAGTGACATGTAAGGTACTAGATTCTTTACTGAAAAACAAAAATATTGATTTGGTTATTGAAGAGCTAATTATTTTCTTTTTAGAATTGTTGTCAAAGGGAGAGAGATTGCATGAAATATTCAAGATAAATGTAAAGGGAGAGAGACTAATTGAAGTAAGGGAGAGAAAATGAGAGAGAATACCAATACAGAGAGTATTGATGTTGTATAATGATTAAAATTATTAAATGTATAAGCTAGGCAGAGCTTACCGAGTTACAACATATTGACAGAGTTGTAGAATAGATGTTTGGTATTCTATGGAATATTTCATATTGTGTTGCCATCAATTCCAAAGGGAGAGATTAATAGACTACAACTGATTGAATATCTTAAAGGATAGATTGATAGACCTCAAAAGATAGTGATTGATGATCACCAAGCTACTAAGGTATATGTGACACATAAAATCAGTTATTGTATTGTCATTGACATCAACTAGTTTTGACTATACTTATCATGATAGTTACAAATATCAAAAGAAGGAAATAATGATGAAGGAATGAGATATCTACATGAAGATGAGATGTATGAGAAAGATATGGATATGGTATTCATTGGGTAACTTATTGATAATTCTATGACATTATGTTAGCATTTTTATTGTATTACATAATTTTTTTATGAATTGAAGATCAAGAATGAAAAAGTTTATGTGGTCAATAAATGAAGGACTTAGTATATACCAAGTTGAAAATAGTTTACACCAAGCAAATTCATGTATACTGAGTACAGTGTTAATCAACTTAGAAGTCACTGACACATCAAGGTATTGACCAAGTGAAAGAAATAAATGGAACATATGACTACCGACTAAAGATGATGAGTTGAACAATTATAGATGATTCTGAGGTTAAAGATAAAGTTTTTTATGATGATCAAATGGATGACAAAATTCAAGAATGATCAGATGATGGATAATTAAACGTATTACAAACACAAGTGTCGAGGAATGTTAAAGCCGCAAAATCAACGGTGAATATTAAGAGGCAAAATCTATGGCTGGAAATAAAATAGTTTATTATGTCTATAAAAGGAGACAAGTGATTCATAATTATGTATGGAATGCACATGAGAAGATTTCATTCATGCGAAGCTGAAACGGATTGAAGAAAGAATCGAGAAAATCTATAGAAAACATTGAGCATCAGAGGAAAGGAATTAACTGAGCATAACAGAGCTGGAGGATACAAAGGAATTGAATTGAATATATTGGTTAGAGGTATTTTGAGGTTATAATAAATTTGAAAATCTGCAAAGAAAGTTGCATTTAAATCAAATCATTACTGTGGCATTCTAACCATTACTACAGATAAATCTCTCAACCGAGTGAGACTTAACAGTCTTTATATTTCAATATGACATTCAATGAATGTTGATTGTTTTCTTTTTGACCTCATAGTGAATGTTTAGTCACAGAGAACTGTTAGTTATAAAACCTCTAGCTAGGTCACACCTTATAGTGTGTTATTGTAACCTTTAACAGGGTTGGCTCTTAATCGAGCTCACTTCAGAAAAGTGAAATTATTTTTGGGTTACCCGTCATAGGCAATTTTTTTCCCTAACATGGTTTCCATGTTAAACATTGAAGTTTTATATGTGTATGGATGTGTTGAATTTTTATTTTACTTTACACATTACTATAATTGGTTTGATTGGTATATGCACTAGTTAATTTACTGCTATTTAGTAATTGAAAAGAAAGGTACAGCTAAAGTTTTACCGAGTTGATTAAATTGTTTGAAAGATTTTTTTTATACATCAAGGAGTGTTTGGGACTATAGGATAACTGGACTTAACTGATTCACCCCCCTCTTAGTTATCTAACATTAGATACTCTCTGAAAAGTGAAAACAATCATCTGTAGCTTAAACCTGGCTCAAAAAATGAGCACCAAACTTTTGAACATGAATATTATAGACCAAATGCATTTTCTTGAAAAATTTATAAAAGTCCTCACACAACTTTATGTTGTGCATATCTTCTAAAATGACAGTGATGAGATCATAGTTATTTTGGGTCATCCTTGTAAACTGTTATAAATGATTCTATGCTTTGTGTATGCTTCCATATTTTGTAGACATATCCACAAATCACATTCAAAATCAATTTATGTATACCATTTTGATTGATGTTTAGACCCTATTCAAATTCCTTCAATGCGGCATATGCAACGGAAAAAAAATGTTGTAAAATATTGGGGGATTCATCTTTAGAAATTGAAGGAATCTTGCAACAAATTCAATTTGTGCATCTCCTACACTGCTGGGCATACCACAAGACCACCACTTTTGGGGTGTTCTATTAAAGAAGTTCATACACCTTATGTCAATTTCCACATTCTACAACATGTCTCCTAGAGAATTTCAAACTTATATAAATTCTCCCAATTATGCTTTAATCGATAGCCATACACTATTCGTAGACCACAAATTTTGGACACATTCCACTTTGTGTTCCTTTTACATACATTTCCAGTCCTTTCTGCTTGCAGATCGCATTCCCTAAAACAATTACCAATTATAATATCTAAAAGAATCATTATTTCTTTAAGGGCCCATTTGGTGCATGGAATTAACTTATCCAGAATAGGCCTATTCTAGAATAAGGACCTTTTCTCGAATTAATTATTTCTCAAAATGAAGGCTGGAATAATCTATTTTGCGTTTAGATGCCATAATGTGAAATTGGAATAAGAATTATTTTATTTTTTTAAATTTTAATTTTTAATTTTTAATTTTTGAATTTATCATTTTTGTTGCTGGATTTTTAATTAAAATATATATGTATTTTTAAATTTTATATTTTTAAATTAAAATATGTATTATTAACTTAAAAAAATAAGATTATAAAAAAAATTATTAAAAAGAAAATTATTAGAAAAAAATTATAAAAAATTTAAATTATTAAAAAAAATGTAAAAAAACACAAGATTAAAAAAAATAAGATTATAATTTCCCTAACCGTTCACGCACGAAGCCGAAAAACTTATACATTTTAATGTAATTTCGAATCCATAAAAAACTTATTCTTGGAATAAGTTTAATTCCAACTTTTTTTCAGAATTAACTAATGCAAGCATAAGGCCCAAAATGGGAATTAGTTTTCTAATTCGAAAATTCAAAAAACGGCCACAAACAATAAATTAGTTTATTCTTACATTCAATAATGCCTATTCCAGACAGCAAACTATATTTTAGTTTGAAACCTCAATATGAGCACATGCTAGTAGATAAGCCACTACCAAAGGCAACGAATTTCAACATCTTCTTGTAAGTTTCTATATTATTAACAACTCTTACATATTATGGATCTCCTACAATCATCTTAGTATCTCCTATTTCATCTGATACCAAACCACAAACCTTTTGCAATGCTTTTATGGGTGACATTCTTTTTTTTGTGGCTTCCAAAAGTCTTTTCAACAAATCTCTAGTGTGTAATATCTGCAAAATGGTAGCAATTGCAATTATTTTGAGCTAAGCGACCATATTTCATTTAGCGTTCCCTACTACTTGCATTTTCTTCCACATTGACTTGTTCCCCTATCGTTGATGCTTTAATGGATGCTCTGCTTCAAAAATTACGTTCACATGCATAGAATGGAGATGGAGAATGTTGTGGTATTTAGTTTTACACTCTTAGTTGTATTAGCTCTGAGATTCCCAAGCCATTCCAACCAAATCAAAAAACAAATTCACTGGTTCAATAATGCACCCTCTTGAACCCTAACAGCGTAAAGGACTATTAAAATATTTAATTATTTGCATTACATTTTATGAGCTCGTTACCTCACAACCTTCTACCCAACCTCCTCTATTTATCTCACGAGGATGCAATAGGACTCCATGTGGAGAGGAAAACATTAAAATATAAAGTTTAGAAACATGCTCTCTATCATAGCCTCACAACTTTTCTTGACCTTCTCCATTTTTCCTTGCAGAGAAGCGACATGCAGCCATATGGCCAGAGTAATTATAAACAAAATATTTTCTATTGTCTCCACCAGTTACATTTTCATAGGGACCCACCAAATCTACTTTAAAATATTATCACTCTATTTCCTTTGATCACAAAATTGCAAGCTCTACTCAATATTCTTCTCACTATTTTTGAGGATGTGATATTTGGATGTGTGGAGAGTTCAATAAATACAACCCTTTAATATTGCATGGGGTTCATCAACAAAATACTTCTTACCTTGAAAACCATTTTACATACTAATTTTAAATCACATCAAAATGATTTAAAATATTATTTTATTTTTATCACACCTCTATGTTTTGTTTCAAAATATGATAACTAGCCATTGGAACCGGTCTGAAAAATTGACTAAATGACCCCCTAGAAACATGAGAACTAGAAGATATACTCATCTCCAATATGAGAATACAAATGCAAAGATAATTTTATTTAACATATTAATTTGAAGATATTAATACTCAAAGATGGTCATTTCATTCACCTTGCAACCTGACATGTCAAACACATATAAATCTTGTCAAGAAAATGTTCCAGAAAAATACTGAATGTGAGCCTGAGAACCCACGACACACTAATTTATTCAACTATAATGAACCTATGAAAAAAATAATTTGGCTTGATCCAATTTTGTGCTCAAAATATTAGGGGTCAAAAATGACCATCGTAAAACATTCTGAGGATGCATATGTAAAACTAACATAAATTGTATTTGTATCAACCCTTGTAAGAATAACAAATCATGTCCCGAGGCTCTAAATTTTTTCATGATTGTACATTTAGATGCATAGAATTCATTGAATCAATTCATTCCTCATGAAAATCATTAGACATAAAAATATTAAGATCCAAAGTGTTAGTATTGTAAGGCACTGAGAGGGGGAGGTGAATCAATGCATCCATGATTCTGAAACTTTTAACAATAATCCTCCATAATAACCAAAATTTAAAATATAATATAACATAGAAGCATATAAAGTAAACCATTCACACACAATGAACATAAGACATAGTATTTTTGTCCTGTGGAAACCCTTATTAGAGGTAGAAAACCATGTTTGGGGATGATGCCCACAAATTTCACTAGTGCACCATTAAAATCTTCCATGTTAGGAGAAATTACAAAAACCTTTTTGATGTTATACCCAGTTAAGACTACTTATCCTAGTTAGAAGCTACAAAAGTCTTGTTAAAAGCTACCCTATCAAGGGATCTAAAACTGATTTTGATAGTTCACCTTGTTAGAGGATTTATGCTTCAGATCATGTTAAAGATCCTACTCATTGTGTTAAAAGTGACCTTGAACTAAAGGATTTTACCATCAAACCTATTAGGACTTGCCTTGAGATAGACTCAAGAATAAATTGATCTGATAATGAAACTTCCTATCTAACAGATCCACTTCAATTTTTATTACAACACTACCTAAACATCAACAACTTTTTCCTTCAGCTTCACACAATCAAAAAATCCTACCGCATCACCACATCATTACCCTAAAACTCAATTTCATCCTTCTTATACAAAAAAAATTCCAAGTCATCCTTGTGTGAAATTTTTTTACCCATAGACATAAAATTTAAAACCAATTGCACCAAAATGCATTGGTCAACATAATAAAGTAAACACAACATCAATTAAATCATAAATAAAAAATTTATTAACTCAAAAATAATCCGTTGATTGATCTAATCAAACTCACTTTGTCTATCCTCTATTATTATTGTCAGTGTCATTTGAATCCTCATTAACATACTGAATTCTTCAAACTAACTAATGCAATGATAGATGTAGTCAAATATGCCTATTTAGATAAATATTTTATGATTTCACACCTTAACTTAATCTCCAACTCTTGATACGGTCAGATGTACCTTGCATGCTATCTTCTTACCAATTGACAAAACACTTAGTTGATTTTCCAATTTGATCTTTCAACACAATCAGTAAATGTGATCTCTTGCCATCAAGAGATCATGTTGCCCACAATGGAAAGATCACAATACAATCTGTTAGGAATGGGAACACTGAGAGGGGGGGGTGAATCAGTGTTCACTATATTTTAACTTTTCACTATAATCTTTATGCTAAACTTAAATGCCTAAGTACTGAAATAAACATTCACATAAACATAAAACATGAAATCAACACATGACACCAATATGGTTATGGGGAAACCCAAATAGGTAAAAACCTTGGTGGCACTTGATACCCAGTAATATTCTGCACTAGCATTTTGTGATCCTTTACCCTATTAGGAGTAGCTTTACAATGCTTTAAGTACAGTAGACCTTGTTAAGGGTCGAACCTAGTTAGGAGTCTTTTACAATGATCCACATTAGGGGAGTGGAATCACTATCCTAGAGCTCACTACTCAAATGGTGAAGGCTACAACCTTCTAATTTCAGATACACACTATATCTATTGGTGAACTATCACTATAACACTGCTTGTCAGATCAGTTCCTTTGGTGTGCTAATGCTTTGACCTCTAGAAAAGCTCTAATACATCTTATGCTATCTTCTCATACCTCTGCTCTGCTTATCACAACTCTATTACAACTTCCATACTGAATATAATGGGTGCATCTTATATTTATACTCTCATACAAACAAAACAATTAGGTCGGCCCTATAACTAATTACAAACAACGCTTCTAAATGAATTGGCTTAAGCGTGCTTACAATTATACATATAAACATGTCAGGAACCTAAATACAATGGGCGCATGGCCTTTACAACATTAAATTATAATCACAAACCAAAATGCTAACTATTGTTTCCATGCTCTGTTCTCTGCTGGCACACACTGGTTGTGCAACTTCAACTGACTGTAACTTTCACATCTTTGCATATCTACTTATGCACTTATAGACTAAGCATAAGTATAGTCTAACAAGCTTAACTTCTATGGCGCATATTGTAATTCATCTATACACCCATGCGCTGATGCTCTGAGCTGCAGGAGCTCTGTACACTGTCCAGTCTTCAACACTTAACTGAATTCTGATCTTTACACTAAGTGCGCTGACTCCAAACTACTCTATGACTTTGTTGCCATAATGACAACACTATATCAAGTCATATACTTTAGTATATAAAACTTGGCAAAAATCTCCCCCTTTTTCATTGATGTCAACAAAGGAATATGGCCAAGTTGCTAACTGTTCCTTTACACAAAAAGTTTTGTCTTCTATACATTTTTATACATAATCTTCTATCTCCCTATACATATATATACTCCATATTCTATACACAACTCCCCCTTTGACATTAATGACAAAGGTGCATCAAAAAATTGTATCTACACATACTCACTGAGGGAAAACATTTGGATATGCAATCTTGAGGTTTTGGATCTCCTTCTTCCAAAAGGTTATCAGAGAGTTAACTATTTGGAGATGGGCGCATAATGCATATTGAAGCTTCTCCATCTTCTCCAAGTCATTGATGGGACCATGATCATAAGTTACCATGGTGGCATCAATCTCCTTTATATTCTGATTGAGGATGTCTAAAGAGGGCGCAAGACCATTCCTCAACTGAGTCTGTCTGGACCTTATCCTTGTTATCTGTAATTCTTCCTTCTTACTTTTATCTAACTATCCTTGATAGAAATTTTTGCACATGTTCACATCAATGGATGTGTCTGACACTAAATTCTTTACATGCTCAATCATTGCTTTAGCCTCTTTTATCTTCTTGAAGTGAGCATCGGTGAGCTTGTCTTGATCCATGCATGCTGCAATGATCCTTCTTCCTTAATCAGCAAATTCTTTCAAGGATGCTTGACCAAACTTAAGAGAATTCAAGTCTAGTGCAAAGTTTCTCATCAACTCATTCAGTCTCTTCTTTAAGTACTTCTCTTCTACTACTATGGATGCAAATTCTTCTAGGCTAGAAAAATTGCTTTTGAACTGTGAGAGGACTGAGCTCACATCATCAACCGAATGTACTTTTAACAATTTCTTATCCTCTGGCAAAAAACTATTCAAAATATTCATTGATTCTATTAGGAGAGGATTCCTCATAACTTGTTTCTCCTTTTCCTTCTCCATAGCCAGGATGTTGAACTTAATTAGGTCTTCTTCTTTCTAGGAGTCCAAACTACTTGTGTCAGGTGTCAAACTTGACAACAATGCTGAGGAGGGAGTGATGGGAGTGTTGTCCATCACTTTTGTTTTTACCTTTGCAAGATCAACAAAAGTATCTTCTTCTTTCTTATCAGATACATCTTCTAAGAGTGCTTCTTCTTGCTGAGTTGGAGGTGTATTGCTGCATAAGATTTCAGCTTCTTCATTACTAACAAATTCTTCCTCAAACTTGTCCAAATCCTTATCAGTAGCCGCCATGGCTATCTCCACATTATCTAAGATAATAGTGTTGCCTTTGTGTGATTCTAAGATGGACTCATACTTGTCTGCCTCTGTTTGAGTTTCTGCTATGGGCATTGAGTCCTGAGGACTTGTCACTAGTACATTGAAGGTCTCTTCTTCTTTGTCTTGCTTACTAGGTGCATGAGTGATGGGCGCATTAGGTGGTTTTATATGTTGTTCTAATAACACATTTTCAAAGGCCTTCTCTATTTCCTTTGTTATCAGCTCATAGTCTTTGTTCATAATGTGAAGAGTTCTCATCTTTGTCCTTAAGTGTGGCTTCACCAAATTTAATATCAGTGCCACTTCTTCTTTAGAACATACTAGCAGAGTATCTTCTAATACTTTTTCTCTAATCCTTAGATCCTCTTCATTTTCTTGTCTCTTTAGGTTTTCTAAAATATCCCATACTTTATCTGGAATGGAGGTTTTCAACTCAAGGACTGTCTTCTTGAACTTGATCATATGTTTGACAATCATACTATGTATTTTTGATTTGTCAATCTCACTGTATGTGTCATAATACTTCTCTACTTGATCAATTCTTCCCTCGTTAATAATTCTTGAGCTCAAAACTTTAAGGCTTGGTCTGAATCCTACCTTAGAAGGTGCTAGAATTTTTTTCTTGCTCCTTAGTGCTTGTGAGGATGGACTAGTGCTAACTTCTTTCTTCCTCTTGACTATAGGCTTATACTCTAGAGGAGTGGTAAGATCAATAGTATCTTTGGGCATAGAAGGAGTATTATCTTCTTTACCCTTCTAACTATTATCTGATTCAGTTTTCATCTTCTTCAATTTAGGATCTTCTTGTTCTTCCTCTGCTACTGCACCTTTCAATTCTAAGGAAATATTTTCATCCCTTGCTTTATCAAAGTCTTCTTGAGACACACCATGTATTCTCAAGATCTTAGAAGTGACTTTTGCAACCTTTCTTTTAGTTGATGCACTATTAAGTTTTGCATCAACTTCTCTGGTCTTTTCCTCATAGTTTCCCCACCTAGGTTCATTAGGATGTTTGGGGGCTGTTAGAAGTACCTGCACATATGCTTCAAGGACCTATTCTTCTACCTCATAGCCAAGTGGATGAATCCACTTAGTTCTAAGCTCAACAACTTCCATACATGTAGTATTAGTCTCCACGATAAAGCATATTGTATCCTTATATTTCTCTACAATGCTTTCTAGAATCCTATACCTCATTTGTATCTTAGCTCTAAAGGTCTTCAATTCTAATGTGACATAGTCTCTTAGTGTACTTTCTAAGGCATTGTTGGAATGGACTTGTCCAAATACAAATATGAAACTCTTCCAACTATATGAAGGTACATATAGATGATTAGGGACCCAAACCTGAATATCTTTGTCTTGTCATGTTTGATAGCTTTGATGTTATCTATCAACTGTGCATGCAAGATCTCACACAAGTTGAATTCTCCATCTTCCTTTACTAGTCTGATGGCAACTAGAATAGTGCCTGCAGACACACTATTCACTCTGCTTGTGTAATGAAATCTGTAACCCAAGATCATTGACATCAATTTGATGTCTGCTTGCTCAATCGGCTCAATAGTCATGTCGTACCTATTGATCCTTGACTTACATACTTGTTCTACCATTTTACTGACATCCTTACCCACTGGAATGACAATGCCTGTCCTAGAAAGGTCTTTCATCTCATGTATCATATCACTTGTGATTCTTACTGGAATATCTCCAATCCAAAATAGATCATCATGGATTCTACTCAATAAGATCTTTATCCATTATGTCTCATAGAATTCATATGTCATAGCATACTCAACAATAGGGTGATCATTCCATTTGGCATATTCATCCATGAATGTTTTATCCTATTTCAACATGGTATTCATGTGTGCCCTTAACCTATCTATTCCAACAGGTTCTTTCTTATAGTAGATGTAAGCCCTTATGTCTTCCACATGCATGACGCCCATAGGCGTGTGGGAGAAAGCTCCCTCTAAATCATCTAGGGTGGATTTAAATGGGTGCCTCTTGAAAACATATCTTTTCTTCTCGGTGACATCATAAACAATGGGAGTGGCCATTAATTACTTGTTAATCACTTTCCAACTAAACTTAGAGAAGATATGATGGCTTTTGAATCAGTGCAACGAGCTAGGGTTTTTGCAACTGATCAAATGCACTGATTATTGCAGCAAATCTTTGATAGATTCAATCTCCAAGACTTCACAACAACTTCCAAGGCTCTTTCTGCTCTCCTATCACTCTAAATTTGAATGCAATGATCAATCAAATGAATTTTGTGTACTTTAAAGTGAAAAATCATCCATTAATGCATGTCGCATAAACCAGGCTGTCACTTCAAAAATTCAAACTCGAGCTCTGCTAACAATCAGGATGTGCGCTCTTGCATGAAAGTTCCTATACACTCCAAAAGCTTAAGTCTGAAGGTGCATACTCTGAGGATAGTATACCCACCACACAGTGGTCTAGAGCTAAATTAGCTCCCCTTATGACCCCGAGGACCATTCATGTAGATGTAGAGGGTGCGTCCACTAGGGATGCATCCAATACATTCTCATCAAATTTTTCCTTCTTTCCTTTTGACCAAATCAAGCTCGTATCCTCTGAGGCTTTCACAAACTTGACTTCTCCTTCAACATCCAAAACTGGTTCTTCGATCTTTTTAGGGCTTTCCTAACCTTGTGTCCTAGATCTACAAAACCTTGAGACATGTCTAGCCTTGTTATAAGAGTGACAGATGACTAGAGGTCTATTATTCCTCGGTGCATTGACATGAGTCACCATTTTACATGTTCTAGCTAAGTGATGAAGGGTGCTCCCCTTAATACCACAAACACATAACAGAAACAGAGAAACAACAACAACAATATGTAAGAACAGAAAATTGGCTTCTTATTATCTCCACAAATGTGGAATTACAAACTTTCAGAACTATAATATGCAAAGCCACATGGGCATTCCCTAACAATATTCTATAGGACAAAGCCTCGAATCAATACCCAGATCTACTACCCAGAACTACCCCCTAACTACCTAAGACAACACTAGGGGCCTTCTTTATATAGGCAATTTCCACCGCTTGAGAAGGTTCTAGAAATTTAGCCCTAACGGCCGACCAAACTTAGAATTATTTTATTTTTCAATTTATTACATCCAATTCGGCTCAAAATAACTTTTGAAACCCGAAAAAAAATTATGAAGGAAAATTATTTTCTGCCATTTTAGGTGGCCCGACTTTCGAAGACCATAAGTCATCACCAGTTGACCCGATTGACTATTATAACCCCATTTTGGAAACACCACGAAGTGCTCTACAGGCTTGACCCACACAAGCGCCCGTCACCCAATTTTTTGACCTCATCCGAGGCCTCTAAAGCCTTCAAAATTGAGTTCAAAGTTTTTGTACCCTACTGCCAATACCAAAAATCTTCAATATCTTCAAAACTAGACTTGATCTAGCCATGAAACTTTGCTGACAGGATGATATGACTGAGATGAACCTCCACATGTAAAATCAGAACATTCCGAGATTGTAAGACCAACTTACTAAAAAATAGCAAGTTTCCATAAATAGCAGCTCTGCACAAGATAGCATTTATTGAATACAAAAATAGAAATATTTTTGGGTGATGCAAGATTGCTCTTACACCCAGGATGCTCCTACATCAGACACCTAGGGTAATTTGAGAAGTGACCCCATCACATCTCAGGTGTGTAGAGGAAAACCAAGGCAGTTAACCTCCTCCTTTGTTAGCCACGATGAATCTTCAATAGGTCAACCTTTCCACTTGACCAGATATTCTTCATATGTCCTATTCCTTGTGCTTTTGCCAACACGACTATCTAGTGTGTCTTCAATCTCCTTGATATCTGGACTAGTTGCTAGAATACTCCACTATGCTACTGTAACCTCATCTTCAACACCTCCCTCATGATACTCTGTCAGATCTAAAATGTTAAACACTCATGAAATATTCAGCTCTGTAGGCAATTCTACCTCATATGCATTTCTTGAATCATGCTTCTTCAGTATCTTACATGGCCCAAACTTCTTCATTTTCAACTTGTTATATGTACCAACCTGAAACCGCTCCTTCTGCAAATGAACCATGACCTCATCTCCAACTTGAAATTCTTTACGCCTCCTTTTCTAGATCTACCTTAGCCTTATGATGTGCATTCATTTTGGTAATATGCTTCCTCACCTCCTCATGGACGTTCTTCAAGTGTTCTGCAAAATCTTTAGCTTCAGCACTACTTATTTCTCCTTTATCTATCTTTCTCAACTCAGATGCATTTTTGGGACTACTTCCATATACAATTTGTGGATGATGTGATGAACTAAACTTCAAATCTATCTTCAACTCTTCACTTTCTACTAGTGTCATTCTATGTGCTGCATTATTTGGCAAACTAGTTCCTGGAATCAAGTCCATGTGATGACTAATCTTTCTTACCAGTGGTAATTCATCAGGCACATTATCCTAAAACTTATTCAATAATTCTACAACTTCTACAGGTACATCTTCTACTTCCTCTTTCCCAACCTTTGGAATTAAGGTAAAACACATATGCTCATGCCACATACCATCTAAGAAATTTCCTCTATCAACAAAAGTTATTCTTGCATTACCACAGACCTTTTCTTCTATTTCCTTCAATGTTTTAGCTTATGTCGCACTCCATCCTTTGTCAGGGAATAGGTATTCACATGACCATCATGTACAACACATCTGTCAAACTACCAAGGTCTACCCAACAACATATGACATGCATCCATAGATATGATATCACATAGTACCTCATCATGGTATCCACCAATCTTGAACTTCACTAGGCACTGTTCACTGACCATGACCTTGTGGTCATCCCGCACCCAAGAAACCTGATATGGATGTGGATGTTTCTGCCTCTTGAGCTTCAACTTTGTCACCATCTCTTTTGACACCAAATTATCAGTACTACCACTATCAATAATCACATCACAACACTTACCCTCACACTTGCACCTAGTGCGAAATAGGCTCCTCCTTTGCTCGGGTTCATTCTCACCACTCAAAAGGACTCTTTTGTTAATCAATGTTTCTCCTCTTTTAGCATCTTCAGCATCTTCTAACAAGGATCACAAAATACTAGTGCAGAATATTAGTGGGTATCAAGTCCCACTGGGGTTTGTACCTATTTGGGTTTCCCCATAACCATATTGGTGTCATGTGTTGATTTCATGTTTCATGTTTATGTGAATATTTATTTCATTACTTAAGCATTTAAGTTTAGCATAAAGATTAAAGTGAAAAGTTAAAATATAGTGAACATTGATTCACCCCCCCTCCATAGCTAGGATATCTCATTTGTTGTCTATTTCATCAGAAATTTCATCAAGTGTGATCTTCACACCATCAATAGTCAATCCATCATTTGTTTGAGTAACCATTGGGTCACTCTCTCTTTTTTCATTTTCTTCTTCATCTTCCTCATCCTTTGTATGCTCAATCATTTCCAAGTATTTCATCAGGATCTCTTTAGTTTCATCCTAAAATCCAAGAGACTCACTGCACAATTTCCTCTTTTGACATTTATAGTTGTAGTTGTAGTAGAACATACAGAATTAACTCCTTATCTTGTTTAATGGAATCATGAGACCTAGCATAAAGTTTATTATACAAGGAGATGGGTATTTTTCCTTGTAACTCAATCAAAATTTTTCTAGACTTATTCATGATGGACAATACAACATCTTCAATTTGTACTTTTTACTCCTTACCAAATTTATCATAATACATGTTAACTCCAACAAGTATACACCACTTACTAACTTCATTTAGAATCCTATCAATAGAAACTAACAATTTAAGGTCTATTTAAAGCTTAACTAAATTAATGGTGAGGGAACATACCACATTAGATTTCTTGCCTTTAGCTTTAAGCTCATTTTGCTCTTTTTTTGATTTACTCCCTTCACTTTCTCCTTTTGTAACTTTCTCAAATATTTTTTTCTTTTTCCTTCTTTCTTTTTCATGTTTCCTTCTTTGTGTTATGTGTCACCTTAGTTGGTAAAGTTTATACTTAACAATATATTTAGGTTCTTTGGAAGTTGGAGAGGATTTATCCTTCTTTATAGTAGTAGTACTTATTTTTAGAGAGGTTGAGGCACTACTAGTTACACTAATAGTTTCGACATCATCTTATTTTGTACCTAATAAGATAGCTTTCTTAGCATCATGTTTAGTTTTATCCTTTTGAATTTTTTTTTTTGTAAAGTCTTTCTAAATCATAAACTGTTCAATTTCCTTTCTCACTTTCTTCTTAATAAATGGTTTCATCAAGTCATTGTGCACTTGCAGTGACTTATCTTCATATGTCACAAACCTTGAAATCTTGGGATCTATTAGTTGAGATAAAAAAATTCTAAGCATACATGGTCATAATATTTCCATCCACCTCATAATCCATAGGGATCACTTATGAGGTCCTTGGATCAATTGCTTCCATCAAACAAGTCTTAGTGTCAACCATAAAGAAAATAGTATCCTTGTATTTTTCAACAATATCGGAAGGTATTCTTTCTTTTTCATGTACATCTTCTTAAATTCCTTGAAATATCCCCAAAGCTTTCCAGTGAAGTCACTTCATAAGATTATGATGTTGTTAATTTATCTAAACAAAGGCTTGAGTACCTATAGTCCATACAATACCACCGATAAGAGGGAATATGTTTTGGAAATAGAAAAATAAACACATAATCACCTATCCATATTTGAATTGTTATCTCTTATCCTTTTTTATCTTATCAAGATTCAACAGTAGCTACTCTTTCATTGCTTCAGCTAGATTGTAGTCAACATTTTCCTTAATCATCTTGTATGTTGTATGAATAGCACCACTTGGTATGCTATTCAACTGACTAGAATAGTAGAGCTTGTAGCCTATAACCATAGATGCATATTTCACCTCTTCATTTGTAATACCATCCACAATCATTACATGACTATCCCCAATTAGATTTAGTCAAACTAATTACTTTTTCTTTGGGTATAGTGTGAAGAACAAGTACTTCACTGGTTAAACATAGAATAGTTACATCATGAATTGTGTCTTTTATAATTTTATGTGGTTAGTCTAGCCACATGAACAGATCATTGATTCTTCTTAAAACATATCTAATCTAATACTCTTCAAATTCATTGAGATAGTTTACCACATGATGAAAAACTTTATTTTCTATATGTTTATATTTATCTTTTAATACTAAGTTATCATCACACAGTTTCTTATATTGTTCATAGATTACCCATGATCCTAGATCTTCTAATTTGTAGTGAATGTATTATCTAACATCCTCAATGTGTAGAACACCATATGACATGCTAGTTAGGACACTTTCTAGGTCATTTTCGATCGATTTGAATGGATGTCTTTTAAATTACGATCTAGGTATTTTAGTTATGTCTATCAAATTAGGACTAGCCATCTAAAATTTCCAACCACAATTGTCAACAATAGATAGATACATCAAAATGTTCATAGCTAGGGTTCTTGTTGAAAATACGATAACAAATGATTGATTACTCTTTTAGATCACCACAAAAAAATTCTTCTTATTGCTTGGATCTCTACAACTAGATCAAACAAAGATTCTTTCTCTCTACATGATGTAGAGTCTACAACCACTAGTCCAATTCAAGGTCTAATTTATCTTTTAGACACCTATAACCTTATTCTAAGGTTCTCCTTAGTCCTATTCTTTCTCTAAGGAATCAATCCTTATATGAGCCCAAAGTAGGGAAAACTACCCTACACCACTAGGATCTTAAAACAAGGATGGATATAATCTTTAGGGCCTTAATGCACTGAGATGCAACCCCAAATTGAGTCCTCCAACACCCACAATTCAATTTTCTCACTATCGGTCAAGATCTCTACTTGCCTTGATTCATTGGTTTTTTGATATTTACTCCAAAAACTTTAGAATAGCTTGGTGAAATCTCCCTAGAAATGGATACCCTTTTCCAATCTCCAATAAATTCCAAATGGACTTGGTTTGGTTGTAATCTTACACCCCCACATCCCTACTAAGCTCACACGCCTAATTAGCCAGACTAGGCATGGATAACAAAGCAAGTATGAAAGGATGGGTTCTCAGAAATTTCCCAATACTATGTAACTCT